>PVHY01000083.1:93357-322607 GCA_004024945.1 Uropsilus gracilis | reverse complement strand
ATTGGGTAGATTCCCAGAAGTGCGACTGCTGGGTCAAATGGTAGTTCCAAATCTTACCAATCAGTTAGCATTCGATTCTTATGTGAAGATTCAAAGAGTTAATTTCACTAAGATAAGCATTGTAAGCCTTGTACTTGTTTTATTAGTGAATTAACTTTCAGCTTGTGTTTATAAGATTGCTGTGTGTGAGAGAAAGAAGAAGGAGAGAAGACAGGGAGAATGAATGGATTCACAGTAAGTCTCTAGGAATATGAGAACCATTAATCTATTCAAAACTGATACTAAGTCCATCCCTCAAATAACTTCTCATTAGTTCTTTATTTTTTTGAAAGTGATCTGACCATCATCCATCTAATTGCTGATGACAGCTAGTGAGCATCATTTTGACAACTTCCTGTTTGTTACCATTATATTTACATTAATATGAGTTAATATTCTGCATTTTAAATTGCCTTCTCAGTCTGTCCACTCTTTTTATGCCCGTGGCCACCACCTTGATTTAAACTACCACCATCTCTCTCCTGATTGTTCTTGACTTCTCAACTGGTCTTCTTGCCACTTTCTGTGATGGAAGTAGTCTTAAAATAATGCAAATCTGATCCTGTTGTCTCTCTTTCTACTTAAACTCCACTCACTGTGACTCATAGGATAAAGATATTAATATCATTCATCAAATGTCATATGATTTTGTCTCTGCTATCTTTTCATTCACACCTTTGCCCAAATTACATTGTTCTTTATTTATTTCTTTGGAATGGGTACTCTTATTATTTCAATTTTGTCACATGCTATTATTACCACCTTTCTCTCACTATCTAGGTTTAAAATCACTTCCTCAAACTGGCTTTCACTGCCAGAATAATACTTTCCTTTTTCCAGAATAATACTTAATGTGCATATAATTATATGTTAAACTTCTGTCTTCTAAACCCAAGAGAAAGATTGAAGAAAGTGAGGACAATTGTTCATCATTTTACTCTGGAACCCCCGGAGAGTGCTTGTACTAAAATGAATACTTAATAAATTATTGAATCAACAAAAAATAAAATCAGAATATAAATGAATAAAAGACATGAATATCAATCAAACACTTTGGTCTTGAAATATTCTGACAGCTTATTTAACAAAAAGAACAAAAACATTTGAGTCAAATGGTTAACATTTTAAAAGTGTGTTGAAAAGTATCGGACAGTCTTATCTACTTAGGTTCAAATTCACTTGGAAATGTATGTTCATATGGAAAGATTCTTTCAGGTAAACATTTAAATATATTGGTAAATACCAAATAAGTGGAAAGGGTCCTTTATGAGAATGCATTTAGAATAAACCTAGAAAAAAATGTTTCTTCTACTGCTACAACATATCTAAATAGCTCTCTAAATATATCTACAACATATCTAAATATATAAATACTAACCCAGTATAATAACTGGACATTTTCAAACTTACTAAGAATCCAGCAAAACCAGGAAAGAAGCATATATCCAAAAGTAAAAAAAAGAACAAAGTTAAATAAATGTTACAAGACCAAAGCATATGTAAACCCAAAGTCTTCACTCCAGCTTTGTTTGCTCTTAATTTGCACATAGTACAATAAATCTTTTTGCTAGGATATAACATTTTGAAAGACAAAACCTCAAATAAGAACTGGATCAAGCTAAAAGGAATCATGTTAGCAGAAAGAAGCCAGAAAGAAAAAGAGAAATACTGGATGGTTTCACTTATATAAGGGATATAGGGGAAACAAACAAAAAACCAGACAAGAAAATTTAAAACTTTTACAGAACTGAAGCATAGAGTAAAAGAAGGGGCGGAGAGTAAAATTGGGGAAAGGATGGGCACAAGAGATTAAGATGGTTTACAGGTGATATGGTGGTAGGAGAACCTCAGGGTAGACAATGATATAAAGTATATATGAGCAATCAATTAAAAAATAAAAATGAAAAAACCCTACAAAATACCAAGCCTCCAAACTGAAAAGGAAAAAAAAAGAACTGGAAGGGGAAATACAGTTGTGGTAACCATCATCCCCAGTGGAAACATCTGCTTATCATCTCAACAAGGAGTCTTCTCATCCTTTCCAGACTTAATTGGAGCTTTACTTATGTAACAGCACTAACCTGTTCATCTGGTGGCACGATTATGTTTTAAAAAGTCATTCCCTATTGTTGACTGTAAGCTTCTTAAGGAAAGATCTTAACTTTGCACAGACTTTCAGAGTTCATATATTTTTTATTATTATTAGCCCTTTATCAGATATATGATTTGTGAATATTTTCTCCCTGTCAGTAGTGTGCCTTTTCATTTTGTTAAAGACTGTCTTTCCAGTGCAGAAGCTTTTCCGTTTGATGTTGTTTTGTTTATTTTTGCTTTTGTTGCCTTTGCTTTTGGCATCAGATCCAAAAACTCATCACCAGAACTGATGCCAAGAAAGTGATCTGCGGCTTGTGTTTTCTTCTGGGAGTTTTGTGGCTTTAGGTCTTCTAGTCTTTAATCCATTTTGAAAATACTAAAAGTTCTGACCCTAAATATCTCTAAGCGTAGTAGTAATTTAAGCTATGGATCCATGTTTTTCCTTCAGGATTAGAGCTTTGAAGGGTCAGAACTTTTAGTCTTTTAGTGGTCTGTTTATCCATAAAAGCAATGTAGCATTGTGATAAAAATCACAAACTAGGTTGAATCCTTCCTTTTGTCATATCCCAACTGAGTCATAGTGGGCAACATGCTTAATCTCTCTAAATGAGGACAATCTCTGAGCAATTACTAGTCATATAATGTTATCACTTATCAGTTTGGTGAAATGTAAACTGGGGTGATGAGAAAAAAACCTTCGCTAATCAGCTAATACATTCCTTTGACTCCTAAGCTGAAAGATCAGGCACTGAGCAAAAAGATATTTATTTTGGTAAGTTATTTTCAACCTCTGATTCTTTATAACACTAGAATAATAGTACCTCTCTGTACCAGTCAGAATAGGTTATATGCAGTGACAAACAACCCTAAAACTTAAAATTAGTAAGATGCATTTTTTTACCCACTCAAGTTTCTTGTGGCTGACCTATAGTTCTTCCATATCATCCTTGAGAACCTGGAATGATTGTTTACCATCTGAGCTGAACTGGTGTTGGTCACTGTGACCAGGAGAAGAAGCTGATCATGGCAAATCATAGACTGACGCTGAAGTTTTTTCCAGGATGTTTGTGCCTCTCCACTCACATTGCACTTAGCAAAGCAAGTTGCTTCTCTGTGGTGGGGTTGAAAAAATACAATCACTCCAAGGCTTGTAGTCTTGAAAGGAGAACTGGAATGTTGGCTAACAACTCTCATGACTAACACCTGGCTCTATTAGGGTTGGTTGTCAGAGGATTACGTTGGTGAATGTAAACCACCAAGCACTGTGCCTGCTACCTTTCAAGGACAAAGTCAGTGTTAAGGACGGTCATGAATTATATTGGTTATAAGCTTTATTAACGATGATTTGAGTTTTAGTTCAGATTGTTGCAAACAGTAAGTCCTCGCCTCTGAGATAAAGCCTGTGTGAAAAAAAGGGGCTGCAGAACTTCAAGCTTTGCATGACAGAAATGCCGCAGTGTACAACACAGGAACAGTAATGAACTCTTGGGGGACTTGGATGTAAGTCACCTGACTTACTCTTTTCTATTCAGATGGAAAATGTGTGATTTATGAATTGCTAAGAAACAAAAGAGGATTAAAATTATACATTTCAATATTCAAGCCAAGTTCATGATTTTTGAGTGTCTAATTCTGTTTCTGCTGCATGTTTCTTTGTTCCATGCCAAACTGTGACCTTTGCTTCACAGATTCTTCTAGAATGATGATAATAAGCAGGTCAAATCCTAGCAAAAACAGTTCAGTCAGAAATAGGTAGACATCTTGGTTTTTTGAGTCTTTTCTGTACAGCCATTTTTTTTCCCTGGGAAAAGATCTTCCCTTTTTCCTTCAAAGGGCAAGAAAATAGTCCTTAAGTTTCTCTCCCAAGCTCTCTCTTCTTTTCTCAAAGTGCTCTGCACTCTGTAAGTGCCCTGTCTTCTCCTCCCCCGGGGTGACAATGCCCTGACCTTTTAGCTAGACCTTCCAGATCCAGGTGTGTTCACTTAGGAATACACACAGTCATTGAGCCCAAGTGTATACAGTCATGGGGAGGGTGCAACACTGTAGGCATTGACCACAGAAGCAAATGGCAGAAGGGTAAAAATACTGATAAGCCATCATTTATTCTACAGTGCTGTCATTTAAGCAGCGTGGTTGTGACACCAATTGTAGTGCAAGCATCAGGTTCACCGATCTGCCTAGGTTCTTTATTGATTCTAGCAGTTACACAGACAAATTGAGTAGGCAGGGCCAGGGCCAGGGCCAGGGTAGGGAGAGCAGGGGACTGGGAGCAGGCAAGCCCCCCAAATCCCCAGGAATCGTCACACTCTTTGGTCTCTCTCTCTCTCTCTCTCTCTCTCTCTCTCTCTCTCTCTCTCTCATGTTTTCTCCTTTCATGCATTCTCTCCCATGCTCCCTCACCCCAGGGTGATGCCCCCCTTTTAACCTTTTCTTTCAGGTCCACATGTGCCCACTCACACATGTGCACACCCATTGGACTCAGGCATACAGTCATGGAGAGGACACACTACCAAAGGTACTGGTTATACAGGCTAATGGAGGAAAAAGCCTGACCAGCTCACCCTCACCCTTCAGGTACCCAATACCAGCAAATGAAATCTTCTGGTATTTACTGTGAATGAAGAAAAGAACAAATATTCAACAAGATATATTATTTCCTTATAAAGAAATTTCAGAAATAGGGAAAACATAGGAGCCATTTTCTTGTGCATGGGCCCCTGAAATCCGATGTTTATATACAGTCTACTTATTTCTTTCATCTTTCATAGCCAGCCATGACTCCTGCAAGGAGTCATCTCCCTAATTCCACAACACTGCTAGACACTGTTGGCTCAAACCGTATTTCTCTAATAATAGCATTCCCTTCTGCACCTCCCTCCATACCTGATAAAAGTCTTGAACAAATAAAGTTAGTAATCGCCTCCCCTATTTCATGATAGCAGAGGATACATGCATTGAGACACTTCCTCCTTTACAGTGACTCAAAGTTGAATAGGAATTAAGGATCACCCAAAGGTCTTGTGACAAAAAATTCATGAGTCATCTCCAGCTTTCTGGTTCAACAGGTGACACTGGGCCCATGAATTTGCATTCAAACAAGCTCAACAATTAAACCCAGGTTACTAGACTAAGACCATATTCTGTCTGAATTCTGGTTCTTCTTTCTCCCTGTGTCCCAAGACTTCTTAGTGCTAGTTTCTTTTTCAGATACTGGTTCTACTTACTTTTTCATGTTGCTTTGAAACTGTTGGAATGATCCCAATTATTTCTCCTTCTGCTAGCATAACACTAGTGCTCTCTTTTATGTCTGCCCAAATGTTGTTTTTGTTGTTATGGATCATGAATTCCTACATCTGGGAATTGTCTCATCCCAGAAGACCTCGTAGAGAGAGAATGCCCAGGGAGTTGCTTGCCCAGCATTCAGGAAGACTGTATCTGGTTAGAATAATAATAATGGGATTGTTTCTTTTGTAGCAAAGACACTTAGACCTTTTAAAGAACTATTTAAGAAATTTACACAAGTGTTTTATTATACTTCTCCTATCTAGCTGACTTTCTCAAATTGTTAAAAAGGAGAATTTAAGTGATCATCTACTTGGGATGCTAAGTAATAGATGAGTAGTTATAATTATATTCATTTTGGCTTTTTTTCAAATGATCTTTCTGGGTATTTTCCCTATATTTCTCTTTTTCAAATGATCTTTTTTCAAATGATCTTTCTGGGTATTTTCTCTATGTTTCTCTTTTTCAGTGAACCTCTACATACAATAGAGGCATATATTACAGCTCATTCAGCAATTGATTGACTGTGGACAAATTTTGGTGTCCGTTCTTCCTCTCTCTGTGTGTGTTTTAAATATGTTTTTCAAATAAATGAGGTTCTTATTATATTGCTTTTAATATATTTATTGAACATTTCTCCCTATCATTAAATAATAATCTACAGTAAAGTGACTGTTTAGTGTTTTATGAATGTACAATTGGTTGGTCAAATCACTGTGTTAATATAGTTGAAAATAAAAAATGTACATACTACCATATTACCCTCTGGCAAGAGAGAAATAAACCTTTATGTAAAAATTACTAATAATTAAAAATATCATTTTCCAGCACTTCCTTATATTTCTCATATGATAATTTAAGGGCAAAAATGAAATCTTTAAACTGAATTTAGAAATATTATCATTCAGTTTAGGGTAAGGAGTCATATTTTAATAATTCTCTTATTTGGAGATAACTGATCAACTCTATAGCAACAAAAGGATAAAATACCAAAAATTATGCTTCAAAATAACAAGATTCGTAAGAAACTAAGATTAAGTTATCCATCTTATTTTCTGTTTGATATTTGAGGTTCTCTGTGAATTCAGTGATGTGGGTTTTGTTTTGTGAACTTGTTATGTTCATATGCAGTTCATATGCAGATAATTTATACAGAAGGAATTTTCTATAAAAGGTAGAAGCTGAACTTACTCTGCCATCACCAACAATTGCAAGTTATGGTGGCACAGTGAGCTGTGCAATTCAAAGATGCATATGATTTCTTTCTTTAACATACTTGTTTTCTTTAACATTTTTTCCCTCCCTACATTCTAAATTCACAATTATAAACTTTCATTCTCCCCCTCATATCCTTGTTTTCTTTCAACATTTCCAATTATGTCTCCTTCACCTAGTCCTATTTCTGTTTGTGTGTGGTGTGATTGGAAGTTAAATCACATGCTCTTTAAACTAAGTCTGGATTTGAAAACCTGCTCTTCTAAGCTGTGCAGCACTAAGCAAACTTATTACCTTCTCTGAGCCTCAATGAAATCGTAGTTTTCTCCTACCTCACTGAATTCCTTTGAAAATTAAATACAAGAATCTATATCAAGTTTCTAGTATATAATTGGAACTCAATAAACACTAGCTTCCATCTCATTTCTAATTTTTCATTCTTCCTCAGTTTTCATGCTTTTCCTCAGTGTCCAGATGACTTATTTGAATTTTTTGGCAGTTATCTTGGGAAAGATTCAAGATATAACTTTTTTCTGTCTTTCTGGAGTTCATCATTATTAAAAACTCACCATTTAACTAATATTTACTTTGATCTGAGTAAGACTACAGACTTTAGTGAGATTTAAACCATTGAATCTGAGTAAATCCTAAAATGACCTTTTAAGCAGCACTTGCTCATAAACTATTTTATGAAGAGGAATTATTCTCCAGAGGTCACCGAGCAAGCCAGCAGGGCTGGTGGAGGGGAAGATGCAGGTGGTAACTTGGGAATCACTGATAAAAAGTTAAGCTTCTTAGTTCTAAACCTCAATCACTCTGAATCTGTGCAAGTCAATTTCTGGCTTATCTTCCCTCTGTTTGCTCAAATGGGAATTTCTATCTGCTTCTCCTGCCCTCTCTTTGAAGATAGTTTGAGGATCACTTTCTTCATTACCTCCCCTTCCGCCCATCCCCTCAGGTCACGCTCCTTTCCACCTTCTCTGTACCCCCCTTCATTTTGCCTGGGTGCTTCTTGTGCCTTGCTTGGCTCCTTGTTTCTTGCTCTCAGACTGATAAAAGAACAGGGTATGTCAGCTTCACTTGATATTTCCAAAGACACAGTCACCATATGAGTAAGTGGAGTTACCATATGTATTCTCCCACAGAGATGGATTCAGTCAGCTTCCTGGCAGGAATGTAGTGAACAGGCTGTGTCGACCTTGTGGAAATTTGAAGAATTAGGGTACAGGATGCAAAACTTTATTCTACCTTAGGGAAAATAGGCTTGGATTTCTTCTGTTCCTGCAGAAAATATTTTCCCAGCTCAGCGGGGGTTATCTAATAGCCCATTAGGGATCCCAGGATTTGGCCTCCTCAAGACTTTTGTGTTCCACGGGCTGACTGGCTTTTAGTCTTCGGAGAGCAGTTGTTTCCTGTCTTTGTACAGAGCTCAGAAATAGTTTAGGTCTGTATTTTAGCTTTTTTCAGACTGGCAGGTTTTGAAAGCATCAGTAACAAAGAAACTATAGATTTCCAAGTGCATTTTTGATTCTTCAATTTTTCTGTCTCCTTAAGATATGCTTGATCATAAAGTTGATATTTAATATATAATAGCTTGAATATCATTCTATTAATCATTCAAAAAGGTTTCTTATTAATTCCAACATTCTTGTAAATACAGAACATATATAACATGTATATTTATATAATACAAACTAGAGTATAGAACTCTAATATGTTATGAATATTAAGAAATCATTCTTTTCAAGGAAGACCAATTTATGATTTCAGAATGTACATGAATGGATAGCTTAATCTTCTTATCATTAAATTGACATATTGCCATTTTTGCTTTCTATCTATGGTATCTTCTTTATGCCCCAAAACCCACAGTCCCACATTCCTCTGTTTTCAGTCTGCTTCATGCCCTGCTATCCCAGTGGAAACAAAATGATGCTTGCAGAATTGATCAGATTACACATGTATTTGATTCAATTGCATCATGAAGATGAAACAAAACACACATTGAATTATCTTGGGTTTTCTATTTTGTTTTTATTACTACTATTTTTGCCACAAGTCTCCAAATCTGGAAAAAAATAGTATGAATTAAAAAGGCATCCTTTAGTCTTTCGCTAATATATTTCCCAACAGTCTCTCTCATGTAAACTCATCTCTTCTTGTTCATAATATTAAAGTTTCTGCCATTAAAATACAGACTCTATTTATGTTGCTTTAACTCTAAGTCCCAATATAAACTTGCAGTCATACTTTCTTTCTATATATAGTGAGCCACATTAGTTACTATTAAATATATATTTAGTTTACTTCGCTGAGCTGTGAAAGTGTCAATAATACTAGCCATTGCTTGTTAAGAATTTGCAAAAATCAACAATATAATGTTTTTACTATATTATTTCATTTTAACCTTAAAAAAGATTTGATAATCAAACACAGCTGACATTTAGTTTCCAGACACTGAGCTACACTTTGTATTCATTATTTCTTTTATCTCCCAACAACAATTATACTGCTACCACCCCTATTTTCCATCCAAAGAAACTGAAGCTCTAGTAATTGAGTCAGTTCTGTAACTGTGACTGCGAAATAGTATGTAGAGATGTGAGCCTTCATCACTGGGTGGGGTGTGTCTTCTGCCTCTAGTGTACTGCACACTGTACATTAAAGAAGTCTTTATCTTCTTACAGATGGAGGGACTGAGGTAAGAGTTTAAAGCAACTATCTAAGGTTATGCAGCTATGAAGTAATTAAGCTAAAATATGAATCTCTTTCCCTATGAGTCCTGTCTCTCAGGAGTTTGTGTTAACCCTTTATGCTATACACTAAAAAAATAACTTCTATTCTTCTATTCTTATTTTTAGAACTTGAATGTAATTAAACTATCTATTACTCACCGATAGACATTTTTCTTTCAAATTTGGTAAAGATATTGATTTAAAATCCTATTCCAAAACTTTAAAATGTCTCTACTGGGAAGAAAGTCCTAAAACTGTTCTAGTTTGAACAGAAAATATTTCCATCTGTCACATTTGTGGATACCACATGGGGCATTTATATAATGCTTTTGTTTGGTTCTGAAGTTATAAATTAATTTTTACTTCTTTTTGGCAGAGAGCCTCACATTTTGGTGAATTTTTAAATATCAGGAATTAAAATCAAAGCATGTAAGTAAGACAGCATCAATTATATTTAAGATAACAGGCATATTGCAACTGAGAAGATAAAGAAAAATCATAGGATAAGGAGCTTGTGAAACAATCAGTGGCAAAAATGAATTAGAATCTATCTTTCCAGCAAATGCTTATGGGACTCAAGCCTCCAGGAGCTGCTGTTACTAAGTTTCTCCTCATTCCTCCATAAAGAGAGGAAGAGATTCTTTCATGTTACTAAAACTCCAATGAACTCTTTCAATTTTTAAAGTATATTCTAACAGATTTTCCATTGACTCCATTCTCTTCAAAATCAGGAACCAGGGTTTATTAACTCTGTCTCTCTGGTACCTAGCACATTTCAGTCACATTCAAAAGTTCATCAACTCAGTTCCCAGGCCACAGGTACTAAAATTTATTATATTTTAGGCACTCACTAATCATTGAAAACAATAAAAAGAAAAGCAATAAAACAATAGAAAAAGATATTAGATCAAGAATTAACATTGGTCTGGGAGTCTGAAAACTTGGAATTCTAATATTTTAGTTCTCTTCTTTCTGCTAATTCATTATTAGATCTTAGACAACATTCCCAGTTCGTCACTGGCTCACAAAACTGTCTGGAGTCAGACTTCTAAAGCCTCCCAACTCTGCAAGTTCATTTACTTAATGTTACATTATCTTAGATGTAAGAATGTGAATATAACTAGAGGCATCTGATATATATTAGGCTTGCAGTGTGGCTAGAATAGTGAGTCAGCATGGTTAGAAGGGGACCTAAATGTACAGGAATAAACTTCCATGACTGTGTGAATACTAAAATCCAGTATGGGTTACTGCCAGGAAAAGCAAATTCTAGAATGACTTTAAATCTTCAAAAAGAACTGAAGGTAACAACAATAAGTCTTTTAGAATTATTACAGAACAAGAATAAGGGAGAATGAATATGAAGATCAGACATGATGATGTCATGTTAACACCTGGTACACAAAACAGGAATCTTCTCTGTCAAGGAGAAAGCACTCTCTGCTGAAAAAGAACAAATATGGTCCAGAGAGAAAGGAGCCTGAGGTAGGCAAGCAGGCAACAGGAGAGTCTCAAATAAGTGCTACATATGCAGTGAGAAAGTGACTGATGAGACAAAATTACTGCTGATGATTTCTGAGATCTGTCATGAATGTGTTCGAGATGGTAAAAGCCTGAGGAAAGTCCATAATGACTTTGTTTTTTTGTTTGCAAAACTTTGTTTTGCAAAGTGAATATTTGTTCTCAGATTTTTAGCTGGTAATTTTCATCACTGTTACTGCAAAACTGTAGCTTACCTATAAACACTGGGATTGGAATAGGCCAATACCTAGTCAAAAACTCACCCAAACTAATTTCTAACTTTTGGTTGCCAACAGGAATATAATTATGCAATCTTCTAGCTTGGCTTTTGAAAAAATTACAGTGTAGTTTTGGAGAACATAGAGACATTAAGTATAACCTGACTCTGTAGTTCATTTCATTTATAATTAGGCAAATATTCTTCTCAAAAAGTAGTTACTGATCACTGATTTCTTCAGGCCAGGAAATATTTTGAATATAGTCTCCAATGCCAGATATTGGTTTTAAATTACTATATAAGACCGGGCATGGTGGCTTGTGCCTGTAAGCTTCAGCCTATGAAGCGGCCGGGGCTAGGGATCATGGTTTGAGTCCCACCTGGACCCATAGGGAGACCTAGTTCCAAAAAAATAGCTGGGTGTGGTGGTACGCGCTTGTAATCCCAGCTACCTGGGAAACTGCGGCTGGGCATTGCTTGAGTCTGTGGTACCCCAGGCAACGAGAGCCTGCAGTTCCATGGGCAAAAATAGCGAGACCTAGTTCTCAAAAAAAAAAAAAAAAACTATATAAATAAAAATCCATGCAAATGAACAGCATCCAATATAGAAGGAGGGCTCTAGTGAAATTCCAATCAGCTTTACACTTCTTTCAAGTTCCAAGAGATTTAGATTACACTTTAGATCCAAAGAGATTTATCAGTGACTCTATGCCAAACTTAACAAAATGTGGTAAAGAAATGTGATAGCAAAGTGTAGTAAAATTCCTCTCTTGTATCTTTGAAAAAACAGTGCTTGTCCTGTTAGAGACTGCGGAGAGTGAGGAAGAGGAGTTATAAGGTGAGGTCTAAGTCTTCACCTTCAGATGTAAGACTCCTGATACCTGTGGACATATTTTCAACCTCTTGTATTCACCATGTGTTTTGAGAAATGGAAGTTGGTTGGTCCACTGTCACAGTTTTAAAGGCAGGGCAACATTCTTCAGGACTGATATTCTGACAAAAACAGAAATCAAAGTTTAAAAAAACTATCAGGAAAAGAAAACCTCAAGTGAATGAAAAGGTGGAGATCCATCATCATCTTAAATTCTGTAAGAGAAAACACTCTGGAGCTACCTCTGGGCTGTGTGAACACAGGCAAGTTACCAGCACTCTCTGAGCCTCTTTGAGTCATCTGTAAAATATCAGCCATAAATGATTATATCCACTTGCAGAATTGCTATGAGAACAAATGTTCTCATATCTGAAACGCTTAGAGCAGTGCCGGACCAACCAGTCTATGTGAGCTATGATTACTATTTCTGTCATTCAAATGTAAAAGAATGTTGTGGTGCTGCAAGAAGGATGCTTACTGTAGTTAACAATACCCACACTCATTCTGGTCACACACAAAAATAAAGCAAAGCAAACAAAAAATGATAAAAGCATGTAGTGGAGAAGATGCAGCTTTGTAGATAAAAAAAAGTAGATTTAAGCTATTTTATCACATATTAAAATTAAAAGCTTTGAGCCAAGCTGACATTCTGACATTGTAGTTAGAAGATACAGAGGATGACAAAACTCTCCAGATTTTAGTTTCTGCAGGCTGTTTATAATAAAACTGCGTGTAGAATCCTCATGCTATCTATTTCCCAGTATCAGTTCCTCATTACTTCTCTCATTGACAAAATTGAGATCAATTTTCCTAAAATAACATTAACATTATTACTCCAACTCTACTGGAGATGGGTGAAAACTCAAGCACTTAGCAATGACACTTGTGAGGTTCAAGGTCCTTCCCTTTCACACTGACCTTGCTTTCTAAAGGATACCTCATCCTGTGTATGTATTTGTGTTAGCTCCCTCACTGAATTTGCTCACCTTTGCACAGTTTGGGACCCTGAGCCAGAACAGCGCCCCCCCCCCCCCTTAGTTTTGAATAACCTTGAGTGGAAATAAAGGATAACATGGCACTGCGCCTGAGGGAACTCATTCTGGGGATCTTGTATCCTGGTCTGGCAGAAGAAGATCTTAGAGCCTTTCATTTGCCCCATTCTAGTCTTTATTTCCAAATTCCTCTAAGAATCACTTCTCCCTACCTTTGATATAAATTTCCACACTCTTAAGTTGCCCTTGCTTTTACTTCCTGTCTAGTCCAACTGCTTTGCTAGTTGGAACCCAATTACTTGTCTCTTTTTCCACTGTCCTATCCTCTATCATTCTTCATTTTTTATTCTTCCAGCACCCTTTTTTTAACCAGCCTCAGGAACAAAAAATGGAAATGCTAGTAGAAAATGTTTTAGCAAGTAGAAGAGGACCAGGAATCTGGTAATTCACAAGGACTGTTTTGGTGAAAGCTTTTTGCTTTATTTTCATTCTATTCAGAAGCATTTCAAGCTAAATTCTTATCCTGACATCTGGAAATAGTTAGATGACTGCTATCTAATCTAAGCATTATATTAAAACACTAGAAACTAATTTTGGTTCCTGAAAGCATAGGTTGACACTGAGCTTTGTTTTAGGCAAGGTTTTGGAGATATTCTAAGCTATACTATATGCGCTTTGATAAATTTCAAACACTGGAGCTATGGGCTACAATATAGCTTGTTCTTCTAACAGTAAACTATTTTAATCCTGTTATAATTTCCTTGAACGCTGCATTTACTTATCAGCTCGTTCAGCTAACTATAACTGTAGGTACTATCACAATCCTGTTATTTAAATACAATTTAGAAATCATAAATAAAAATACAAAAGGACAACTTCATTTTGCAAGTTAAGATTTGTGGTTATAAAAAAGCCTCTCAGAAATGTGCCTAGACCTTGACTTTAAGGTAAACTCTTTCCCTATCAGACACATTGGGCTCTTGAGAACTATTCACTGTAAATACTGACAAATATTTTTATCAACTCCCAAAATGTTGCCTTTTGTTTTGGTATTATATTTGTTCATATTTTTAATTAGGAAAGTGGTACATTAATATGCTGGTCAGCCAGTATATCTCAGGAAAAGAAGTTCTCCTTTATGGAACATTTTACCAACTCCATCTTGAACAGTGGTTTTGTGAAGGTACTATGTTGAATGTTTCTGGTTGTGAAAATAGGAATAAAACTTGATGTCTGGCCATAAGAAGAGAAAGAACTGACATCATAATACAGCAGGTGCCACAAAAATCTTTTAAAACGCTCAGAGGAAGGTGCACTGGTGATAAGGTGATGGGAGGATATCAGGATAAAGAATATAATATATGTGTGTATGTGTACGTGCAATCAAAAAATAAATAATTTTTAAAAATTTTAAAATGTTCTGAGGAACTAGAGTGTGTATTACATTTGTTCAGTCAGAGAAAATCTCTTATAAAGGAAGTAGGATATGAGCTTTTATGACTAGCCAGATGTTAATATGTGAGATTAGATAACTGAAATACTATTTAGAAATATCAGAAGTAATGCAGTATGGTGTACAAGTAATAATATTAGGTTTTAATATCTGTGAATTAATGAAAAGGAACAATGATAAAGCTAAATTCCATTGGCTGAAATCCCAGATTGAATTTTGGTACGTAGTGTGGGCATTTTATCCATTATTGGACTCTAAATAATTTCAAAACTGTGCTTTCGGACAATTAGTCTCCAAAATGTGAGCTTGACTATAAAAGAAGGAAAGTTGGAATTTGGGTAACCACTTGGGAGGTTATTACAATGATTCTGTAAGACTTAATAATAAGAGTTGCAGCAGGCTGGAAAGAGTAGGATTGAAAAGGAGGGATCGACTTTATGTAGTGAAAATTTTTTAGATTTAGAACCTGACCACAAGATGAGAGGAGGTGGAAAAGGAGGAATTGAAGCTAATTTTGAAACATCAAATCTGAGAATTGATACCATCAGAAAAGGCAGGCAAGTCAAGTAGCACCACTCGTGTGTAGTGGACAGTGAGTTTGGCTTTGCTGGCTGTGCATGAATGTATATATGATTCCCATGGAGAGCTGAAAATGTGAAATTGAAACTCAGGCTATGATTTAAAATATGGAGTTGGGACTCATTAGCATAAGGAAGTAGTGGATGGTGTAGGAGTGAATATGGATGCCAGGGGACATTACAAAAGAGAAGATGGCCAAGGAGAGGACTCTAGGGGCAAGAGGTCTACTTTTAGATGAGCAAAAGATGAGCCAAAATTGAAATAACGAGGTCAGGGAAGAGCCAAGAAGACTTAATATCATAAAAGACCAGATGAGAGCATTTCAAGAAAGGAGGAGTCAGTAGTATCCAGGGCAATAGAAAAGATGAAAATCGAGAGTGGAGAAATTAAATGTAGTAGATAAGGGAGTTAAGAGTTCATTGGTGACTCTTATAAGAATGGTATTACAACCATAACTTGCTGGACTATATTCTTTTTTTCTAATCTAGGTGTTTTTTTTTTTTTTTTGCATAAATGTCATAGATTTTTCTATGTCCTTAAGATAGCACAGATAATGAAAGATGGTATGTATGTGTATGTGGGGGAGGGTGACAAGAGGGGAGGGAAAAAGGAAGGGAGTCATGTGACCAGGTGACTTTTATATCAGTCATAAAATTATTTAAATAAAATATATCAAGAGCTCACATCTCATCCATAGTAGAAGCACTGAAAGTGAAAAAGGAAATCCCCAGAATTACACATTAGTTGATAAACAATACTTCTACCCAAACTATTTCAATTCATAAGCTATCCTCTGTCTCAAACAGCAACAATAAATACATAAACAATGATTGAAATGATGAATAGATGCCAAGATCATTTTGGTCATCATATTTTCCCCTTATTTTCAGAAAAAGAAAAGCTATGATAGCAACTGGTGGAGTGATAACAGGCCTGGCTGCCTTGAAAAGGCAGGACTCTGCCAGGTCGCAGCATCATGTCAACCTCAGCCCATCGCCCACTGCTCAAGAGAAGAAACCCACCAGACGAAGACCACGTGCTGATGTTGTGGTTGTTCGAGGCAAAATCCGGCTTTATTCTCCATCTGGTTTCTTTCTCATTTTAGGAGTGCTTATCTCCATTGTAGGAATTGCAATGGCAGTCCTTGGCTATTGGCCCCAAAAAGAGCATTTTATTAATGCTGAGACAACGTTGTCAACAAATGAAACCCAGGTCATTCGGAACCAAGGTGGTGTGGTGGTCCGCTTCTTTGAACAACATTTGCATTCTGATAAAATGAAAATGCTTGGCCCTTTCACAATGGGAATTGGAATTTTCATTTTCATTTGTGCGAATGCCATTCTTCATGAGAACCGTGACAGAGAAACCAAAATCATACACATGAGGGATATCTATTCCACAGTCATTGACATCCACACTCTGAGAGTCAAGGAGCAAAAGCATATGAATGGCATCTACATGGGTTTGATGGGAGAAGCAGAAGTAAAACAAAATGGGAGCTCCTGTGCCTCGAAATTGGCAGCAAACACCATCGCCTCTCTTTCGGGTTTTCGGATAGACAGCTCTGTAGAGGAAGATGAGCTCGTGTTAAATGAAAACAAGAGTTTGGGACATCTCATGCCCCCTTTGCTCTCTGACAGTTCTGTCTCTGTCTTTGGCCTCTATCCACCTCCTTCCAAGACAAGTGATGATAAGACGAGTGGCCCTAAGAAATGTGAAACCAAATCAATTGTGTCATCATCAATCAGTGCTTTTACATTGCCTGTGATCAAACTTAATAACTGTGTCATTGATGAGCCCAGTATAGATAATATCACTGAAGATGCGGATAATCTCAAAAGTCGGTCAAGGAATTTGTCAATGGATTCCCTTATGGTCCCTTTGCCCAGTAGCAGTGAATCCTTCCAACCAGTCAGCACGGTCCTGCCACGGAATAATTCCATTGGGGAGTCACTGTCTGGTCAGTACAAGTCTTCCGTGGCCCTTGGGCCTGGGACTGGTCAGCTTTTGTCTCCTGGAGCTGCTAGAAGACAGTTTGGGTCCAACACATCATTGCATTTGCTCTCTTCACACTCAAAATCTTTAGACTTAGAGCGGCGTCCCTCTACCCTAACTGTTCAGGCAGAACAGCGGAAGCATCCAAGTTGGCCTCGGTTAGACAGAAGCAACAGCAAAGGATACATGAAACTAGAGAACAAAGAGGATCCAATGGAGAGGTTGCTTGTGCCCCAAGCTGCAATCAAAAAAGACTTCACCAATAAGGAGAAGCTTCTCATGATTTCAAGATCTCACAATAATTTGAGTTTTGAACATGATGAGTTTTTGAGTAATAACCTAAAGCGAGGAACTTCTGAGACACGGTTTTAATGGGAAAAATGATATTTTAAAAGGCTATACATTTTAAAACTCTTTTCATTATTGTTTCTTTGTTAAGGCATTGGTTGGCAGCCTTTTTAATCAAGTGGTTTGTAGTATATTAGATCTGGCTGCTTAATTCTGTAATGGAGATGTTTGTATGTTTGGGTTCCTTAGGATTGCAATTCTCTATATTATTGAAAGCATGATCTCTTTTATTAATATGAATACAAAACACTTCCATCTGAATTAAAGCGCCATTTCTTTTCTTTCATTGATGATCAGATTCACAGAATAAAATGTTCAGTTTGGAAAAGGTGGATTAAAGAACCAAATTCAGGTCCAAGACTCACTATATATTTATAAATGTGTGTGAGTGAAAATCATAGATCTCATCTCCTGCATAACAGCTTTTATATGGGATTGGTTTTGTTATATAAATGGGAAAAGATCTAGCTTCTGTGTAAGCTAAACAATGTGAACTGGTTAAACTAGTTTAGTTCTGTGCGGGCTGTTTGAGATGAATCAATTAGACTGGTTGTGACTCCTCTGCTGAGCTGTAGGTAGGTAGTATTTTTTCAACATTAGTTCTATTTTTATGATATCTTATTTTATCAAGAAACCATGTACTCAAGAGTCACGTCTGAGAATACCAGCTATTCCTAAGGGTAAATATCAAATTGCTCTTTGCTATAGTTTTAGATATTCAGATTGAAATCTTTGCAAATAATTAAAAAAAAAAAGAATGAACCAATAGTTTCTAGACACACTATCTTGAAATAATTGTATACATGAGGAATGTGTTGACTTGTGAATGAAGAAAACCTTACATGCTAAGTAATGCTAACTAGTCTCAGTATTTTTTCCTATCCTTCTCTATTACCATCTAAAATCCCTTCACTCCTCCATCTTTATTTTCCCACAATATTTTTTTAAGATCACATTATTTGGGAAATAACTAATCTTGACATTTCCTTTTATCTTTACATATTGTTGAATTTCGTGATTCAAGAAAAGGCAATTGACAAATTGTCTTGAAATTTACTTTGTGCTGAAAAGCCTTATGATGACTCCAAAGACTTTCATATGGTGTAACAAATTTTTAGGATTGTGATTTTCAGTTATTAAAAATTATAAATATAAAATGAATTTTCCATCAGAAAATTTTCATGTTTTTCTTTAAGATAATACATAACTTTTGGAACTACTTAATGGAATACTCAGGAAATTTTGCCGATTTTTCCCCATACCTAAATATTCCTGAACATCAGTATTGTGGTAGTTGTAAAAGGAGGAAGATATTTTGCATTTGTAGATCCCCACATTTCCACCCTGTAATCAGCGTCACCAGCTTCCCTGAATTGAGGCACAGTATTACTTATTAGAACATCAAGTCTGTGTATTGTAATAGAGTGGGCTCAATATTTTACTATAAAGCATTTAATAAACTGGTCTTAATAGAAGTTTGTGTTCTTCATGCTTTTGCCACTGTTTTTAATAAAGTGTACATTTCTGTTTAAAATGTTGCTTCTTAAACTTTCAGATACATTCTACTGAAGGTGCTTGAAATTCTAGTCCTGAGTGCTATGTCTTTTTTTATTTTGCTTCTATTAGGCTTGAGAGCTAGCTCCACAACTATTGAATTAGGCTATATTTGTGTTTTGTTATCTCGCATGATGTTTAATTTTATGTGTCAACTTGACTAAGCTACGGGTTGCTTAGATTTGAGTGTATTTTTAGTGTCTCCAGAAGAGATTAGCAATTGAATCAGTCACCTGAGTAAAGATTGTTCTCATTAATGCAGCTGGGCATCATCCAATATGCTGAAAGCTTGATTAGAACAAAAGATGAAGGAGGGTGAATATTCTCTCTGCTTAATCTGGGGCATCTATTTTCTTCTGCCCTCTGACATTGGAGTAATTAGTTCTCAGGCCTTTGGACTCAGACCAAGGTTTATGCCATTGGCTTCCCTGGTTCTTCGACCTTCCAAATTGGACTGGAACTGCACCATCACTTTCCTGAGTATTTCTAACTTGCAGATGACGGGGCATGGTACTTCCTGTCCTCCACAGTCATGTGAGTCAAGCCCTAATAACTAAAAATTCCCTTCTTCTATCCCTATCTGTCTTTCTATTATCTGCCACACCCTCTGTCCACCTAATTTATTGGTTCATTTTTCCTGGAGAACCAAGTCTAATATACTTGGCATCATTTTTACTTTAAATTTTACTGATTTGAGGAAAGAAACCAGGTAAGAGGCATCTAGCAAATGTCATGCATACCCCCAAATTTAAAAACAAACATCTCTGATGTAGCAAATGACTGAAATCATATATTTTACTTAATTCACTCAAGATTTTGACTTACATTAAGGAGCATTAAACAGCATAGTATATCCAAATAAAGTTTTTGGGTGTTCAAACAGTGATACCTACTGAAATTTCTGTCAAAAAAGCACATATATTTAACAAATGAATTTGTTTTATTAAATAACTTCCTCATGATAATTTAAAATTGTTATGGGAGGGTCAAAGTATGTTACTAATTAAAACTTCAGAGAAATGAGATAGTGACATAGCCATATTGACTTGCTATAATTCCACCCAAATGTAATAAAACATTTGAAATTTAGAATGTATTTTGACATTTCCCTTAGGCTTTTATAAATATTGAGAATTATTTGCCAACTCCATTTCTTCTTCTGGGAAACCTAGGGACCTGTGACTAGTTACCTCCACGTCAAAGGGTTTCTAAGGACCATGACTATCTGGGGTGTCATTAGTTTGCTCAAGTTGTGTAGCAAAATACCACAGACTGGGTGGTTGAAGCAATAGAAATTCTTTCCCTCATAGACAGACATGCAAGATCAAAGTGTTTGGTTTCCATTGACTTCTCAGTGGTGTCATCTTGCTGTGTCCTTACAGACTTTTCTTCTCTGAGTGCACTGGTGACTTTTTCTCTTCTTGGATAAGGATATCAATTATTTTGGATGAAGGCTCCCACCAGAAGTCCTCTGTAGGGTAAAGAAGTTGGTCAGGCTTTTTCCACCATTAACTTCTATGACCAGCACCTGTGGTGTTGTGGCCTGGCCCAGTAGGTGTGTGCAATTGTGAATGGGCATACCTGGGCCTGGGAGGTGGCAATAAAAGGGCAGTTCGCCCTGAGAAGAGAGCACAGAGGGTGGAGAAAGCATTAGAGGATGCCAGAGAGTGTCCAGAGAAAGAGCAAGAAGATTCTTTGGGGTTGGGAAACTCACCTGCATCCCAGCCCTCCTGACCCTGGCCCAGCCTGAGTGCCTGCTACAATTGGCCCAGCCTCTCTATTTGATGTACCTGATTCCCTGGGGTCATTAAAGCCTTTGAAATTCACCAAGAGCCCTGACATTTTCTTTGACCGCTGAAACTGATGAAGAACCTATCCAGATTATCCCATGCTTGTAGTACAATTGGCATCACAAACAGGATGGCTGCACTACAATCCATTTGATCTTCATCAGCTTTTAAAAAAACTTATCTCTGAATAAGGTTATATTCTGAGTTGTAGAGGCTAGGACTTCAATCTAGGAATTTGTGGGTGAGGGAGATGCAATTCACCAATACTGTGAGGCATGACTTCAAGAAAAGGGAGAGCTGAGTGGGGATTCTTAGCCTACAGTAGATAAGAGCACAATATGCCCTCAATGGCTTTGCCACCCAGTGGTGTATTTTTGAGTAAATCACTGAATCTTTCCATTTTAATACAATCTCAGTTTCTTAATTTCAGGCCTCAGATTCCTCAACTGTGAAGTGGGATGAATAAGAGAACATAAAGTCCTGTGAACTCTAAAGGTCCAGGTTCTGAACTCTAAAGGTTCTTGGTGTCCTGGGATGAAGTACCATTGCCTGTCATTATCTCTTTGCAGCCATTTGCTTCTCAAATGAGGGGCAGGAACTTCAATAGAATTGACTGGTGGGACATAAGGATGCTGGAGCCAGGTGCAAAGTTTGACACTTTCTGGTGATGTGACTTTGGGAGAGATAATAACATGACCAGAGATACTGAGACCAGTTGGATCTCAGCTCCTCATCTATTGTAGTTTAAATGGTTTCATGCCCACAGAAGGTCTAGGATTGGCACATATTTGTAGCACATAAAAAATATATTGACTATTACTATCACTTAGAGCATTCCAACCTTTACTCTCTCTCTACCACAACCTCATTTGTCTCTTGTGGTAGAGTAAATAGATGTTTTGAAAATGTCTATATCCCTATACCTGGAATGTGAGTGTTACCTTACACAGAAACTTTGCCTTTTCAACTCTAAAATAAGGATCTTGAAGTAGGGGTTGATTAACCTTTATTATTTAGTTTGACCCGATGGGATCACATAAGTCCTTATTAAAAGGAGGCTGGAGAAAATTTGACTATACCAGAGAAAAATGATGTGACCAAGCAGTGAGAGAATGAAAGTTACCAAAAGTCTGGTTTTGAAGATGGAGGGAATATCAAGGAACTAAGAAATACAACGTCTGAAACTCTGCTAGCTGAGTAAAGCAAGGTAACATGTCCTCTCCTCAGAAGTACTCTAGAAACCAGCTAGACTGACATCTTGACTCTAGCCCAGTGAACTGATGTTGGACTTCTGGCCTCTGGAAAATTATGAGAATAATTCTGTGTTGTTTTAACTCACTAAATGTATGCAATATGTTATAGCAGTCATAGGGAACTGATACAATCCCCAATTTAGAGAACTAGTTCAGAATTATTTGACAGTCGTAAAGGAACTTCTAAGCAAGGTGAAAGGCATCCATTCCAGGTGATGACAAGTGACCCAAAGCAGAATATGTGATCAAATTTAGATTTGATTTAACTGCTGGTACTGAAGTGAGGAGGTTGGTGATGAAAACAAATGTGAGAGAACAGTGGACTTTGGTTGAGAATTATGGCTACTTTGGTGGTGTGTTATGGTAACATACACCTGAAAATGTTTGAACCTTTACCCCTACATCATATACAGTATTGAAAAACCAATGTTACTTCAATTAAAAATAGTATTTTTTTAAAAAAAGAAAAAGAAGTTAGATTTATTTTATCTCTGTAACTTTAATATAACTAGGAGGAGGTAGCCCTTTTTTATAGTGTCTTTGAAGCAGGAAATACTGATTTTGATAGAAAATCCCAGAGGTGGCTTAACAATAGCCAAAAATTCTAAAAGATCTCAAATTCAAATTTGTGTTTTAATATATAGATAAATTTAGGAAAGAAACAGTAGTCATATCTGCAAAAAAAAATTTTAGAATAATTTTGTATCAAAATTTGCTCATATTAACATTAAACAATTTACCAGAAAAACTGTTTGTTTTAGCAGTTTAATTTTAACCCTGTAAATTAAGAAGCACATGATGAATAACTAAAAGATATGAATTATTTTTAAGGAGGCTCAACAGTTTACCAAAACTTGGTCTATAACTTTTCTTAATTGTTACTTATTTCTGTAAGGTCTTTTTTTTTTTTTAAAGAAAATAATATATATATATACATATATATGTATATATATGTATACATATATATATGTATACATATATATGTCTATATATACACATATATATTATTTTGTATATATGTATATATATACATATATATGTATATTATTTTATATATTATTATATATTATTATATATATTATTATTTTGTATATATATGTATATATATATGTATATATATATATACACATATATTTCACATCTTTGTATTCCCTGGGGTTCACCCACCACCTCCCCTCCCTGACCACTTCCACCCATCCCCAACCCCAGTTGTGTACTTTAGTTTGGTTGTTAGCTTGTTTTGACTTTTCTTCCTGGCCTCTTGTTTGTTTTTCCTATATCTCATTTATAAATGAAACCATTTGGTTTGTGTCTTTTTCTTACTGACTTGTTTCTGCTAATATGATTTCTTCTAGGTCCATCTATGTTATCTCAAATTCATCAAATTTGTCATTTTTAATTGATGAGTAATAATTAATTGTGTGTATATATATATCACATCTTTTTCATCCATTCGTCTGTTTTGGGACATTTGGGTTGTTTATATGTCCTTGCAATTATAAATAGTGCTGCTATAAACATCTGAGTATAGGTGTCCCTTTGTATAAGTATTGAGGTCTCCTTTGGGTAGATTCTTAGAAGAGCATTTTCTGGGTCAAATGGTAGTTCCATTTTCATTAGCCTGAAGGTCCTCCACACAGCTTGCCATAGTGCTTGGACCAACTTGCATTCCCACCAGCAGTGTAAGAATATTCCTTTTTCTCCACATCCACGCCAGCATTTGTTGTGCCTATTTTTTGGATATGGGCCATTCTTACTGGTGTAAGGTGGTATCTCATTGTGGTTTTGATTTGCATTTCCCTGATTGCTAGTGATGCTGAACACTTTTTCCATGTGGTTGTTGGCCATTTGTATTTCCTCTTTGGAGAAGAGTCTTTTTAGTTCTTCTCCCCATTTTTTGACTGGGCTTCTTGTTGTTTTTGCTGAGTTGTTTGAGTTTCTTGTGGATCTTTATTATCAAACTCATCACTTTTTTGGAGGGTAAAATTTTTTCCCTGTTCAGTTATCTTCCTTTTTGTTTTGTTTATTGTCTCTTTTGCTGTACAGAGCTTTTTAGTTTGGTATGTTCTCAGCTGTTTATGTTTTCCTGCATTTTTTAAAACATTTGTAGATGTGTCCAGAAGTGTTTTCTGAAATGTAATTCATGGAGGGTTTTGCCCAAGTTTTCCTCTATGCATTTTATAGTTTCATGTCTTGCTTTGAAATCTTTTATCCATTTTGAGTTGATTTTTGTACATGGTGTGGGGGAGTTATCTTGGTTCATTTTTTTTTTTTTTGCTTGTCTTGGTCCAGTTTTCCCTGCACCATTTATTGAAGAGGCTGTCCTTGTTCCAGTGTAAATTTTCCACTCCTTTGTCAAAGACTAATTGACTATGTACGTGTGGTTTTACTTCAGGGTACTCAATTGTGTCCCATTGGTCTGATTGTCTGTTTTTGTACTGTACAATGCTGTTTTAATTATTATGGCTTTGTGGTATAATTTGAGGTCTGGAACAGTACTACCTCTGTTCTCTCTTTTATTGGTCAGGAGGCTTTTTGATATTTGAAGCCTTTAATTATTCCATATGGATTTCAATAATTTTTGTTCTATCTCTTTAAAAAGTGTCATTGGAATTTTTATGTGGATAGCATTGAATCTGTAGATTGCTTTTGGCAGGATGGCCATTTTGATGATATTAATATTTGCAACCCATGAGCAGGGAATGTCTTTTCATGTCTTTATGTCTTCTATCTCTTTTAGCAGTGTTTAGCAAAGTTTTCTTTGTATGGTTCTTTCATGTGCTTTATTAGGTTTATTTCCAGGTACTTAACTTTTTTTTGTGCAATGATAAATTGGATTTTTTAAAAATTTCTTCTTCTTCTCTTGATTTTTTGCATATAGGAAAGCTACTGACTTCTGTGTGTTAATTTTGTAACTGGCTACCTTACTGAACTGGTTTATTGTTTCAAGCAGTTTTTCTGTGGATTTTTTGTGGTTCTCTACATAGAGAATCATATTATCTGCACATAATGATAGTTTCAATTCTTCTTTCCCTATTTGTATCTCTTTTTTGTCTTTCCCTTGCCTTACTGCCCAAGCTAGAACTTCCAGTACAATGTTAAAAGTAGTAAGGATAATGTCTTAATTTTTCTGTGTCAGTGTGTTCTCTGCTCCATGATGGACTGGAACTGCTCTGGCTTCCAGATTGCTCACAGCTCTTGCTTACTTGGCCAGCTCAAAGCAGCTCTAGGAGTAGCTCTGCATGAATTGCCCTGTTATTTTAAATTAATTTCCCTGCTGTCCTTCACTTAGCTTACATGTAATCCTATTTTAGATTTGGTATCAATAATAGGGGATGGTACTTACATATTGAGTAATATTTGATGATTTAAGTCCTTTGTGTTATGAATTCAAATAGAATTAATTCAGTTGATTTCTATCTGCTGTTTTCACCCAGGATAAGGGTCAAGGGGAAAAAAAGCCTACTTCATTGAAAGTGACTTATATTCAATAGTTGATGTCATCTTATGATAGCAATTTAAAGATTAAATCTTCCCAAGATTAGGGCTCCTTCAAGTGATAGAACTGGGTCACTCAACCTTTCTATATCAGCAGATCAAGTCCTATTCTTGAAGCACATTTTTAGTGAACTTATATATATTTTTTCTTCTTCTTCTGACTGTAACAAAGTAGGAAACAAGTAATAAAGAGACGCAAGAAGTTTCTACACATAGGAACTTGTCATTTTTCAGTACATCAGACTGGTTTTCATTATATGTATTCACTTTTTATTGCTTCCTCTTACTACTGCTTCATTCAGTATTTGTTTCCTTATAGGGATGTTGAGAAAATCACTTTTACTTTTGTCTCCTCCCTTATTAATTTGTAATTTAATAGTTTTGATATTACTGATAATGCTTTAGTTCTTTTCTGATCACCAAATAGTACCTCCAAAAGTATGTATATTATCCAAATTAAATTTAGAGATTTTATTGCAGTACAATTATTTCTATTATAGCTAAGATTACCATATGTGTTACAAAAGATATTTTTCTTGCCAAAGAAATAAAAAAAACCTGAAAGGACATTCAAGTTGACAACTTGTAGAACACACAATGGAAGGATCTGGACTGGAAATCAGGACTGCTGGTTTTCAGTATCCACATCATAACTGAGTTGATTTCTCAACTCAGAACTGTTCCCAGTATGTACATCAATTATAATCAATCCGGGAATAATTTTTAAAGGACTTTTTAAAAATATAGATCAAAATCTAATAAGTAGATTTGGAGTTTATTTGGAATGGTAAAGAGAGCAGTATCTAAACTTTCAGACAAGATAGTGTTGAAACTTTCATCACATTTTGAAAGTATAGTGGGTGGAGTGGGGAGTGATACATAGAAACTGGCAGTGGAGAAGGCACACAGTTTGGAAATTTTAACATTTATTTTATACATTTATTTCCTGTATTTTAATATATAAATTATGTCACCGCAATGGAAATCATGCAATTATGCCCTTGTGAGCCATTATATTATATTTTAACAAGATTTACAGAACTAAAATGAGTCATTTACATCCATATTCAATAAATCCCATGTACTGAAAAGGAAGTAGGAAGACAAGGAGGCAGAAAGGAAGAGGTGTGGGATTTGGGGGATAGAGAGGAGAGAATACCATATGTTTTTCCTGCTTATGAAAATCCATGCTTAGCAAAAGCATTCTGGTTAAACAATTCTTTTATAAAGTTAAACTCATAATTTTTAACCACTGAAGCAATGAAAAATATTTTTATTTGATTTTAAAATACATTTTAGTAGGCACTAACAGTGTTTATTATACAGTTCATTTGAGTCAGTTGCCCTAAGGTTTAGTGAATAATATTAATTTGAAGTTGTCAACTAATGAGTCATCAATATCTCAAAGCTATTCAGATTAATATTTTAAAAAATGAAATTATTTCCTGCACTCAGATATTTTCTGTGTTCATTGGGTATGTATTTCCCCTGAAGCAGTTCCAAATTTCAAGTGTTACTTTTTTGTTATTATCTACAATATTAATTACCTGAAACGTCAAATTAACTTTCCAGCCAGTTAGAGTTAAAAAAAATACCTTTTAAAGTTCTTGCACTTTATAAGTTTGTTATAATAGTCTAGTACTATTTCAAGTCCTTACTAGTATCAAGTAAAATGTAGATGAGCAAAAATATTAAGAACATTTAGAACTTGGATTATATTTTTGTACATTTTAAATAAATATTTTTTATTATGTAGTATATTTACTATCATTTAACAGATGGCAAAAGTTCTCTTGTGAAGTAATCTAAGTGAATTATATTCTCTTTAGCATGTGAACATTGTATTGTATTGTATTGTATTGTATATTGACTAGCAAGATATTTGACAACTTAAAAAGCCAATCTAATATAAGACTTTATTTTCTTATTCTGGAACTCTGGCACTGATAAACATTAAGAAACCCTGATACAAAATTATTATGTTTATAAAATTATACCAAAAGATCTTGTCCTAAAAGTATATCTACTTCTTAAATATTTAAGTATTTAGCATAATGATCTATGGATCATCCTTTTGTCTTTTATATATTTAATTATTTGCTTTCATTAATCCAACTTTGTGGTTATATTCTATGATTGGAAGATTCAAGGAAAGGTAAAATTGACTATTAACCTTGCAAGATAATAGTAACACTCCCATGAACTTATAATGGAAGAAAAGGAAGACTATCAGAGAAGGCTTGATGTGGGGTATTTATTTTAACTATGTAATTCTTGGGTTATTTTCATCCTTTCACTCCTGTTGCCATTGTTAACCAAGAGTGAGTCACAGGTGATAATGGAGGTTATTGTCAGTCCAAGATTGTCTCCAAATTATTTATTGTATTGCAATATTGCCATTTTGCAAAGTCCAGAAAATTCTGACATTGATTTTAGCATACAAATTATATATTCCATTATCAATGTTTCTATTGAGAGTAGAAATATTCTATTTTTCTTTTTCTATACAGATTTTACTCATCAAGATGCCTCAGAATCTTGCAAAATGCTGGTACATATTGGCATCCCAATGGATATTGGTAGGATTAATTTACTTTCCATTTGATGGTAACAAATATAGGCTACTTTTATTACCCTACACTCTGGGTCAGTTTGTTGAAGACTGTGGTAAGAAAGAGAGAGAGCATATATGACTGGTTATAAAATATTAAGACTTACTGTCATATAAAGCATGAACTGGTCTATAAACAAATTACAAAAATTTAGAAGAATTAATCCAATTATACTCTAGATCATATAATTATAGAATGAACTAAAGTGATTTCAGAAATTGTGTATTTAGTTTCAATGTAGAAAGTAGAAATGCTATTTCTGAAATGGAAAGGAATTCAGTACTTACAAAGTTGGCTAAGGACAGTAATTTTGAGGGGAAAGACCACCAAAGGTATGCCCTAGAACTGGGGAGAAATAAAACATAGTGCAGGACTTGTGGTTGCCTAGGCTATGAAGTTTGCATTACAGAGGAACAGAAGTTAAATTGCAAAAGTTCAGGTTAACAGTAACTTTAAAACTCAGGACAAGGAACTATGTCCTATAGTAGTGGTAAAACTTCCTGGTAAAACATTGACTGGTAAAACTTTTTGGAAACATTGCCTTTGTGTCCCATATAGTTGCCAAAATCTATGTGAAATAAAAGTAATTTCCATCTCATCAATGACACAGCTACACCAGTGTACATGTGATTTCAGAAATTTGTAGGTCAAAAGGATTATCTTCAGTGTTTTTTTGAAAGTGCAATTACAGTTCATTTATCTGGGTTTTGTGATTGATATTGCACATCTTTCTCATTATTTAGTATCCTGGAATTCCTACATTACCTGAGCATGCAAATTATCTTCATTCCCAGTGTAAGACCCATTCTTATGGAAGATAGATAGATAGATAGATAGATAGATAGATAGATAGATAGATAGATAGATAGATAGATAGATAGATAGATAGATGGATAGACAGACAGATAGATAATCTTCCCTATCTATCTCCTGCATTATCTATCTATCTATCTATCTATCTATCTATCTATCTATCTATCTATCTATCTATCTATCTATCTATCTATCTATCTATCTATCTATCTATCTATCATCTATCTATCTTAGATAATCTATCTATCATAGATTATCTATCTAGATAATCTTCCCTATCTATCTCCTGCATTATCTATCTATCTATCTATCTATCTATCTATCTATCTATCTATCTATCTATCTATCTATCTATCTATCTATCTATCTATCTATCTATCTATCTATCTATCTATCTATCTATCTATCTATCTATCTATCTATCATCTATCTCTTCCCTCCTGCCAACAGCAGATACCTAGAGTGGGAAAATAGAATGTTAAGATGAAAATATTTTCTTTTCCTAGTTAACTAAGAAAGATCATGATGTTATTCATTTTATTTAAGTCAAAGAAATAGATTTTTAAAAGATGCTAAATGCTTTATGCACACTAATGCCATCTGTTTCTGGCATTTGGAACCAACTGTTAGAAACGTAATACCCTTAACACTCTAAAGGAACTGCACAAAGAAAGTGATGTCCTCTGAGATCAAAAACTTGAGGTAGAATTTGAAAAATTTGTACAAATTAAGAAAATATTTCAAGGGCAGTAATTTTGAGGGGAAATACCATCAAGGGTATGACCTAGAACTGGGGAGAAGTAAAACATAGTGCAGGACTTGTGGTTGCCTAGGCTATGAAGTTTGCATTACAGAGGAACAGAAGTTAAATTGCAAAAGTTCAGGTTATGAAGTTCAGGTTAGCAGTAACTTTAAAACTCAGGACAAGGAACTATGTCCTACAGTACTGGAAAAACTTCCTAAGAATAAGAGAAATGCGCAGAAAGAGGTTTGCTTGGTGATCTGCAAAGTGGTTTGGGAAATATTGGAAGTCAAGAGAAAAGGAGCACTTAGGATCTGGATCAATGTAGTAACAAGGAAAATGAGAAAATGTTTGCTACTCAGACATCATCTTACCTAATTTACCATCGTACTTAATTTGCCACTTGTCTTTCTCTCACACATTGATGGTTTCCAGGATACCATGTCCTCCCTGTTCTTTTTCCTTCATCAGTCCCTTCTTCATGACTAATTTTTCTCTTTCTTCACTAACACTTAACATTGAAGTGCTCTTAGCGCCCAGCATTGTTCACTTCTATGTATCTACCCTCACTGACTTGGTGGTTTAATGACTTTAAAAGCCATCTAATGCTAAAGCCATCTAATGACTTTCAAATTCTCTCCTTTCTTCCAGACTTGTGTTTTTCCACTTGGATGTCTTGATAGACAAATGAAACTTAGCATATTAAAAACTGAATTCATGATCATTCCCTTTATTTATTTTTCCCCCAAGGGTGTTTCTTTTTTTTTTTTTTTAATTTAGCATTGATGCAGAAAATGTCAATTAAGGAAAAAATAAAAGATAATTAAGTATTCTTATTTCTGTGTTTCTAGTTTTCAAAGTAGTAGAGTTTTCTGTTTTCCAGGAATGTGATATATATTTGACTTAAATTACAAAAAGTCAAAACAAAACAAAAACCAAAGCCACCAAAGTGAAGAGGGGTATATAGTCAATAAGACACAAAAGAGTTACAGACAACAATAGAAAAAGTCAACAAAAATAATCAAAAAATATAAAATATTTGTATATATATATAGATATGTATATGTGTAATCAATTAAAAAATTTTTAAATATGGATTATCATGGTAAAATCACTAGAATGTTGGCTGTGTGCTTTATTAAAAGTTTTTAAATTTTTTTTTGTGGGAAGAAAGCAAGTTACATATATAAGTATACATAGTACAATACCATAATTACAAAATTATATGATCATTCCCTTTAAATCTGGTCTATCTGTGGTCTTCCCTTCTGAGTGGATACCAACTCCATCATGCCAATTGGTCAGCCCCAAACTCCTAGTGTCATTATAGTCTTTGTTCTTTTTTTCACACTCCATATACAATTTATTTACCCCCAACATTACACCCAGTAGTTCAAAAAAGGCTGTTGAAGCTGTCTTTAAAATATATTGACAGTCCTAACATTTCTTAATATCCATCACCACATCTCATTGAAGATTTGGAGATACTCACCTAAAAGCCTTCTGACTTCCATGTAAATTTCTTCCATGTAATCCAATTTCAACATGAGACTCATGTCACTTGTCTTCTCAGGACATGGAACATTTTCCCACAGCTGGCAGGACCTTGTGTCTCTTGTGTACTCTATGATCTCATCTCCCTATTACTCAGGTCCAGACATTGCTTTCCTTCTGTTCATTGGTTTCAGGATGCATTTGTCTTCCTTGAAGATGTCCACAGAGTCCACCCATTTTGTCTATTCCTCCAGATATCAGCCCCTTCCTCTAGGTCAAGTAGCATATCAGGGAGTTTTTGATGTACTTTGTTTCTGAGATTGGGATGAAACTATGGTTTACTCTTTCTCAAGCTCTTTCTTGCCCCCAATTCCTTGAGATAGAGTTTGAACCTACATCTGCATCCTGCCTTACCTGGACAAAGAGGTGAATTCTTATGAGAACTACGTCTTCCTCTCTTACTTTCACTGTCTGCATTACCACTAAACAATGCCTAGGTTTTCCTTCTGATTTCAACCTCTAAATCACTATGCCTTTGGTTTAAGAATTTTTGCAACTATTAGTCAAACATTTAAAATTATGCTGGGTCATTGCAAACATATGAAGATGCATATATACACACACTCCAATAAAACAGAACAGTATAGCAGAAAATAAATTGTTCCCTTTAATCAACTTTAGATAGCCATTATAACAATCATTGTTTTTTGATAGCCCATTGTGTACTAGGCACTGTGCTAGGTGCTTAGAAAACCAATCCAAATAAGGCATTGCCCATTCTTCACAGAGCTTACAAAGCTCAAATAACCCAATCCTTCTTTAGTGAATAAACATAGCCACTCTGCTGTGACCTTCAGTTCACACTAGTGTTCCATCTCTGGACACTAACCATCCACTCTGGCCTGGTTCTCTGCAGCTCTGCAAATGCACTGAACCCCCTGCTGACAGTGTGAGTGATGAGGCGGTGGAAAAAAATGGATGCTGAATGAAGAGGTAGGATGAGACCAGGAAGACCAAAGGCAAATAGTTTTGAAAAGACTACTTCTGAGATGATCCAGAAACTCAAAAAATATTGTCATGTCACCTATAATTGAATGGATTTGAGTATATTTTCAGTTTCTTCTTATTTTTTTGGGGGGGGGTATCAGATCTGAGAATTAAAATCATTATGAGAGATTGAAAAAGAGTTATTTAGATGAAAACAAACTCTTCTCTAACCTTTGAGGGGAAACAGACTGGCACATACTCTTAGATACACTTGAAAAGTACCCAGGCAAGGAAATATACTTGACTGAGCCCAGAGATACCCTAAAGAATATTTAGTAGAAGTCTATCTGCAGGTCAGCCTTTGCTACAGTCTTCTCTGTATCTGTACATGGCTCATTGGAGGTAACTGCCTCATTCCCATCTAAAAGGAAAAGATCTAAAAATGATCATTTATGTTTGTTAATTGATTAAGCTTTGAATTTAAGTCTTTTATTTCTACCTGTGAAATGAATATCTTTGTTCTCCAGTAGAATCCCAATTTTTACAAACAGATAGAGCAGGGGGAAATTAAACTTCTGCAGGCACTATTCTTCTGGAAACTCTTTTCTCATGAAGATAAAACCTGGCCTAGCTTAAACAGCTGCCAGACTACTATGTATTTCTTGAAATGACTGGAAATGGAAGGGCCTAAGTTCCAATAACCTGCTTTTTCTCGAACCTAGAAACTACATTCCTTCTCTTCCAGCTTTTCCTCCAACTCCTCCTCTTTCTTCGTCTGAATTTGGATTCCATTCTATTTTCTCCTCCCTACATTTGACCTGCCTCCACCTTCCTTACCCTCTATCCCAAGCCTTCTGAGCATGTCTTATATGGTTTTCATACTATTGAGAAGTGATCTTAGTCAATGAAGCTAGATAAGCAATCCACTCTTTTTGGTTGATGATTATGCTTATCAGTAATTATGAATAGGTATTTCCATTAGTAAATAAATAAAAAATCAGTGTGCTCTATAAGCTTAACAAATTTCTAACTTTCCAAAAATATGTGTACCCATTTATTACACTGCAGGGAAGAAAAACTTTTCCTTGACCTTTGAATTCTTGGCTCAGTCTATAAATTGAATCGATGAATTAACAGGAAAAAACCCATATGGATTTTATTAAATTTTTAGTTACCTGAGAGGCTTCACAAAGAGTAAAAGCCAGTAAGTTTTTATACCTTTAGACAAGAAACAATACATTTAAGAATTGACAAAATAAGAGGTTTGGGCTATGGGTAGTAAATAGTGCAGCAGTAACAGGTTTATTTTATAGGCTTCTTGGCCCTAAATCCCCTGTGTCTGGTGACAAATGTGACTCTATTCCTCCTGTTACATGGAAGGTACTTTTTACGTTGAAGATCTACCTTTTGCTTTCAAGAAGTGTAAGTAGTGGCAAGAAGTTCAGGGTTACCTTCCTGCATTGTCTGTTTTCTCAAACTTAATATATTTGATACACTAAGGTATCATACTTTGGAGTAGCATATCCAGAATCACATCGATACCTTGCATAACAATTATACTCAAAATAGACATAGCTGTTTATGTAGTGGTTCTCAGCTCAGGAACCCTTAGCATTCTAAAATTTCTTGAAGACTCTAGAGAGATTTTGTTTTATAGTCATTTAGAGTACTGGGAGATAAAAGTGAGAACTTTTATAGATATAAATATATTTCACTAGCAATGAGGACAAATGGTGATTTCACGTATCATGTAGCCTCTGGAAAGAACCACTGTATACTTATGAAAACTAAGAATGAGAAAAGCAAATATAACCTTATTATTAGGAAACTAAATTTGACTTTGCAGACCCTCTTTCAAGTCTTAAGGAGGTTCCTAAAGTACTCTAAGAATCACTAAACTAAATTTAGGATTCAATTATTAAAAAATGAGTAGATGCAAGCAAAATTCTCAAAACCAACATCTGGATATTGGACAATTAAGGACTGAAATCTCAAGGACCATCCTGAGGGTGAGAGATAAAAGGTGAAATAAAAGGTACTCAAGCTAATATTTTTAAGTAACACCAATTTCACAAGTGTAAATCCATCCCTCACATCCATTTTGTTTTTTAAAAAAATCACTAATATTCTAATAATATTATTCTAAATATTAATATTTTAAATAATTCTAAAATAATATTCTAAAACACTAATATTCTAATAAAATATTAAAAATATTTTCAAAGTAAATTAAAGGTCATAGAAAGTAAAATCTTTCACAATTATACCTCCTCCATAAGTAATTACTACTTTCTGTAGACTCATTTCATTTCTATGATGCAGACATAACCTTTTTTTTGCAAAACAAGATCATATCATATGTGATTTCAATGATTCTTGATAATTTTCCGATATCATTAGTATAAGCTTACTATTTGGGGATATTTATATCTACTTGTTATTTTTGCTTTTTATTGAGAAATGCACTGTATGCTAAATATCCACCTTTACAATAATTAATGACAACAATGGTAACAGACCAAAATAATTTCTAATAGCCATTAGAAAGCCACTAGTTTTAACAATGGAAACTCATTTCTAATATCATTATACTAATTTGCAAAGTCTCTGTTGTTGTTGAGGAAAAAAAAAACAAAAAAAAAGTGCAGCTCTTATTCCCAACTACTGCTACCCATTAAATTATTTTGGAGCAGATCCCAGACATACCATTCCAAATATTAATGTTTCAATATTTATCCCTGAAGGAGCCTTCTCTCTCCATAACTTTACCACAATACTATCATCATACAAAATATCAGCATTCATTTTTAATACTATCAAATACTCACTTGGCATTACAATTTTCCCAATATTAATTATTTTCTTCAAAATAATTCTTCAAATTATTTTCTTCAAATTCTTCATAGCAAGATACAAATGAAGTCCACAGACTTAGTTAATATTTCTTAAATCTCTTTTAATCTTGAGATTTCTCCATTTGCAATTTCTTTGTTGTTGTTGAAGAAAGTAGACGATAGTTTTCTAAATACTGGGTTTAGCTGATTGTATCCCTCTGGTGTTAGACAAGCTTCTGTGTCCCATATGTTCTATGTATGGGTTGTCTGATCAGTGAGATTTTTTTGCAAGAGTATTTTATAGATGGTATTTTGTCCTTCTCTTTGGATCCAATTCGGAGGCAAAGGAGATCCAACTTATGGTCTCTTGTGATGTCAGGATTTTTAAGTTGGTTGCTAATATGGATTGTGTTGCTATTGATAATCTGTATTGAATTAAATCCTTGAGATTGTCTAATATATAAATCTTGTTACCTGTCTTATTCATAAGCCTATTTTAGCATCATTCAGTCCAAAAGGAAGTTTTAAAAAGTAAATTATAAGCTCAAAACAACTATCTTTGACATTACCAATTTTTAATGTTTTCCTAATGGAACCATATTAATCTGAAAAGCACAGCTAGCTATTTCTGTTAATATTTCTCTCTCAAATACTGAAATGTCTGACAGAAATTTTTGATTGGACATCTGTTTTTAATAATCATTCTATTATCTTGCAAAACCAGGCCAGCCTAACCATGTTAGATAACAAAGATCTTTTTTTCATTGTCTTGACATTCCATTAAGAACTCTTTTGTTTAAATACTAATAATTTCTTTCTGTCCAATAATAAACTTTCTTGATAGCATCATGCATTTAATGGTTTGGCAAAGCTTTCTCAAGAAAGCTTTTTCTGTAAAAGTCACAACAATTTAAAACCTGAATGATTACAAAATTTAGTTACTAGATTCTCAAGAAAATACCTTTCATAGTAAAAGTAAGAAATAATTGAAAGAAAAAATGTTTGTCAGCTTTTCTTTACAAGATGAACTTCCATTGCCAGACCTCCCTTTCTGCATCCTGAATGGTTTCACCAGATTTTCAAGTTGACCTAGCAGAAAGCTGTTCAGTGAATGAAAAAGTAACTATTTCTCAGCACATGTCTTTGTTATGGAGAACAAAACTTGATAATAATTCTTAAATCACCTGCAAAAGAGGATTTGGGTTGATATTCCTTTATAGAACAGTTTGTTACTCTTTGATTATGATTAATTTGGCCAGAAATGATGTGATTGCAACCTCCACTGTTAGCCTTACTGGTATTAATAATCTCCAAGGTGATCTTTGTTTCCATGACAACTATAATATTTATTTCTGCACTGCAGCACTGACTGGTCTCCTACGGTTAGCAGGACAGAGTAATCCTGAAATGCTGTTTTAGTCATAAATTTCTCATTGCTGATATTAGAAAATCAGTTCACCAGTTCCAAGTTATTACAAGTCTGTGTTCTATCAATGGAACAACAAAGGTTTTGAAAGCCAACCCTGTCCTTGGTTCCAAGTTACTGGGCTTTAAGGGTCTCAGGGATTTTGCTGACTCAAGGAACTCCTAGTATTTATTCAAATTTCCATAATAATATTAAACATTATAATATGTCACTACTGTATTTATATGGAACTAGATAAAGTCTAGATAGAACTCCCTCAAGGAAAAAGAAGTAAGTATTCACCACTATTTGCTGTATTCTTTGAACGAGATATCAATCAAACTCAACTGACATTGAATAAAAGTTTATGAATTTCATTAAAATTAATAAAATTCAGTAGTGAATCATAAATGAGGAAAAGTATCCAATCTTTCCTGTCTTAATCAAAGGTATGAAATATACCAGCTAGCAGGATTTTCCTAGAAAGTGTCTCTAGAGTAATGGAAGAACATAATTCTGTCATAAATGTCGATGGATACAAAGGTGGAAGAAAGCCTTTTGTGAAAGATTGCCTGGGGCAAAATTTTAATCTTGGACTCTATAGGGTTTGTATTTCTGTCACAACTCTTCAAGTTTTTTCACCCTGCATGTCTTTAAAAGCAACTGATTACCCCATTGGATTGATAAACTTTTAACTTTTCCTAAGCTTAAAAATAAAATCTGGACATCTTTGTCCTTTTTAAGCACAAAATTAGTTCCATCATTATTCCTTTGACAGGGGTTTAAATGGTAATAAAAATTAGCACATTGCCTTCTCAAGCACCTGTTCTTGTCATCTTTAGGGCAAAAATTAGGGGAAGGTGAGGCAGGTGTAGACAGAAGGGAATGTGAGGACAGAAGGCAAAATCAACAAGTCCAGGCGACTTCTTGGCAGAGATCAAAGCTCTGGACCCTGGGAACTCTGTCCTATCTCTCTAGTTGAAACTCTCTCACTGAGTTCAGGAGTGTTCAGCCCTGATTGTAGAAGAAACAAAGTTTAGGGAGTCTGTGCCTCCAGTAGGGAGTCTTTATTCCGGTTCAGAAAAATGTCCAGAAAGGCAAAAGAAAAATGCTCAAAGGATACACTGCAGGAGCACATATAGAAAACCCTTGTTTCCAGTCAAAGGGCAAAATTAAAGGTAAGGAACTCTTAGATTGCACACAGTCAAACTTCTGAGTTGCTTTTACTCTCCTCCTTAATTGGAAGATGATATCTCCAGATGGATGAATGTGTCCAAACAGAATGAATAAGATCTTGAGATCCTCCAAAATTTGAAACTCAATTGTGAAGTTGTTCTGTTTATTTCTTTCTATGTTTCCAATAAAAGGAGGGAAGGCAAAAGAAAAATCTTCAGCTTTGGGACACAGTAATTAGTCTGTGTTTCTGTCATGATTTTGTGCTGGTACTGAAGAAAAAAAATCTCATAAAATTCCACACTTATTTCGGTTCACTCTCAGGATGATAAAAGGAATCACTTGACTTGGACAGAAGGATCTTTAGCTCAGTTTTCTTAAGAGGAGACTGTATCTTTGAGGTGGCTATTCAAAGCATGGACACTTCCCTGGGGGAGCTTTTCAAATAGAAAAGACTGGATATGACTCTGTAAAACCAAATTATGTTTTTGAAAACAAGTTGTAGCATCTGAGTTCTGGTGGAGTCTACTTTCTACTAGGTGAATGGTAATGGGAATTTCCTAATATCATTCTATCATCCTTTTAGTTTGTCTTTTTATTTGTGTGTGTAAAAAGCTAGACACAAAAAGAAGTGCTCGTTTCTGTTCAGCTTTGAATACCTTTTTCCTGTGTGATTGTGCTCTCTCACAAACACAAAGCAGTCACCAAAGAAGACATTAAAGAAGCATGCTTATACCAGACACAATGGCCTTGGAATCAAAGCCTCACCACCTTCCTTGACTTGCCTCTTACTCATAACAAGCAGGTGTTAAAAGGCTCTCTAGGAACCAAATCCTCCATGAAGAGGACTACCAGTACCCCCATGTGAAACAAGAACAAGGAAAGTCCTCTGTCACTGCACTATGAATTTGCAGGTAGCTGACGGCATGACCTTGTGAACAGGGGTCATTAGCTCTGTCTGGAGTCAGACCCTGTTCTTTCCTTTATCCAGGGGCATGTCCCATTGTGGGAATACTGCACATTTTCAAGATAAGCTGTAGCTCAATTTTATGTTCTGACTGATGTTTATTAGGTAGCATTGGGAGCTTAAATTTTGGGAGGACTGTAAGCCGGATATCATGGTACCATTTACTACAGGGTGCTGGCCCGGTACAAGCCAAAAGCGATGTGGCTGTAGGTCCTGCATCTGGAGGCACCATGTTTTTCAGACCAGATAAAGAGCAGAAGCTCTGTGTCTCTGCCTGTGTGAGTGTGTGTGTGTGTGTGCGTGCACATGCACGCATGTATGTGTCTCTGTCTGTCTCTCTCCCTCTTTCTTTTAGGAGTAGACTGCTGCCTCTTATCTTCTGACCTCAGCTGACAGCACTTTTCTTTCAGGTCAACCTTCTGTCCCCTGTGGTGACTGACAGACTCCTCCTGAGTCTCAGCTGAGCTCTGGAATCCTGTCCTTCCCTGCAGGGACAGAGGATAAAAAATCAATTGGTATCCTGCACTCCATCTCCCTTTTATTTTCAAGTGAATGAATGTAGATGAAAGAGAATGTCTTAGGGAAAGGAGCCCACAAACAGGTGTATGCTGCAGAGGGGAGAGTATTGGAAAAGAGATCAATGGCTATAAGCCTCTAAGCAAAGACTCTGGTGTATGCCACCTCCTGTTCCTCAGTCCCGAGGTTGCTATGACCTTGCTCTCCTGGTGAGCCCCTGGGAGATGATCCAGCTGACTCTGCCTAAATTTCCCCTAGTTACTGCTTCAGCCATGGGACAATATTGCTCCTTCATGCACAGCCCACAGAGATTGAAGATACTGAAATTATATAAGTCAAATTGTGAGCAAAATCAAATTCTATTCTCATACAATAGATTAATTACTAGATCTGCAAAAGCTTGAGAACGTTCATGCCTCTTGAAGGTATTTTCCAAACTGAAATCTTTGGAATAAATATAGCCCATTATAGAATGGAAAGGGAAGAGAGACCAACACTCAGATTGTGATTGTGCCCCTGAACTTGAGTTTTCCATCAGCAATGGGAAATAACCATGCCTTCTCCTAGGGTTTTGAGATTAGGTGAGCTAATGTCCATTAAATGTGTAAAAAGTGCACAACAAATGTAAGTTTTATTGACAGTCACCCATGACCAAACATTTAAGGCAAGCTCTGTTCATTTATAGTGTCCTTTTGTTCTTCTTTTATTTCTGCCACATCACCTTGGGCAGCTTCTATCCTGTAGAATCCCGACAATCAGTACAACCAGTCCACAACACAATGGAAAGCACCTAGGCCACTTTTCTAACTTATCCAGGCACATAGAATCCAGTCCCCTGTGAGTCAGAGGATATCAAGACTGAAGTTGACTCCATAAGTGTATCTTAAGAGGTTGTTCAGTTTTCAAAAAAGTAACAACAAACCTTATTTTATGTTCAAAGCTCAGGGAACAACTTATCCTTCACCTAAATTTATATATATATATATTTATATATATATATATATGATTGTAATAACAGGAGCATTTCTTGTCCAGACTTATGTCATTGTCCATGGTAGGATCTGTAGGCTTTTGTTGGACAATTAAAATGGAAGAGGCATTGATTAGGGCAGTAAGAAATGTTAGTGCTCTGCCAGTGGCTATACTGGCAAGGGACCATGCAAACCCTATTCTTTGGGACATGAAAATGCTTTTTTTGAAGCAAAATCTTGATTTAAAAAATTCATTAAAGCAATTTTACCTACTGGCTATATACTTTTAGGCAACCTAAAAAGTACCTATTTCAATTATTAGTGAGGTGCATTGGTTGCAAATTTCACATACATTAGAATCTCTTAGCTCATCAAATAACAAAGGCAAGCATGTCAGTGATTATAGAGTGGCCTCTGAGACTCTGTAGGCTGTGTTTCTGGTTCAGATGGCAAAAGTCAAAGATGTACCCAAGTAGGATACAACGGTTAGGCTAGCTTCCCAATAAAGGATTTCTGATTGAAAATTACTGTGGTGTTAGGTTGAGAAAACTGCCCTGCAGCCCTCCCAACCTATCAGAGCTGGGTCCAAAGCTGAAAAATTCACCTTTGATTTTAGTTTTCTCATGAATTAAGATTTTATGGTTTCTTCCTTACTTTATCACAGCCATGTCCTCTCAACCTTGGGTGTTTACTGTAGGGCATTTTGACAACCCAAGTATTCAGATATAGGGTGAAGAATAATGACTCCTCTTTGATCTTTTTGAGGCCATTACACTTGAAACTTGAAGGATGTCTGGCTGTGATGTGTCTACTCATGAGTCACCACTGCATTTGGCAGACACAATGATGCTGGAGAGATTTCTCCATGGATTTCAATTTCGCTTGTGGTTCTGAAACAGTGGAGTTGGAATCGAAGTAGTTGATAGAAAAGCATAGTTAAACCAGAAAACTGTGGAGGCTTTGCTGACCAATTATGCCTGTCTGATTTCAACTCAACAATTCAACAAACACTTTCTATGCCAGGCAAAGTGTAAGACACGGGGAAAGATTCAAAATTGGATAAGGCAGTCCTAGCTCATGGATTTACAGCCTCAGCTGCCTCCGCAATTCTTTCCTCTGCTGTGTGCTACCTCCTCACCTGCCTAGAAAACCTTCTAATAATTTAATTGTATTTATTGGATGCTTAGTATGTACCAAGCTGAAAGGACCCAAAGAGACCAATCTAGAAGTCCCAGAGAAAGCAACAGGAAAGTTCTGCTCATTCACCATTTACAAAGTAACAGCCATTAATGCAGCTATTAAATACTGAATTTCTATGCAGAAGAACAATTTAGTTGAGACCCCAATTTATAGAAAGTGTCTCTTTGAAGATGAAGTTGTTCTGCTAATTATTGTTTCATAACTATGGAACAAGAATGTGCTCAGGGGGGAAATATCAAAGACAGAAGTCAAAATAGGAATGATACATGCCAGCCCACTCAGACCTGACCAGGTGGTACCCACAGCACAAAGTTGCTGTGGTCAAAACACATAGAACTCTGATGTTTTTCTAGAAAAAGAATAATTATTCAATGGAACCCCATTCATTCTCCTAGCAATATTACCATCCCTGCTCCTTTGCTTTCTTTTGAAAAGCAAACCCATATTTCTGGACTCTCAGTTCCTATAGAGGTTATTTTCCCAGGGTGAGAGAGGTGTTGCAGAAGGATACCTGTGGAACTATAACATGCCAATGTTCTTTTTCTTCAAGTGGTATTTGATATAATGCATTGACCTTTACCTATATCCACTGGGATACATAGAATATTTCAATGTAATAAAAATCAAAGTTCCCAAGGTAAGTCTTATGATCAGCTAGATGTACATTCAGCATTGTTCTTCATGCTTTGTCAAATCCCTTCCCCCATTCCTTTATTATTATAGGTATCCAACCTATACCCTTCTTCTAAACTCCTCTCTGTGTCTTTCTCTATCCCGTGTTTCCACCTGCCACTTCCTCCCACTGCCTCCCCTTCCCTTCTGGCACTGTGTCCCATTTCTGTAAAACCTCCTACTCTTCCCTCCCACAGCCTGGGCATCTGTGAGGAGGTAGGGGCTGGTGTGAGCAGGCAGTAAGGTTAATTCAAGCCCAAATCTTCACTTTAAGATTGTCCACATGGTGCCTTCGTCCTCAGATGTTTTCATAGCCACCTCTTAAAAAGAGTTCTTTAAACATGTTTATTACCTAACTTTCCACATGAAAGATTTGAGACTATTTACATAGGTACCTAGAATGTACAAGGATTGAATGAATAATTAAGGGAATCAGAGCAAAGATCCCAATACCTTGCTGGAATGTGTTGGCATCACATTAATTTATTTCAATTAAATACATTCAATTAATTTATTTCAATTAATTACATTCAGTTAATGAAGCTGAAACTCTGTTTCCCCACATTGAGTGGTTTGAATTAAAGACATTGTCCAAAAGAGAATCTTGTGCAAGGTTTGGGAGACAAGAGCCTACCTTTCCGAAGGTATGTGGTTAGATGTTCCAGCATGTTCCATGTTCTCTGCTTCTAGATGAGATTCTTCCTGAATTCTGATCTGCTAATCAACAGTGGCCCACACCTTCTCCATCCCTGAACTTTGCACTCAGAGATTTTTATAGATTTCTCCACCAGCTCCCCCTTTGCCTTTCACTTCTGTGGTTGCATGTGCCAAAGATCTAAAATGGACTCTTCAAGCACACACTGATCCTCCAATTGTCCTCTCAGACCAGTTCCCTAGCACCCTTCCCACATTGTAATACATCTAATTCCTCTAAGAAATCTATTATCTCATAATTCTTAGTGGGTTGACTTCTTAGTAAATTGGCACAGTGATATTGGTGTTTGGGACTCTTCCCCAAAAATCAACAATGCAAATTAGGCATTTGAGACATTAATAGTGATCACCATAAAGGAAATCTAGTTTGCTATTCTCACTCACAGGTGAAGATGACAGAGACATTGCATCACTGTAATCACTACCTACAGTCGTGAGACTCCAGCTCACAGACTTGTATGATTTCAGATGCTATGTTAAAAACGACCATAACCATATTTTAAACTATTGACATGTAAATCAACTTACTTGCTTACCAAAAATAAAAGAGATGTGTCAAAGCAGTAATTAGTACTTTGACACTACATGGAGAATAATTTTAGTAAATAAAAGATTACTAAGAGTATATTGTTTAATATCTGTCAGGAAGCTATACAGTATATCATACAGATACTGAGTTTCACTTTCTTTAAAAATATCAATAATAAAGTTTATTAGAATGAAAAAAATCTAAGCATATGAAAACCTCAAAACTGATCCTGAATCGGAAGTTACTATGGCAACATTATTTAGTCAAATTGTATGTATAAATTTTGTGGTTCCCTGAATATACTAGCATCTTCAATATTTAAAAATGAACATTAGTCTCAAGATGTTCCTATTTATATTTTTAACAAGTTGATATGTAGACTAAGGAGTACATTTTAGTTGTCATTAAGGCAAAAACCCACGACATTGGAATCTCCTCACTTCCATCTTGGTAATTTTCCCCCTTAATACTGAATTTGCATTAATAAAAATATAAATAGAATATTGACTGAAACAGCAATACTTGCATAAAACAATTTTCTGGGTATGAAAGAAAGGACTGAGATTATAAAAAATACCTCCGAGGCAGGACATGGGTGAGCGATGGAGGCCTGCAGTCCATTTCGAGTTCATAGACTGAGCATCACGCTGCTCACATAGAAGAAAGTGCCCTGGGTATTAGCCCCTTCGTGCGACTTAGTAACCATGTAACCCTGAGTAAATCATGTCACCATCACTTGGGCTGTTTCATCTGTAAGTAAGTAGGCAAATTAGTGACTTAACTAAAAAACAATATGAAAGTAAATCGGATTAATCTCGGCAGTATCTTTTTGTGCTTAAAATGCCATTAAAATTAAATAAAATTGCAATGTCAAGATATATGCTAATGGCATAAATGAAGCTACATGAGGAATATTTCACTGGCATAGATGTATTCTATTTTTTCTAACTCATAGAATTATAATTCTGACAATTGCCTCGATATTGCCACAATCATTATCAAAATTAACTTTTCTTGGGCACCTATAATGTGGGCAAAATTCACTACCACAGTGTCTCTGGTATAAGATAAACTTAGCTCCATCCACACAACATAGTTTTTTGTTTGTTTGTTTGTTTTTTAATGTCAAGAACACAAAGTTCCCTCTGAAGCACCTCTGGAGCAAGCTGATGCTGCCCACTGCCATTTATAAACCCTCCTCCCTTTCCTTCTTTTCCTCCATCAGGAGAATCCAGTCAGTTACCACTCACCTTTGCCAGGCTTCCTTGGATCAGGTTGTTCCAGTTTTGGTCAGTGAAATTCAGGTAGACATCACTATGAAGAACTTTGGAATACATCAGAAGGAAGCTGGCACTCTTCTCTGTCCTGTGGCACCTCCTTTCTACCTGAGACATGGGTTCAAAGCCAACAAGGGCAGCTGAACACCTGCCACCAAGAGGTCAAGGCCACACTCTAAGGAAAGGGGAGCCATTAGTAGAATCTGGGCCCCATTGATATTTCTGAGCTGTCATCCTGCTGATGCTCTAGACTCTTACAGGAGAGGACAAACTGTTGGTTGGCTTAAGCTTTGAGTTTTCTATTACTTGTAACCAAATGCAGTCTTTAATCTATGGAATCTGAACTGTGTTTAAACAGGGGGTCTTCCATGAATGGTTTATCCTGGGAAAATAAGTTTAAAATGCTGTGGCTCAATGCCATCATTCAAAACTGCTTTGTAGAGGGACCAAGGAGCAAAGATACAAAACAATGGAAATAAATAGATAGGTAAAACTTAAGGAGGTTTTTCCTGAGAGACTTGGGAATGGCAGTCCCTCCTCATCCTGGAGACTGCACCCATATAGGAACAAATAGAAGAATGTGTGCTTTCAAAATTGTTGGTTAAAGTATATACAAGTTTCAAAAGTATTGGTCATTGTCATTCCTCTTTGCCCATCATTACTCTCTGGTTGTATGAGACTGTTCTGATGGCTTCACATTCTCAACTCTCCAAATGATTTTCAACCCTTGTACTTTTCACTCATCAGGCAAGAGGCTGGGTTTATAGGGAATTGGATTTTCACTCACTATGATAGGTTGAATCTCAGAGATATCCACATCCCAATTCTAAACCTATGAATATGTTACTTTAGTTAGTAAAAGGAATTTTGCAGGTCAGAGTCAGATAAAGGTAACAGAAGCAGCGAAAATGATTGGCACATAATATTACTCAGTAAACATTATTAATGAGTGCTGATGATTTATTATTTCGTTCAAATCGTTTAGAGTTTTTCAAAATATCACCTTAACACCAATCACTTTATCTCTTACAGAACTCTTACAGAATTTCCCTCATATGGCAAATTAGTTTGGGGACAGTGGGAGCCAGAAAACTTCCCTGACCTATCAGATCAAGTGGTCAACCCATAACTGTGAATTAGGCATTTCACTGTACTCAGTGACACAGTAAGCCCTGGGTAGGGTGTGTGTGTGTCTGTGCCATGTGTGTGTTCATGGGATACAGATGAATTGCAAGGGTGTCTTTCCTCTATCAATTCACTCTGTTACAGGCTACTTGGGCTTCTTCCTCCAGGCATCATCTGTCCATAGACCTCCTAAGTGCTCTGACTATTGTTGAACACAGGCAATGGTGGTTATTGGGGACCAGAAGGAACATAGTTTGGGCTATACTGAGAAATTACCTGCTGCAGTTTTGGGAATTATTGGAAAGAATGGAATTGGCTATTTTGTGCAGATCAGTTTTATCTTTCACCTATCGTAAGACCACAAAAGGACATCTCAGATGCGGCTGAATAGCCACCTCCCCACTAAAGGAGATGGTTTTCTGAATTTTATGGAATATTTACCTGTGATGATACCTTTCTACTTTTAAGGGAATTTTCTAATACTAAACATTCTGTGTTTTAGTCCAACCAATTTAACTAGCCATAGGGAGTAGGTTGTGGGTGGAACTAGGTAGTATATATCAAAAATAGGACCATTTTCACTGATATCAAACAAGACTGACAAATAGGTAATTAAGGCTAGCATGTCTCTAATTAAAACTCTAACCATGTCAAGCATTTCTGACCCGAATCACAAGCCACAATTCCTACTGCTTAATGAAAGCAAAATTCTTACCAATCAATGTTCTAGTCTAATGCTCATTCATTTATATAAAGGTCAATTGCCACATAATATCTACTGCTGAGTGCCACCCACAGAAAAAGTGGTGGGAGGAAAAAATTTCATGTGATGTTAGTTGCTCTCACTTAGTTTTCTAGCCTTTAAAAAAAATGCCTGCTTCTGTGTGATGACTATACTGGGGGGCCTTGATTGCAGCCTCTTTTTATACCATGGATTAGAAGAGACTGTGCTTTTTAGCTATTATAATATACTATTGGCTTGTATCTATAGGACAGCAAGTCCTTTTGTTTGTTGTCGTTATCACAGTTAGTCATACAGAGAGGGAAGGTAAAAGCATCCAACTCAATTCCTTAAAATGCCTTCATTGCTCATTGGAAAAGCATTGTCAGACACGATTCATGTTCCCATCTGTCAATTTCAACCCTATTTTCAAACACTTATGCAGCAAGATAATATACCATAACCAAACTTTAAAAAAGCTAAGATCTCAACAGAATTGGCAGCCAAACCATGAAGCCAAATGCTTCCATCCAGATGCTTACCTAATATTCATGCTAGAAGATGTACCAGCTCTGCTAATTATTTGACTGTGAATGGGAAAAACGGCATCCCACAATTCAGGGGAAAATTCTATAGAGCAAAACAGAGTCATACTTTTTTTATTAATCAGAGAAAAGCAAAAGAGTTGGCTAGTTTAGTAAAGAGATGGCATACTTGTGTTTTTAAAGCAAATTCCAAACGTCAGAAGAAAATGTATTTTAAAGTGCTTTTCTGAAAATCAAACGGAAAACAATGCACATGAACTTAGTTACCCCTGCAAACAGGGACATGTAGTATTCTAGAATAGAATGAGATAATTCCGAAATTTTTCTAAGGTACCTTTGGCACTGATAGAACCAGTCATGTGGGAGCATGCCATCCTGAAACTACAACTGAAAACTTGCATGCTACAATTTTCACCTGCTTTGGAGGCTCTTTGGTTTTCTAGACTGTGTGGAGTTCATTTCTAAGCTGACTCTTACTTTGGATGTTTGCACACTGTTGTCCTATCTCCTCGCTGTTCATACTTTCACCATTTGGACACTTTAAACACCTCTTCACCCCAAATTTATCTCTTTTGTTCTGTTTTTTTTCTCAAAAAACTCTTATTCTACAAACTTCAATGAACCTATTTTGCCTAATATGTTAATGACCATTACAGTTGGTTGTGTTATTAGACTCATTCCTGAGACTATCTTGAGTTGCAAATAAAAATATTTTGTCTTAAAGTAATACCTAATGCCATTGTATTTGAAAATATAACATGGAGTTCAATTGTTCTGAGAACTCACACTGAGGTCCCTGGACCCCCAATCAGACTCAGGTCTGCCTGCTGAAATGACTGTAAGTACCCTCACAACATCTACCCCCAGCATCTGGGAGTATTTTGCTGCTGGATGGGAAAGGCCTCACACTTGATAATATCTTTTAGCTGCAGATGAGGTTGGGAAACGAGAACTTGAGGAGCACAAATAGCTGTAGCCTGACAAAGATTTCAAATCCCTGATGCCATGCAATCTCTGATGGTATGTATTTTCATATTATAAAAATGAGCTTATCTTCTTTTTATCCCCTTGAGTATTGTAAAGAAATTTTAAACTGATATTATTTCTATTAAATGTATTTCTAAAATGAATGAACATGTGACCATTGATTTGAGTCTTCAATACCCTTCCAATCTTCTTTAATAGAGACCAAAATCTACAATAGGTCCTCGGATTCCCTGTCAGATGTGGCCTGTCTGCTTCGCCAAATTCCTCTTCTCTCTACTTCTTTACCCATACTCTTTTTTCTTCCTTTTCCTTATTCTATACTCTTAATGACAAATAATAATCTCATACTTATTAAAGTGGCAGGAAAGACACTATTCTGGCCTACTTAATATCAAATCACAAAACCAAAGCAACTGAGTGATGAGTTTTCTACCCTTTATTCAAGGATAAACAAACAATCCATGGGCTTGGCAAGAATAATGCCTCATAAGCAGAGGATTCCAGAAGGATTTTGGGCAGGAGAATTTTATAAAATATTAGAAAAGGCAATATGGAAACAGGGCACATGGACCTCAGGAGGCCAGAGATTTAATAAAAGGGCATGTGCTATTTCTAGTGTGACATTAGCTAGCTAAAACTGAGTTGGAGGGTTATGATGGATATTTGTAAGGTCTCCTTGACAGGTGTTTTTGTCAGTGCAGGCTCAGGTTTAGATTTGTGACCTAGGGCTGGTCACTGTGGCAGCCTCCATGTCCAGGGTCCTGATTAGAGAATTAATTTTATCAGGGTCAAGATGATCAAAATGGGGGGGGGGGGAGGAATCTTACTCCACTATTGAATATGAAGGTAGTAGGGATTTACAGTCAGTAAGTAGAGAAAGGAGATCAGTGATGGAAAAAACAGTAAGGGGAAATCAAAGTGTCAGCAGCTGATTCTCTCTAAATAGACTTGATTCTTGCAGAACAGGGGCCAGGATGACTAGATTTTGAGGGTCAGATATTTTTCAAACTAACAGCAGAAAACTTTCTAAAATAGAGCAAGGTAGGCAAAAATCATGACAAAAGAGGGGAAACGGAAGTAATAAAGACAGAATTAAGGTTAGTCAAAAAGAGGGTTCAGAGGAACCTGGCTTAAGTCTAGTCAAAAAGAGAGATGTTGTCACCCTGTAGTCTCTTTTTCTATCTTTCTGCTCCCTCCTCAGAGGGAACATTCTTTTATGGTTCCTCTTCCTCAGCTCACAGCCTCTCTCTCTCTCTCGGAGTACTTCCTTGATTCTGTAGTTCCTCTGAGTTTGTCACTTGACATGTGTGTCAGTCACTCAATCAGAACAATTCAGGAACTTGTGCTAAAGATAGTTTTATTCTTTGAATCAAGGTGAGAGAGATGGGGATCATGCTTAAAGTACTGTCTATCCTTCTTAAAGGGAGTTAGGTTTTTGTAGGTATTTTACTGGCTAGAATTTTATTGGCTTTTGGACAGAGTGGGAGCTGAGCGGACTATCTGGAAACTAGGTTGCAAGGCACAATGTAGCTTTATGAGTAAGTCATGCCTTTCCATGGATCACATGTTTAGAAAATGGTGAATAATTGCCCCCACTGGGCAGGAATTTTAGTATTCAAAGGAAAGTTAATGAACCTAGGATGTTTTTAGGATCCTCTCTGTGAAAGTTGCTTTAGGGTTTAACGATTTGGGGCCAGGAACCAAACAACTTTAAATGCCATCTGCTTTATTAGTCTTCTGCCTCTTGGGTAAAAACCCAAGAGTTCTTCCTAATTAAAGATTGCCTTGATACCCACAGACTATATTTACTAGCAGACCATAGGATGAAGACTCTTCGTCAAAAACTCAGCCTGTTGTCACAAAGGCATCACCAACTGCTGCAAACTGTGTGGGCAGAACGCAAATACAGAAAATGCATTGTAAAATTCCTGGGAGCTTGTTTGAGTATTTGCTTAAAAGTCTTAATCAAGTTAATAAAAATTATTTTTACACTATTTTTTTTTCAATTTAAAGATAAGAGAGTAAAATCTGATGTAGAGAACTCAATCTTTTGATAAGATTCAGAAACAAGTTAATGTGTTGTTTTGAATTTCCGGTTGTCTAGCTCCATAAACATATCAGTATGTGTAATAATTTAAAGATTACTCATCAATGGCTTTCCTCATTTCTTATGGAATGAAGTTTTTAAAGTAACAAATGATAAAACTAATAATAATAATATAATAATATAATTATATATATTATATATCATAATATATAATATAATTAATAATATAACATAATATAATTATAATTATAATATAATAATAATAAACAAATAATAAAACTAATGTAAAACTAAACAATGTAATACTTTCTGAATGGTTTGATGATATTTTCTTTGGCATTTAATGGTATATTTTGTTGTGATCATGCTTTTCTGAATTATATTCATCTAAGCCATCTGTCATAGAAATGTTCCTAGTTTATATTAAATGGAGATGAACAAGTTTAGTTTTCTACTTTGTTGTTTGATGTTTGCTCAATGTTTTTAACTTCTTTTCTAATGATTGTAGTTGGAAAATTTGCCAAGCAGGGTGAGAGCCACCCCAGAATCCATAAACCTGTCTGCTCTAACTAGGTACTACCATTTACTGTATCAAGATAAAATGGACTCTAGTGTGTAAGACCTTTAATGGAAATCGGTGTGCAATAAAGAGAAGAGAAGGGGAAGAATAGATCAGATAATTTTCATACATAAAACCCAGTTACCCATGGGTAAATGCCCAGCTGAACAGGGTTGGCCCAAGGCAAGGTCACTGAGGCCCAAAACTTGCCACAAGTCTAAGTCACATTCTGATGGGGACTCATGGGAAAGAGGCAGAGGGGGCCAGGTAAGTCTGAGATGAAAAAAACAAATTCAAAATCAAGGTGAAAACTGCCACTGTCAGCCTCTCCATGGTGTTTCCCCCATATCTCTTTGTTTCAAATGTCTCCATCCAAGTCTTCCAAGTTCCTTGTACCAGCCCAAGACTGAAAAGCAAGAACAACTTCCTCATGTCTCTCTGTTCTGTGTTTCCTGCAGGTCTCCTTCTTGTTCCCCTTCCCTTCTTTCACTCTCCTCTCCAGCTTTTCTTCCTTCAGCCTAATCCACCCTTTCTTGAGTGGGGAAGAGACCTTGGAACCTTCCCTTTCCCTGGGGACCCCTCTGCACAAAAGAAAAGTTCCATTTTGGATGATTCTAGACTTTTAAATATTTTACCTTAGATGATTTAGATGATTTTTTCCTTAAGTTAAAATAGGTGTTTGACATCATTTATCTTACCTTCTGTTATATAACACTTATTTAACAACAACGATTGAGATATTTTCTCTTGTGTCGGTTCAACAAATCATTTGAATGACGTAAAATATTTCTCATCCATATCTTGAGGTGACACACTGGTGATTATGGTTGAATAATTTTAAAATTCTGAAATAGCTATTTGTCCAACTTGCTGAACTATTTATCAAACTATCTTGCATTCTAATTCAATTCTGAATGATGCCCAGAAATCCCCAGAGTAAACTGACCAATGCTTTGCTACCCACACAGCCATGAACTTAGTTTACATTGTTCCTTCTTGGCCACTATTTAATTTGTTCTTCAAGCTCATAAAAATCATGGAGTAGGTTGTTACAATTGATTATCATTATTGAAAAGATATGCTACTAATTTGTCATAATGTAAAAACCATGCCATTTAATGAACCATACAACTATTGCTATTGCAACCTATAGTTGTACTTCTCTCAGAGAGATTGATCAAATTCATAAAAATAACTAGCACTTATTGAGCACCTAACCTGTGACAGGTACTCTACCTAACACTCATTACATTTTCAGCACAATCCACTAAGATTTTAATTACCAATTCATGGAAAGATTCTACCGGGGTCATTGTAGTTTTAAAAAGCATATTAAATACAATACTTACTTTTATTTCTTTGTTAATTGTTATAATTCATTTATTTTGAGATCTTAAAATATATTAAAATGAAAGTACTAGATTTTTTTTTCCTCAGAAGCAATCATAGGTTAAAGGTGTTGAGAAACATTATTCTGATGAAACAAAATACACAAACAACTGTGTGTAATGCCAAAGAAGATAAGTGCCTCAAAGGAATCATGAACTGAGGGTTCTCATCTGTTTTAATAAGAGAAGAAAGATGGTGAGAAAATATATCTTCAGAAAGTTGCCATCAAAAGAGGTTTTGTGTGTCTGGTGGCATATTTTTGACAAATGAAAACTGGCAGAAATTAAGAAGGGAAACTGATGTGGAAGGAACAACATGGTGATGGTGGTAAGAAAGGGAGAGGGAGAGCTTGAAAGAAGAAGAAAGAAGATAGAATCTGGTTGACATCTAGAAGGATCAAGGGTCAAGTGAGAGAGGACTCAGGGAGCGGAAGGAGGACCATGGAGTGAGGAGCCTCTTCAACAGCAAGCACACTTAAGTGCTTAAATATTATGAGTAATGGGGGTGATTTAAAAGCTTCAGAGCAGTGACATGACATGATGCTTAAGGAAAATAAAACTTGAAGGGATATTTTGAAGGTTTATTTTTATGAGAAGGCTAATTTAGAGGGTATCAGTCAAAAAACTATGACAACGCTCCAGTGAGTGATAAGGAGGTAAACCAGGATGGAACAGCAATAATAAGGAGTTGGGAAGGACTTAACCAAAAATGGTTGAAGAACTTGTCTAGTGTACATCATCTGCCCTGCAATTAATGGGTAAGTGTACATGGAATATTCTCACAAAGTGTGAGAACACCTCATGATTTTATGTTTAACTCAGCAGATGACTTCCTATTTTCACTCCAGGGTAAAATTTCTGCCTGTTACTTACTTATTCAGTAGTAACTGAAATTTTTTCAAAAGTAATATACAATAAGAATTCAGATTAGAAAGCATACCAAGAAAACTTTACTTCACTGAGTGTTAAGGAAATGGTATATGTGTAACATTGCATGGATGTTGTGGGCAAAAGTATTTATATAGCAACATGTGTGACTATGTGTGCCACATCTAAGGATTTTTCTATATTTAACTTTCTCAAAACAGACATAAGTTCTTATAAGATTGTCCCTCTGTTGGGATAGCACAAAATTGATTTTGAGTTATGAAGAAAGTCAAAATTTGAAGTTTCTCACCATGCTTATATGAGCAGGAAAGTCCAGTATCTGATACATGGTTAATTCATATTACAATTACGTCTTTAAGTTATGCTTACTTTCTATTCTAATCCTAAGTATTAAACTTTCATGCTTATAGGCTCAAGTATGGGCTTTGATTTGGAAAACTTGAATTTGACCATTGTCATTAAATATTTACCTCAGAGGAAACCTCTGATGGGTAATGGCAGCAGGATTTTAGTTTCTTTTTAATTTCCTAATTCTCCTGCTGGTGACTCATGCTGTGTAACTTGTCTCTAAATCTCATTGCCAAGTTTTTGTTTATAAGTAACAGAAAGAAAAAATGAGAGTCTGAAGTTGAGGTGGATGTGGAATACCAAGAGTGGATTGATCCATTGGGAAAAAAAAATAAAACCTTACAAAATAGCTTCTTTTTCTCCCCTTTAAGTTCCATTATTATGCACTTAAGTTGTAATTAAATAGCTCCCATGAGTAACAGAGCACTGTGCTTACCTGTACAAATTTGATACCATCAGAAAAACTGCATCAAAAAGTTTCTGAAGTCTACTCACTGGTTGGGCATGGCCCATTATGAAAACCCTGCCAATAAACTGAATGAGATTTATACAAACTAATTTTAGGGGGTATTGGGGCTTTTTTGTCTGTTTATTTCCAAATAGGCATAATGTTTACTGTTACAATGAGTCTCCCTTGCTCTTTCCAAACCTTTACCCCAAAATTAAATAAGAAGAGAACTTCACACATACACACAATACATACATGGTAGGGTAAGTGAATTGGTCAGGCTTTCCCCCCATTAGTGTGTTTGGCCCCACCAGTGGTATTGCACCTCCCCATGACTCTATGTGGATCTGGTCCCAGTGTGTGTCCATATGTATGAGAGGATTTGCCTGGACCTGAGAAGAGGTGACAAAGGGTGGCATCACCCCGGGGTCCAGGGGAAGGAAGGAGAGAGGAGAAACTTGAGTGGCTGCTTATCATTAAAAAAAAACAAAAAAAAAAAACACCAAGGACTCCAACATTCTTTGTCTACTAAATCATGGTGAACCTAAGAGGCTTGGGTTGCTTACCTAACAACTGTTATAGTCGGCAGGATAGTTCCACACACACAGACATGGAGACCTCTGAGACCTGGGAAGACATTGGTGGGTGGCCGACCCACAAACAAGTGGTACCCAGTGGCTAGTGTCCTCAGTGGATACGTCCTCATCAGTGACCAGAAATAGATGGACTCCATGGCAGTTGGAACAGGCCCTGTGTGACATGGAGGGGGCCTTAGACAGATAATAGTGGCTGTGAGATTGCAGGGGCTCTAGGGTGGCTGTTTCTCATAGTTATGCAGGAAGCCACACTGAGAGCGCTATGTAGGGTACATATGCTGCATGAAAAGATATGAGAACTGTGGCATGTTTGAAGTTTCTTGAGAAAGAAATCCAGAGAAACAAACCGATCACCCTGAGGACTCTGGACTCCTCCAGGGAGGAAGAGGAGGCCGGTCACTCGCTCCTGACTTGCCTGTTGGTGACAAAAAGAAGGAAGTTCTGGGCTCACCCAGTGGTGATAATGAGCCTGTCCTCCCCCTACCTCCTACCCCCCACCCCCAAGACACCAGGCTCTTCTGAAGTAGAGGAGGAGGCAGGCCCTTATTCCAGGCTCACCCAATAGTGACAAAGAAAAAGAAGCTCCAGGCTTGCCTGGTTGTGACACAGAAGATGAGGCAAGAGCAGCCCATGGACTCAGAGTCAGACTGCTAGGCTGTTGCAGATGCTGAAGTTCACCACGTATTACTCATACGTCCAAGTGAAACCGGTAGACTTGGGCAAATAACCCTGTCAGAAACCAGGAGAGCCCTTGGAAGCTTGGATACTACATGTGTGGTACCTAGGGGCAGATGGAAAGAGTGGCCTTAGTGACCCTCAATTCATTGGTGAGAAAATGGCTGCAGAACAGTGGTGGGGCCGGTGTAACCACTCCCTGTTGGACTGGATCATGGCTACTGTGAGAACAGTCTGGGCCAATGTGGCAGATGTGCCAGAAGCCATGAGTAGATTGCAAAAGTACACTGAGCTAGTGCAGGTCTTCAGGAACTGGGAATGAGACAGGCCACGTTTAATAAAAATACTCACGGTCCTGATGAGGAGCGTTTCACAGTAGGGATGAGGGACATGGTAGTGAAAAGAGATTCCTCATCCTCATTGGGGTCCCTTATGGCAGTTCTGGCCTCCTGTGTGGGATACTGGGTACATGATGCCACCTCAATAGTGTCCATCTTGGGGGAGATAGAGTGCTGGTGTGCTCGGAGGGGGACACAGGTAGTTGCTGAAGAATCAGAAGGATGCCAAAAAGGGCGAGCAAGCTCCTGTGAGTCACAGAGGCTCTTCAAGTTACCCACACCCAGATGTGGATGGATTCAGTGAAGGAACAGGTGTGAATCCTGCTAAAATACATGTATGACCCAATAAGTATCTATTAGAACTATGGGTGCAATTGTGAGAGGACCAGAGGCTCATGCCCATAAAAAGACTGGCTACTTGGAAGGGAAAAGCAGGAGATTCCAGGCCCCAGGCACATGCCCTCTGCCTGGAAGACCATTTCATGCTCACCCCAGTTCAGGGGGAGATCCTGATCACCTCACCATAGAATGAGGGCCAAGGAACCTGTCCACAGAGGATAGGCAGGGACCAGAGGCCACATGTATAAGTTGATCTCCATAGATCCCCAACTCAAATGCATATAAAGAGGGTTGGCCTCGTGCAGGGGACTGGGTTTCACATTGAGGCCATGGAGGCTGAGTATTGGAGTGACAGCAGTGAGAGTATCTCTGTGAACTGAGTCAAGTGTATGTTACCAGTTGGAGTGCATCCTGGAATGTAGTATGTGGCTTGTAGTGCAAATCATAGCCAGAGAAGGCCAGGAAGTTTGATGACTCCTGATGAGTGACAGTAGATTGCCTTGAGTGGAATAGAGTGGTTCCCTGGGGGTAAGAGTAGGCCAAATACATGGATGTTGAGTGGGAATTCCATGAATCTTATAATCCCAATGATGCAGGCATCATAGACCATGGTAATGGCCTGATAAAGCAAGGGCTGAGAGCAATGGCCTCCAATTTCACTCTAGCCAGGAGGACCCAACACCTATGGGACGTGCTGAAGACACTAGACAAGAGGTGCAGGAAATGTGGCCTGGATCCTGTGGAGGTCCCCATCAAGCTGCAAATACAAACTGCTAGCACCTGGTTTGGGTAGCAGAACGACATTTTATTGCCAGTCCTGACTGCGTTGGACCCAGGATATGCTAGGAATGGGAATGGCTGTGGACTGTAAAAGCTCTCCACATGCATTGGGTGGCTCTGATAGCCTATTATGGACATGGCCTGGAGGCCTTTTTATAAGTAACTCCAGGAGTGACTGGACAGTGTCTCTCACAAGTCTGTGTTACACACCTTGAGGTGGCAGATCAGAGGGCGATCCCAAAGGGAACATTTGTGTTGACTCTGTAGCCTATTATGAGCTCATTGCTCTTATTATAGGTAGAAGCCTCTGATACCTCATTGCTGGCAAAGTAGACGTGATACTTGAGGCCCAAGAGTCTGTGTGGCCAGCCACGGTGTTGTCTTCTGACAAAATATTGGCTTTTATACTGGCAGGGGTCTCCCATTGCTGGACAGTGACATCTTTACTGTCCTTAGGTTGGTATGCACCCATACCTTAATGGACTGTGTTTTGTGTTCTGTAATTGTATTCTATTTTATTTAACTTTTCTGGTGATGGCTGTGGTGTTCCACATTCTCCAAGGGAAATATGCAGAAGAGGGATAGCATATAGATAGTGTGGGAAAAAAAAGAAAAAGCCCAAAGGGGTGGATTTTGGGGCAAATGAATTATTTGGGTGTTTTCCCCCATTAGTGTGCCTGGCCAGAACCTGCATTATTGCACGCATGATTATGTGTGTGCCTGGGCCCTGTGGGTGTGCACATGTGTGTTCAGGGACATCTGGGTCTAGGAAGAGAGGGTAAAAGCATGGCATCATCCTAGGGGAAGAGGGAAGGAAGGAGAGAGGAGACTTGAGTGGCTGTTTATCATTAAAAAATCTTAAAAGAACTCCAAGGACTCTAACATTCTTTGTCTGCTAAACCATGGTGAATCTAAGAAACTTGGGTTGGTGCCAACACACACAGAAAGAGATAGAAAAAAAGAGAGAGATTTGTATTTCTAGAACAAATAAAAGGGAGAGACCCTCTGTCCAAGATGGGAGTGCTCTCTTTCTTTCCAAGATCTATTTCCTTCCCTGTACTCCATATCATTTCATGCTCTTAATTGTTTTCCATTAGCCAGAAAGTTCAAAATTTTCTTAGAACAATCCTTTTTTCCCCATCAGCATCCAACTACTAGCAATTTTTCTCACTATATCCTTCCGGAATGCACTGATACTTGTTAATTTCCACCATTAGTCTCATAATTCAGTCCCATCTTATTTTTGATCTTTGGCTACAATCTATAGCTTTCTTTTTTTTGCAGCCAAGAATCCAACTAGAACACAAAGCTGAATTCCCTGCTAAAGGCCATTCAATTCCTTCCAAATCAAAGGCTCCACTCTTTAGCATAGCATATGATTCTGTCCATGACCTAGTCAAGGTCTTCCACTGTGACTTTCATCTTGTGGGACTTTAAGCTTTAGGATAAAAACCAAATGTATCTGTTCTGTGGTGAGTGATTTCTAATTATATCTCCCCAAAATTCCCTTCACCTGTTGTTCAAACACTAATCTAGTAACTTCTGTGAAGGGACTCAGATGACTATAAAATAGGAATATTATCCTAGATTAACCAAACGGGCTCAGTGAAACCTTTAACTTGCTCCAGGGGGAGATAGGATGGATGAGGTAGAGTATAGGGTAAATGAGTCAGTCAGGCTTTTTCCTCCATTAGCTTGTATAACCAGCATCTGTCATATTGTGCATTCCCCATGATAGTGTGACCCAGCATGACAAAGAGGGAATGTAAAAAAAATGAGAGAGAGAGCGAGAGAGAGAGAGAGAGAGACCAGTGAAAAAGTATGAAAATTCCTGGGGTGCTAGGGAGATCACCTGTCTTCAAGCCCTACCTGGCCTAGCTTGACTGCCAGCCTTCCTACCTGGTTGTACATTAAGGGCTCCACCACCATCATTGTCCATCTGCTAGAACCAATAAAGAACCTACCCAGATTTGTCACTGCAATTGGTGTCATAAGCAAGATGTTTACACTACATAAGGCATATATGTAGGTGTACAAATATATATCAAACCACAAACAATTATTATAGAGTATTAAGGAATTTTAGAGATTATTCTGCTCAATTTCTAGGAAGCAAATCATAGGCAATAATGCATCTTTGAAGGTATTATTGGGAAGTGCAACCACAGGGAGGCAAAAGTAAGGGTAAAGGGAAATAAGGCAGAAATGGAGAGCCAAAGGGTGTATTACTGGTTAATCTGTGTTGTGTAGCAAGCTAACATTTGTTGAGTGCATTTCCTTTGTCAGATGCTGTTTTGAGCATTTTACCTGTAATAATTCCCTTAACTCTTACAACAACCTCATAAGATATGCACTATTGTTATCCTTGTGCCATAGATTGTAAATTTGTGTCCCTATCAAGCTCAAATGTTGAAACCCAATTGCCAAAGACTGATGGCATGGGTTTTAGGGAGATGATTTTAGTTCATGATTGTGATTAATGTCCTAATGAAAGAGGTTCAAGAATATGTCCTTCTGTCCTTCTACATTGTAAAGAAGGACACAGAGAGAAGACATCTGCGAATCAGGAGGTGGGTCCTCATCAGAACCTGAGGGTTTCAGCACCTTGATCTTGGACTCCCCAGTCTTCCAAACAGTGAGAAATAAATGTTTGAAGCATCTAAGTTATGGTTTTTGTGATAGCACCCCAAAAGAACTACAACAGATTTTATACAACTTAGGCAAATTTTATGCTAGGGGTTAAAGTCAGCAATCAGATTTTAGATGTTGCTTTCATCTCCTATACAGAGGATTTTACAAGTTAATGATAAAGACAGGATTTGACCCACCCTCTCAAAACAAGTCTGAGATATTGATTGATATGATTATAAATGATTTGTCAGTCAACCTCAAATAAAAACAACTTTAAAGTAGAGACTATTTGATTTAAATGCACTCTATGCAACCACTCTATTCAATCCACTAATCACTAATAAAACAAGTATACTCCAGTATATTAAAGATTGACTTTTAAAATTTAATTTTCGTGGGAGTTGGGGAGCAGGAAGCAAAAGCTGCTTTCATATTAGTATAAATTCTTTTACAAGTGGCATTTTGATCAAAATTCTTATATAATTATAGAACTTCAATTTTCAGCCATCATCCCACTTTTTTCTCATATCGTGCAAAACAGTCTAGAATAAAAAGTAAATAAAATGTAGTGTTATGGAGTCCTCTTAGTGATGAGAAAGATAAAATCCCCAGACCTCCTGGTATGGGTTATGAAGGGTGTTCAATGACCTTAACCACTGTGCAATCAGTGTCTTGGAAAAGTCTAAGCATAAAAGGTACCTAAGAACCAAGCCAGCTGTCCCCTAGGAAGAGATAGCTCTCAAAACAGACAACAATTATTGTATGACTATAATAAATGCTACAGTGATTTCTTGCTTATATGGTTTCTTTGGATTTTGTAAATCTTTGAAGAAGTCCGTGACCTCAGAGTTAAGAAAAGTTGCAGGAACACTAGGGAATGTTAGTAGACAAATATTGCCTGAGAACTACTAGCTTCCACAAGAAGTTTTCTTTGCTTTTCAACAATGCATTAACCTACGTAGGTGACACATAGGGATGAGAGCACGGTATCACAGATTTTTGAAGTAGGAATTTGCAGAGAACAGCAATGTCGAAAGCCAACTTGTTAAAAATCTCTCTATATGCATATCTGATGATGCAATTAAGTCAGTGTTTTAGTGTCCATGGCTCTGGCAAAATTTTAATATTCCCTCCATCAAGCAGGGATTTTTAACAATCTTACTTATATGAACCTTAAGTTCTCTTTTCTCAACTCAGAAAATCCAGAATGTTTCCACTCCTCTGTTTCTCTAGTTTTGATATTGGTTATAGACAGAAAAGTCTAATCATAGGTGACACACTTTGTTCCCTTCTCAGGGATCACAGACCCTGGATGTTTATAAAGTTCATATCTGAAAATAACTATTGAATGTATGTTTTTCATTTTAAGTTTTATGACAGGAAATTAAATCCTGTCTTTGTTACTCCATCATGTCTGCAAGTTGAATTTTTTAAGTGTAAATTTTCATCTTTCCTGCATTTGAGATTGCTAGCTAGAATACTCATTGGGAAAAATCTCAAATAAAATGTTAAACAAAATTCATCAAAATAATTAAGATTTTTAAAACATATAGACTGATTTTTTTAATTACTAGTAATAATTTATTTAATATTAATCTAACTTTAAGTCAAGCATGTTCAACTAAAGGCCATTTGGTGATTTGTACATCTTTATGCCCTCTGTGTGCATATCCTTCAGAAACTAAATAGGCAATTAACCTAAGTAGGTGTAATTTTAATTTTGTGGCAATTTTTTCATACCTCATTTCTTCAAGCTCAATTGCCTAAGAAAGGGCAACTATTCTGCATAGATAACTTACTCTTAGTCATGCCAACTTGCCCTCTGAAAATTATAGCTTAGTCTACTATTTTTAGTTGCCTATTCATTCATTCCATAAATTGGAAATACACATTAACTTCCTTAGTTTCCTTCTTCTTCAGTTGTGTTACATCTCTGTCTCTTAAATGATAAACATGCTGTGGTACTTACTTTTCAAGTCAGAATAAAGCAAACATGAAAACTAAAAATTTTTAAATGTTCACATTGTCACCAACCAGAGAAAATTTAAAATTTTTTAGACAATTCATTTGGTAACTAGATTATCAGGAACACATCTGTTTTATTTACAATAGTCATAAATTGAAAACTACCAGATATCCTTCAATAGGTGAATGGTTAAACTGTGGCATATCTATGTTATGGAATACTATTTAGCAATAAACAGGAACAAACTATTCATAAATGTAGCAACCAGGATGAATCTCCAGAGAATTATGCTGAATGATAAAAGCTAGTCTCCCAAAGTTCCATTAATTTCTTTTATATGACAATTTTGAAATGAAAATATTATAAATAGTAAAATTTCAGAATAGATTAGTGGTTGCAAGGATTAAGAAAGGGAGCCAGATTCTCAGGAAGCAATTGGGTATAGCTATAAAAAGGTAACGGGGGGGGGGGTGTTTTTGACATGATGGAAATATTTTATGTCCAACTCTATCATTGAAAATCCCCTGGTTGTGATATTGCACCATTTTCTTGTCACTTTGAGATTTGGGATAAATGTACATATTATTTCCCTACATAATTTCTTACAACTAAATGTGAATCTACAATCACTTCAAAACAAAATTTATATTCTAATTTTTTTCTTTAATTGTTAGTGTTCTTTATCATTATCTTTATGTAGTTGGGCCTTTGTTTTATGTGTTTATGTGAAATAAATGACTTGTGATTCTAAAATATTATTTTAGGTTCAGCTCTTCAGATGCATGTTACCACATCCCACCCATCACTGAAGCACCCATGGTTCTCCAACATAGTTCATTGAGTCATTCCTCCACCTTTGCTTCCTAATCCTATCCCTCTGGTAGTCTCAATTCTACAGTCATATTTCTAGAATTTACTTTGGTTTAGTTTTGTGTGTTTATATCCCCTATGCATGAAATCATATGGTTTTCCTCCTTATCTATTTCATTTAGCTCTTTATCTCATTTATTTCACTTCACTCTCTCATGCCATCCATGGTGTCTTAAGATTTTGAGATTTGTAATTTTCCCATCTCCTTTCCTTTCTCCCTCCCAAATTTCTCTCTCTACCCTTCCCTCTTTTACTCCCTGATTTTTTTCTCTCCACCTTTCCTTACTAACAACTATCTTTACTCCCAGAACACAAACCTGAACGCATTCTTCTTTGCCCAGAAGTGTTTTGACTTCCATCTAGCATTTTGGACTCCACATCTAAAACAAGGACTCATAGTGCTATTTTGGGACTTCTGTGCTTCTATGTAATGATTCTGAGGATATTGAAAATGCAGGTACTGAACTAGTAGGTGGATTGAATTAATGTGTGGTGATAAACTTGTGACTTGTTTCCATCGTTAGGTCCTCAGCTTCCAATAAAGGGTGCAGTTTAGCCACATTTATTTATTTTCATTTCATGGGTCAGAGAGTTGTACCTGAGCCCATGGCTTCTCACAACAAGCCTTGCTTCAACTCAACATTTGTGAAGGATTCTGGCTCCTTTACCTGGCAGGAATGGAACTTCTGGGCACCACTTCTAGCTTCTGGTACCAGATCCCATAATGCCAATGGCTTGAATCCCATTTATTTGTTCATTTCGGTGCAGTTTCCATTTCACAAAGATGTTCATATTGTTTTTCAGGTTGAACACACAATTTTGTTTTTCTCTTTTATCTCTCACTGTAACATCTCAATTCATAAACTCAACTATAATAACTTGATTTGGAACACAACCATAGGAATTTGCCTTTTACCTGACTATTACTTAATCTGAATTAGAGGGAGTATCTTACTGAAAATATCTACCAAACAGAGGGAGTAATATTCATATCATATATTTAATCATGATGTGTCAAATATTTTAATTTACTATATTTATTAGAACTTTCCATATAACTGGGTTTTCTAATACTGTAGGGTATTTTCTAGGGGCATTGTTTTTTCTTTCTCTCCCAGCACACTGGCATTCCCCACTTACCCACCCCTACATTCAACATATACTCACTCTGCTCATCTTTGCTACATTACCATTTCTAGGAACATACTTTTTTAATATAAAAAGATGTTGTAAGGTATGGAATATCATAATGTCTTAAAAAACTATTCACAGCTATCTGCCAATCTTATATAATATTTCATTTCCCTTACCCATAGACAACAAATAAAGCTATCAACTTGTTGATAGGTACTTGAAACAATGAAAGAAATGGGAAAAGAAATTCATCTTGTCCCACACAAAGAGACATTAAAGATATGAAAACACAACAGCAAAAAGGTTAATGCAACCACAAATTTCAGTCACATTTTATTTGTCCCATATTTTAAAAGCAACTTCATTGAATTATGTGATAGATGAATTTGAAGGACATAAACTACAATTTTGCAGAGTATCACCTGTTAGCATACAATAATAATAAATTAAGCTCCCTATCATGCTTATCTCCTAATTTCTGTTTCCCTTATTTTAAGTTATGTTCTTAGCTAAGAACAATAATTATGTCTCCTGCCTACACCTTGAGATACTGTGTCATCTAGTTCATGTCTACATCGCAAAGAGAGAAGGTGACTGCTTTTTACTTCCTATAATAAAAGTAGACAGTCAACCCAGATAACTCAGGACTAATGTTCCACTGGGACCCTGAAGCATCTTGCTTAGTATTCACTTTTTGTTCCGTTGATCATATTAACTACCTCATGGCAAAATTCCATTCTGTCCTCCCCTGTTCCTCATGTTTTATTATTCTATGTAAATTCATGGTTACCTGATTAGCATGTCACAGCAGCAGATAAGCACCATTCATTTAAATATTGGCATGGTCAAAAATGGGACACATTATATAGTGAGTTCTACATCTTATGTATTAATAAGTGTATCAAAGAAATTTGATAACAAGAAATCATTTTCCCTTTTATTTTCTCCTTATGACCAAATCAATCAAAACATTCCTTGTTTTAAAAATACCTCTTTAATTCATGCTTTTTCAAGTATCTGCACTATAAATATTTAAGTTCAGACAATCTTTGCTTGGAGCTGCATTAGGAGGGTTAGCAGCATCCCCACCCTCTGACTGCCAGATGCCATTGGTAGTCCAGCACCCTAAATTAGGATAATCAAAACTGTCTCTGAATATTGCCAAAAGTTCTTTAGAGGTACACAATTACCCCTTGTTAGGAACCAATATCTAATTTGATAGTTTTCCAGGATATTTGGGGTTTGTCATCTTTCAAATTTTTAGTTCACTCTTATGGATATGATCTTACAATTTGTATGTGCAGACTCAGTCACTATATCATTTTTTCCATTTCTACACATAAATAATGTATGTTACTAATATGTTAACTATCTATTCCAATTTATTTTTTTACCCTACCCACAATTATCATCAGACAACAACATGAAAAATATCGTATACCTAGAGATTAAGCATGGAAACTTCAATAGTCTTCAAAGATAGTAAATTTTATGCTCCATCTTCATAGCTGTCCATTGAGAACCAAACACTAAGTTTATACTGGCACCTATGGAACTTCTTGATGCTCTATTTGAAATAAGTTATGTGAATTTTGAGATGGAGTTTTCACTCAAGCTTCTATTTCAAGAGTCTCTTGATGCATATAGAATCTCAGTGGTGTTGGTAAATTGATGCACAAGTGATTCAAACAGAATCCTATGATTCTTTACAAAATGAGCATTACCTAGATGTTTTAGACTTCATAATTCAAATACACAATTTTCCCACCTTTTTTATAGAAATGGAGTTATTTTACAAAACTAAGTTGATTGCTATAGCTCTTACACAAATTCGAACACTATTCTTACATACTCTTTTTTTTTCAGGCTTGTTTTCAAAAGTTCTGATATATGCCTTAGTTTGTACATTAGTATCCTTAGACTGGTCCTGCAGATTTTGACTCCCTGTTTTGAAGCCATTTTCTGAAGTATATAGGAATATTCTATAAACATAGTGTTTAAGCACCAGCTATGTGTTTAAAACCAAATGAATAGAAACAAATATTTAAATGTAAGTGCATAATCATATGAACCTGCTGGATATTGTTCATTCTGTAAATATGACAACAATATTCTATAATACTCTCCAAGGAAATGCATTTGTTTAAAAAAAGTGTTAGTACTGTATGTGGAAAAAAAATTTGCATGTATTTTACAGGTGTGGAAACATTTATATATAAAGTTGGAATTAGAGGAATGATAGTAACAAATGCCTGAATAGTTATTACTGTCATTAATTTTTTTAGTATTTTTCAGAAATTTAATTAGACAAGCAGAGAAAAGAAAGCAGCAATTCATAAATTCAGAAATAAAATTAGTAACAAAATTTTCTTCTGAACATTCTTCCTTTTTTCCTTTATTTCAATAACAATTTTATGTTCTATATATCATATGAACTTGACATGTTTCAACAGCTCTCTCACATTTTATCAAGTGATATTACAAGAACATTTACCTGTTACAGGAAATTTGACTTGCTTCGGACTTTATTATTAAATAAACATGGATAGTTTATATTATGATTTATAGATTGTTTATATATCTTACAATTTGTTTCCTTAGTATGGATTTCTAGTTCTTAAAAATTACAGCATTTTTTAAAAAGATTAAGATAAAAATGTCTGACTCAGAAATCCTAGCATATAAGATAAATTTTAAAGACATAAGTTGGATCGAATTGTGTTTATTTGAAATCTGAATGACTATAAATTTCTCGATAAACAATTTCCTGTTCTCCATGGGAAATAATAATACCTTACAATATATACAAGTTAAGAAGAGTTGCTATTATTTTATATTACTGATTTAAAATAATCTAACTTAAAAGACAGAAAACAAAAATAAAACTTTGGTTTAGTTCCCAAACATTTGATTTAAATTCTTTTTAACTAGGTACATGATTTGTCAAAAGATATTACTTACTAAGTTCTGTACTATTGTTTTGATTTTATAAAAACCTGAAATTTCTTAGTTTTGACTGTGTATCACAACTTTATTGTGTTATGTATAAATTGTATAATTACTATAGCTTCTTTGTGAATTATATGTTTGATGATGATACAATATGCCTCTAACCAGTTTAGTGCTTGAGGTTGTAAATTATAATCTAATAATAATTTTTTAGGGTTTTTTTATGTACCTGTTGTTTTTTAACCAATGCCGATCTTTATTTTAAAAGATTCCATATTATTTTATTTTATATATTAACTTTTCATATTAAAATTGTTTTTAGACTGTTTCCTGGCCTTTTTTGTTGAAAATTTAATGGATATATAACAAAATATCTCTTGTCATATAAAGGAAATCAGTGACCATTTCTGATATTACATCTTTTTTTCCTCTTTTTTAGCTCCATCAATACTAAGGATATATTTTCAGGAAGGTCAGACTTAACTGAAATGTCATAACCAAACTATAATCTACTAAACTTTGTTGCAACCGTTCTATTGGGAGTGATGATAGGTTAATAGTACTATCTATGGAGTACAGGAAGTCTAAAAGTAAGGGAGCTCTTGCAAATTTGTCTGTGCTTCTTGATATCTAGGATATTGGTGTTTTGTTTCTGGACAATAAATAAGATTCTACAGAGTATCTGGCATAGATATTTCCATCATGCTACATTTGCGTAAACCCCACAGCTGTGCTGCACATTTTCTAATAAAGGAAAAGAACAGGGAAAATTGCAACAAAAAATAACTTGAAGGGACTAGTTGGTTTTTCTTAAGGACAATATATAGTAGAGTCTTGCTTCGAAGTGATGGGGTCATGTGAACAAAATGCTTTTCAATTCCATTTCTTTTTAAAACATATAGAATAACCATAGCGACCAATTCTTAAATTATAGTGTTAATTAATTCAATTTTACCATACAATAATAGAACTCAGTAAAAAGAGTCTGACACTACAAAGTCTACCTAATTAGAATCTGAGTCAGTTCAAGTGGAAATAGATTTTCAACTCTATATTAAAGAAGTCTTTTTTTCAAGCATATTCTACAACAGACATATTTCATCAGATTATACACTCATTCTAATACTCTTGCCCGTCACTTGATTCCTGCAAATTACTACTCTCAGATGAAGTCTTCTATTAATAATTTCCTTTTGATTTGATTGTTTTAATTAAAAATTTCTGGGAGATAGTACAATTTTTAAGATCAATAACTCAACTTACAAAATACATGGTTGGTTTCTAAATACGCAAGCTCTTAAGTAACTTGTTTAAGACCACAAGTGCATGTCAGTGCCAAGGGCTGAACCAGAGCCTGTGACTCTGATTGCCCAACACTTTGATATTTAACTATAACACTAGAAATGGGGAGTGCATTCAGGATGTAAACAAAATGTTTCCTTTTGACTCCCAAGAGGCTAGCTTAAATCTGTAAATGCTAATAAAAGGTGAGACAGAATTTACCTATAGAGTAAAAGCTTCCAGATTTTTTCTGTTACCTAGCTACACCAGGAGAAATGCTTCGTTTCAGTTTCATCGTTCATAAATGCAAAGAAAACCACTGTTAATATCTGACTCACATCACTGCAGGAACAACTTTGTTGTCTTAGCACCTGGATGAAACAAGCAGCATTAGTAAGTGCTCCCATTACAGAACCACTAATGAGGCAATTTGTTAAGTCAGTATCCCCTTGCAAAAACAGACAAATGAGATGAACCATGTAAAGGTGGAGGGGAAAATATCCTCAGTAGAAATAAAAACGAAGCTACAGAATTCATCTGATGCTAACAGCTATGATTCATCAGCATATAGAAGCCCCAGACACTCCACCTGTACTACTGGAGAATGTGGTCATGAGGATGCCAGCAGACAAGATTTTAAATGGAAAGTCTGTTTCCTTTAAATGTGCTGAGTAATATGGCATGGCCTCTAATGGTTTCAAAAAGACTAGAAGAGGATTTTACTGATTTTTATGCTATGGTAGTATAAGCTGCAGATGGTTTCCTTCATCAGGGTACAAATCTTGTGCCACAAACCCTGCCACAAAACCTCCAAAATGTTTATTGTATTGAAACCATATCTCAAACTCATTATTCTTACCATATCTCATAGCTTCTAACTTCTCCCCACACTTTCATTTGTAAAACTTGTGGCAATTCATTTTACCATTGTGTGAGTTCACCTGGGCAAAAATATGCCAAGATAGCTTAAGCATGTCTACAAAGATATTTCTGGAAGAGATTTGAATCTGCAGAGTAAATCAGATGCACTCTTACATTGGTAAGGCATCGTAGTAAGATCCACACTTACATTGGTAAGGCATCGTGTAGGAAGGCATCGTCCAATTTGTTGAATGCTCAAATACAAATAACTTTTCTTGTACTGGGTTATCCATCTCCTCCCCAGACATCTGAACACTTGGGTCCTAAACCCTTATGCTGGGACTGAATTATACTACTGTTTTTGCTGTTTCTCTAACAAGAGATCATAGCTTATTTCTGTTTTCATAACTGTGTGAACCAATTCTCACAACAAAGCTTTTTATGTGCATATCTTATTGGTTATATTTATCTGGAAAACCCTAGAAAATATAAAACCCTACTCTTGGGGACACTGAATTTTGGCCCTCTTTCTATACCCAGTAATGTTATGGATCCCTACTTCAGCAACTGTAATGACACTGCCCTTGATGGATAATTCTTCCCAAGATGTTCGGAACAAGTTCCCACGATATGACCCAATCACAAGTGGATTATTTTAGGCTGAGATCAATGAAAGCCCTTCACATTCACAGAAATGCTTACCACTCTCTTAGCAACTGAGAAGAATGAAAAAGGGGAGTCTTACACAGATTTAGGTCATTACCAGAAGTAACTTTTCCATCTGAAAAACTTACTTAAATAGAATGGCAAACATCTAATTGTAGACCATCTGCTCTGCAGCATGTGAGTAGTCCTCTTGTTATGTGATATCCCCTTCTCTTTTCATGAAGCTCAGGCCCTTCTCTTATTCCTTAGCTTAGGAAATACACACTCATTTTGTCTCATTATCCTGAGAATCTATCATTAGAATAGATTCTATCTAGAATAGAATTAGAATAGATTCTATCTAGAATAGAATTAGAATAGATTCTATCTAGAATAGAATCTATCATAGATTCCCCATATATAGATAATTAAATTAGGGTTTACTTTCTATTTTTATATTTGATGTTATCTTGTTTTTTTAATAACTTATTTATTATATACATTTATATATTTCACATCTTTGTATTCCCCAAGGCTCATCCCCCACCTCCCCTCCCATACTATTCCTGCCCTCTCCCTCCTCTCTGAATTGTGCACCTTAGTTTGGTTGTTAGCTTGTTATTTGATGTTATTTTGAATGCCTGAATAAGTCCGTGGAAGAGCAACTAGAGGGTATGGGAAAATTTCCTCTTCTCTCTGACATCTTGACCTTCCTTTTGCAATGTTGAAACAGCATCACTGAAGAGTCCACACCCATGATTAAAGCTAACAAATCTTCTTTGGTCTACTTATGTCCTCTCAGCTTCTGAAAGACCCTGAAACTAGCGGGTATATGCTTCCTCTGGTGAGAAGGGTCTTTGTTCATCTCCTTAATCTTTCATTTATTATAAGCCTCAGCTGAAAATCTGGAAGGATAGAGAGAAAGTTTTTATTTGCCTACATAAGCATTTAGAAGAACATGTACAATCACCCTATACAGTATAGGCTTGAGGCTGTTCTGGGTATGGCTTCTCCAGTCAAGCTTCAAATTAACCAGGCAGTGGTTAATTTGTCAGTGCTGAGGAGATCCTACTTGCCCTTTCACATCTTGCTACCCCATAGAGCCTAGAGAAAAAAAAAAAAAACATAAAAGGTGAATAATAATGTCTCCGCTCTGTCACTTAACTCTACATTGAAAAATTCATTTGATGAAAGATGCTGGTAAACACCCAGAAGTTCTCCAGACATATAACATCCAGAGACAAGTAAGGAAATGCAAAGCACAAATTCCATCCTCCAAAGATGATGTGAACTCTAGTTGAGATAATAAAATTGTGACTTAACAGCCTTCTCTTCAATAAGTAAAATAAAAGTCAACCTACCAGATAGATTTACAATCTGAGAGGAAAAAATCACAAATATCGATGTACTGATTTTGAAGTTGCAAATGCACAATGAATCAGGTCATTACTGAGGCAATACTGATTGTTGCGAAATGATAGGAAAGACCTTGTCCTCCTGAAATTCAAAATAGTTTATGAATTGTCAAAGTGATTATAACCTTTAGCATTTGTGAAAGGTGCTATGGATCACATTCCTATAAATTATGCCACTTAATTCCTCCCAAAATATGCATGATTATTTTTTCTGGTTAAAAAAATTGAGGTACTTGAGTTATAAACAGGTTAGTCTGCTTTCATAAAACTTTATTGGTTACAGTGGACATTAACTCTGTTTGGTCTTTTGAATCTCATTTTTTATATAACGACCATTTCAAAAAAAGATTGCATTCAAAACACTATATTTAATAATTTATTATATGTGCAAGATAAAAATGGCACATAATCTGATTCTTTTCAAAAATCCAAATTATCCTTAAAATCATTCAAATATTTTATTCAAACTCATGTCTGCATTAAAATGATTAATATTTCCTGCAGAGGTTACTAGATACTATAAAAAACACCTTTGCCATTTTCCTAATTCAAGATTTTTTTCATTTAAAACAAAAACAGTATATGGAATTAGATGGAATCTTCAGTAATTACAACTGATACTAAATGTAAAGGCATATGTGAAATAAATTATATCTAAATGTAATTACTTTCCTGATGGCTTGAATGAAATATCAAAAACCTTTTGTTAATAAAATTTTCATTTGTTGATGAGTCTTAAATATAGGCTTATTAAGGGTTTTAATGTGTGAGAATAGAGTGCAAATTCTAGAATAGAATACAAGTTATTTTGAATAATAAATAATTTTATTAAGAAAATAAATTTGTATTACTCATCAATTAAAATGGCAAATTTGATGAATTTATGGAAACATGGATGTATCCAGAAGAAATCATACTATTAGAAATAAGTCAGAAAGAAAAAAAACAGAAACCAAATGGTTTCACTAATATATGGATAACCAAATGAAAGTACACAATGGAGGGTGGGGACCAGCTGGAGAGGTGATGGAGGGGAGGTGGTGGGTGACCCCCAAGGATTAAAATGATGTGAAATATATATAAATAAATTATTTAATTAAATTTAAAAAAGAAAATAAATTTGATATTTTAATTAATAAGATCAATCCTGAAGGAGCTGGTGTGCTCACCAGATTGAAGGAAAGATTACTACTATGTCCTACCGAGGAAAGGATGAAATATGTATGAAAATTAAATGGTACATGGCAGGTGCACATTTCTGAAGTTGGTAACTGGGATGGTCAAATGAACAGTCACAGAAATCCCATCTATGACACAGGAAGTTGCTCTAATTGGATCTTCCTGTTAAGGTCAGTGTCCCTCAGTGATTATAAATTAGATTATAGAATAAGCCCTCAGTAAATCTTAATCTCATTTCTTCTCCAGACTACACACTTATCAGTGAATTTAGAAAAGAATATAGAAGATAGAAAATGGCAATATACCTCCCTGCCATCTTCACTGAAATGAGAAAAATGAGAACAATCTTCACAAAATAAACCTGAAATATTACCTTTTATTTCTTGAGGCAGAGAGTGCATCTCATGGGAACATCCTGCTGCAAATGATAGTAAGGGGAAAGGAAGAGAAATAAGGACCCAGTTTCTAATTCCAGTTGTTTTACAAAATAAATAGCCTTGAAATTTCAATTCCAGAAACATGAAAAGATTTGAAAAATTGTGTTGTGAACAAATTGATACAGCTTCATAAACTCTGCCTCATTCCAGCACTAATATTCCATTACTATGTATACATAGACATTGTGAACTAACTCATCATCATAAAATGAATATTTTTAATTAAGGAAGCTATTACGGAACTCAGGTTCACCATTAAGTTGCTATGCCCCTTTGTTCAATGGTTTCCAGGCCTAGTTGAACATGAATATCATCTGAGGAACTTGAGGAATTATTTAGAATTACAGATTAATTGGGAAGCTAATGCTATCCCAAGTTTATGAAGCAATTAAGAAAGAGGATAAGCATATTCCCAAGGGCACACTGGGAATCAAGTGTTTGGCTCCCAAACCTGAGCTCTTTGAACACTAGGCAACAGTGTGGACAATATGGATTGTGGCATAGATTGATGATTTTATGGGTATCCCCTTTTTCACTCCAAAAATATGGCTTGTGGCATAGATTGATGATTTTATGGGTATTCCCTTATTCACTCCATCTGAGGAAACCAGCTCAGAAGCTTGAATCACCCAGGGTCACATATGCCAGCAAATAAATTGGTTGAAGAGTTTGTCACTAAATGTTCTTCATTAAGATGCAGGTTGTGCTATTTGATGACCACAAACCTGTACCCCCACACAGTATATCCATCTCATTACTCTTACCATATCTCTTAGCATCTAACCTTTCCCCATACTTCCACTTTTAGTGGAAAGTGAAAGCTCAGCAGGTAATGGACTTAAATGAAAAATGAATGCGTTGATCAAATGACTGAAAAGTTCAGGAATACAACAAATGCCAGGTACAGCTTGATTCAGAGGTTTGAGTGATGTTACTTGGACCTGATTTCTCTGCATCTACTTCAGCTTCTTCTGTACTGACTTCATTCTCTCTCCAAGTTCTTGATGGAACTTCATGGAATATGCACTCATTTAGAAAATTATCTATTTTCCAATATCTAAAATACAGATGTTTTGAACCTGAGACTATTCGCCTATGACTGAAACAACCATACAAAGTACAAAGTATGTAATATACTTCTGGAGTTAACCTGGATATAAAAGCTGAGAACCAAAAATAACAGCTGTCTACTATATACTTATGGAGTTAACCTGGATATAAAAGCTGAGGACCAAAAATAACACCTGTCCACTACAAACTCATTCTCACATGGGTCCCCCAAATAGCAAATCATGTGTGTGTGTTGATGTACTTTCCATCAGAGTCTCATAGCCCTTCACACTGTCTCTAGTTTAAAAGCTTTTCCTTAAAATCAAGGAAGAAAATCATATGGCCAAATTTTCACTCATGATACTATTGAAGAATCACATCTCTGTCAGCTGGCCTCTTCAGGTTCACATGCATTCTGCTGCATGTGGGCCACTGGGTCCTGGAGAAATCCAGGAGTCCCTCACTCACCATGCAGAATCTTCCTACCTGAGCACTGTCATCTCCCAGGGGCTGCATCAGGGAACAGAATACAACTATCCATCACATCTCTCATCCCAGGATCCTCCTTGGGTTTGGGAGTCTCCTCAAGGTTTGTACCAGGAGGAGGATATCTACCACAAGAGATGAGGTGACTGCCTCTCTTCCAATCTCTTCCCCCAATCCTTCATGGAACATCAAGTATAAGGGTTTGATAGGCTACATTCACAGGATAGAAGTCCCTACCCTACTGAAACTTCTGTTTTCAGACATTTTGTCTAGCCTTTTCGTACCTCAAAGAGACCTAAACTGTGGTTTCAAAGTTTAGGTAAAGGGCAGAGAGCAAAGAGCTAGGAATTGAAAAACTCCAAAATATTTCCCCTTTACTCTGCCATCTGTTGAAATGTTTACAGCATGTATGCAGATATTTTCCAGCTACTTCTAGATCACCACTGCACCAGCCAGAAAACCAAGGCTCAGAGGAATGAAATAACTTGCCCACTGTCATAGGAGCAAGGCTGTGTGTTCATGCTCAGATTCCACCCTCAGCTTTTCCCTATCCTATTCTGTGGGGGAAAAAGAAAGTCTACCTGTCTCAGGTTTTCTCCTATCACCTGACTGCCATCTGGGTTTGACCAGTAGGAGGCACCAATGAGAGTTGGGTGATCAGGAAGAAGCCAGGGTCTCTTATTCCCATCTTTCCCTGAAATAGCTTCTTAGGTAGGAGCTGAATTCCCTGCAACCCCTTGTGGTTCTAGCTTCTACTATTTGCTCTTGCCTATGGTAACAGCATGGGAACTGTCTAGATTTGCTTGGTATCTAAAGCTTTCTGGAATGCATGGCTTTTAGTGTTAAAATCAAAAAAAGTCTAGTCAAACCCAAAGCAATTGGTTACCTTAGGGTTGCATCACCTGCTCCTTGTGCCTCCTCAGTTTAAGAGTAATATTGGCCTAAGGCTCATCTCTCAGTCTCTTCCTATTTCCTGGGTGACTTCACCATCTCTATGCCTGGTCTTACCCATTCTCTTTAGTGAATTCTTTCTGTCACAAGTATTTTTAGTTCCTGGTTGCAAGAGGTTTTTATACTGGTATTTTCTTGCCCCTCTTTTCTCTTTACCTCGGTCAAAATAGGCTGTGCATGTCATATGGTGACCCAGCAAGTGATAAAGGTGATATTTTCACCAAAGACTATGTTCTAATCACCACACTGTATTCAACTGAACTTCAGCTGAGGTAAAGATATTTTTCCAAACCTGCCTGCCCCCACCTACATAATTTCACCACCAGGAAGTAGAATTTTAATTTACTTTTATTTAATTTAACCCTTGAAGAGTAAGGTATGGCAACACCTCTTAGAGATTATTTATTTTTAACTTGAGAAAGTAAAATATAACTTTTTCCTAGTCTTGGGGAGTAGAATGAGGAGAGCCAATTGCAGATGATAGGTATATGTGTCTATCTATGTCTTGTCTGACTGATGAGATAGCTTGAACATAGAACACATCTGTGTAATTCACATTATGTATCTGGCTTTTGCTATAGTTACAAAACTAGAATTTTTAAAATTTAAGTTCCTTTTTGAAAACAAGTATGCATTCTATATTTGAGAGGGAAAATAATAGAAATATATTTTAGTTATTCACATGCACATAGGCTTGTCTTAAAAGAATGCTAAGGAGTTACATGGGCACATCTCAATTAGTTGAAATATTCCACATACTTCATATGTCCAAAAGAAGCATATTGTGGATCAATGTGTTTCTCATTCTTATTTCTTATTTCAGTTAGACACATGCGGAGGAACCTGAACTCAGGAGACTTCTGAAAGAAATTATTTTTATCTCCCATCATTGCCCCCCCCCAAAGCTATTGGCTGATCCCATTTCCTGCCCCTTGAAGACTCCTCGTGTGGAAGCCATAACTCTTGTCATTTTCAGATAAAAAAAAGTCCAGTGTGGTTCAGTTGATCGAAAAATTGGCCAAATAAAGTCTCAATTCCTCTCCTCCAGAGCCAGCCCAGACTCCACTTGAGGACACCAAGTGAGGAGAGCCCATCATCTGTAACCCCTCCTCCTACACACACACACACACACACACACACACACACACTTCCAATGCTAGCACCTCTGGGCTTAGAGCAGAGAAAGGAGAGAATGACTCTTACTTGCCTAGTATAATTTGGGTCCCTGCTTGATTAATGACAGGATACCTCATGCATGCTTTTCTGATGGGAGACTAGCTCTTGCCACTTCTGTCTCCACACCTCCCCATGCATCAGCAGGAATAGCTCCTCATCTGACTACCTGTGACCTTGCCTAGGTTGTCAGCAAGGTGGCACAAAGCTGACTGCTTTCCAAAGAATCCAATTGAAACATCCTTTCAGGTGAGACAGGATAGGGGTGAGAGGGTTCAGTTCTAACTGCCCTGTCACACTTCTGATTCTTTTCCTGATCCTGAGACCAGAGAATACAAACCTCAGCACAAAATGAAATGCTGGCTCTAAACCATGCCCAGCACACACACACACACACACACACACACACACACACACACACACATATTTTTAAATTCTACTTTCTTGTTGAGTTAGGGGTGGGTGGTACAAGACTTCTTTTTCATCTCCCCAAGGTTGTCTGGGCTGACAACTCTTGAATCTACGACTCTTTAAATATCTCTAGACTTCTGTTTACATAAAGGGCTGTTCTGAATAGCAGGCTGGGTTTGCTGCTGTTTAAGGGACTGTGTCCTGCTGCTCTCCAGTACTTACAGTTATCTCTGGGTTTACTTTATATGCAATTCAAACAAACTGTTTTCTTCAAACTGATGCAAATAATTTGAAAATAATTTGGCAAACTGATGCCAAATAATTTGGCACTATGAATAATTTTCCAGAAATTTATTATTTACCAAAACAAGTCACTTAAGAAACAAAAAATCTAAACCTGCTGACTTTTATAAAAGAAATAGAGGCCATTGTAAAATTGCTGCTCCCCATACATATGCCAACCTAGATGACTTCACAGAGGGTTCTTGGTAACATTTATTTGTTGCTTTGTATTCATGCTTATTTTTTCTTGGTTGGTTTAGCTGATAGTTTATATAATATATTGTTTTCTTTTTCCACCCCAAAGAAGCAGTTTTATATTTGTTTGCTAGTCCTGCTGTTTTTCAATTTTCTAACTCATACATTTTCATTTTCATAATTTCTTCTCTCTGCTTTATTTACTTGACTTTTCTTTTGTAAACTTTCTGTCAGGTGCTCAATTTCTTCCTACTTCCTTTGTGTTAATATAAACATTTATAACAATAAATTTCCTCTAATCATTTCTTTAAGTATGTTTCCTAGGTATGAAATATGTATTGTGCTTTCCTTATTATTCCATTATTCTTCTTCTAGATTCCCTGTCATTTTATTCATTTTGATAAGCTTTCATTAATTTGATTTTATTATGCTAGAAAATTGATCTTTCCACACTTTGAAATTAATTTTTAAAAACTGTATAAGACATCTTAATTTCTGACTCCCTACCCTGGTTGCTTGAAAGAATGGGGCACATATTTTGAATATATAAAATAAATAGTTGTGTGATATGATTACTAATATTGTCAGCAAATAATGTAATTGCTTCTTCTTTATTTTTGCTTTATTTGTTTGATCAGTCAAGTAAGAAATGAAAGTCTCCTAGCACTAGAGTATTGCTGTTTAATACTTCATTCCTCTACAAATTTGGCCAAGTGAATATTATTGCTGTTATTTCTATATTTACTGTGAAGTGCACATTTTAGTCCTGATTCACTGATCCTTGTTGGCCTAAATTCCATGTTGCTCAATACAGTACTCAGATTGTGACCTAATATTTCTTTATCCTCTCTTCTCTCATCTCTTTCCTTCTCTATTTTAGTCACTGTCATTATCTTGTTTATTATCTGTTTTTGTAGTGTTAAATATCTCATGCTTTCATTAGTTGTTTTGGAATTTAGTGGGTAGGTATTTGCCTCCTTTTCAGTTATCTACTTCAAAATTTTCACTCTTAGCAATTTAAGTATCTCCTATTTGTTTTAAATATCCCTCTGAAAGAACAAGAAGTTACTTTGTGGTTAACTCTGAACATCTTTTAATAGGTAAATGAAGGGTTGTTGTTGTTTTTACAAAAATATTGCATTTGCATCATACTAGTTCCAATACTTATCTGTTAGCTTATACAGTTTTATCAAAGTCCTTCATTATATTTATATTTATTTAGTTTATGTTTAACATAACTTCTTTTAAAAATAAAATTTTGATATGTTGAGAGGTTTATATTTAGCTTTAGTAGTTTCATGTATAATTAAAGTGTTTTTACTATCTTTAAGTTTTTTTGTTGTATATGTTTTCCATTAGTTCCCCACTATGAGAAATATTTTCTCTTTTTGTCCACTTCTTTCCCTCTTCTCCACCATTCTGTTTTAGTCAATTATATTATCTTTCTGAATATCTATTTTCATACTGTTAAATGTGCTCAGACTTTTATTGATACATTTAAAGATTTTAAAAGACTTTAAAAGATACATTTTCGAAAAGGAACAATTATTTGCATAACTTTAAAGTGTCTCCCCTACAGACTGCTTATTAGTTGCAATGGAGAATAAATAAAACAGAACTGGGATTATATAAAGGGGAATTCTGATAGCATCTTGACTAGATGATCTAATTTAATATCACCCGTGAGAGTCAAATGAATTTCATTTGTTTCCAGATGTGCTATCCTGAGGATACAGCATCACCTGTGTAGAAATTTGGCTAGAAATGAATGAGGAAATGCCTAATACAAACAAGGAATGCAGTACTAACATAAAAGGGGGGGGCATCTTTTCTATAAAAGGTGGAGGCTGTGAAATGTTCCCAATTAAAGGAAACTGACACATGAAAGTGAAATACAATACCTAGCTTTTCATTGCATCCTTTATTAGAGGGGAAAATATACTCTACTTGATATTTGAGTTTCAGCTTGTTTATAGGTGGTAGATTTGGCAATTAAGTACAGGATCAATGTAAATTTATAAAGTTGATATTTGTAATTATGTAAGCAAATAGCCCATTTCTTAGAAAATATGTTGATTTACTTTGTGGAAAAAGGACTACAGTGATGTCATTTACTTTTAAGTAGGTCAGGAAAAAATTATATATAGATGTATATGATAAGGCAAGAAGGATAAAATATTAGCAACAGGTAGATATGGTTAAAGGATGTTTTTTTGTAGATTTTTGCAACTTTCTATAAATGTGAAGCTACTTCTACACAAACACTAAATAAAACCCTTTGGTTCTCTGCTGTAGATAAAGCTGTGGATTTAGTTCACCTGTCCCCTTTTGCTTTTCCCTTGCATTCTACATTCCTACATTGTCAATAATATTTACGTTCCTCTCTGACATTCTGATTTTCACATCTGGTTTAAATTTGGTATTACAATTCAATTATTTATAGTGCTCACTGCCGGTGATTTTGCTACGCTTTCCCATCTCTTGCTTGGTTGACATTTCTTTTAAGTAGATATCCTTGAGAAAGACTCCTGGAAAAAAAAAAAAACTCTGGGTTCTTGCATTAAAAGTTTGTATTTCTGTAGCCTTTATATTTGAAGGGCATCTTGTCCAAAGATAAAATCCTTAATGTGTATTTTGTAGGGATGGCTCCTTTGTCCCTTGGCAATAAATGTAGCTGTAGAGAAACCTGTGATCAGTTGATTTTCTTTTTCCTCTTAAGAAAAGATGATCATTTTTCATTTCACTGACCAAGGCATATTTTGTTATTGCTATTTTAAAATACAGTTACTTTACTAAGATATAGCTTTGTGTTGACTGATCTTGGCCAACTTTCCCTGAAACCGGATACTATTTTAATGTAAAATTTTAAATATTTTGTTTCAGAATATGATCTTGAATAATATCTTTGCATCTTTTTTATATTGCAGTTTTCTAGAAAAAAATAAAAATGTTAAACATATGCATGTAGAATGTCCTTTGAATTTTTTTCTGTCTTTATTGGCATAAAACTGAGGCACTAGTCCCTGGACAGCTGCTGGTGGCCCCTAATTTCATATATTTGTTCAAGTGAAATTTAACTGCATCAAGGTCTTTCTGGTAAGTAGGGTATCCACCATGCATACCATCTCACCAGAATTAGGTCTCAGTTCTCCAAAAAATATGTTTCCTTTACTCCCTTCACCAGAAAGACCTGCAGATAATCACCATTCTATCACTCCAAAGTGGGCTGCATAAGAAGCCAGCTCACTTCCCATTGGTTTCTAAAGTCTTATCATTTGCTGGTCCATTTTGCTCAGCATAGCAAATTGATATGACAAAAGTTACAATCATAAATCTCGCTTAGCATTTGCTGGTTTATACCATGACTTTTTAAAGCTCAATTCATAGTAATTACATTGCAGGGGGAAAATTGGACTACTGTTCTCACTTTTTAACTCTTAGAATTTTCGATTCAACAAGGGTAAAATTAGGTCAATAAAATGTATCTTTCAGGATTCTTGTAAGGATCACCAAAGGATGTATAGCCTTTATCTATGGTTTGTAGCATATGGTAGCTGCTTGACAACTAGTATAATCGCTGAATAACTCTTGATTTTCAAATCATATTGTCTCTTTGCTTCACTCCTTTTATTTTTATGAAGCTGCAGTCTCAGTGGAAAGCAGAAAAGGCTTTTGAACATTTAGTCTAGCCTACATTTGACATAATTATAGAAAAGCAATTTTTTAAATCTAATTTAATTTAGCTCAGTTTAGAAAATGCAAATTTTAGTGTATCCTGCTTTCCAATTTTTTAAAAAAGATAACAGAGTAGGAAAATATATTTACCATTGTACTACTAAACTAATGATTAATTTGCTTAAGACAGATGATTTTAAAAGATGATTCAAAAATCACTTAAATATTGAGCAGTAAAATCCAACAAGACAATGAAAATACAACAGATTTTTCAGTCAGAAACACCAAGCATGATCTTAACCATCTCATTTACAAATTATATTATTTGGGGTTAGGTTTCTTTTGAAACTCAGAGTTCTCATCTGTAAAAATGGGACTTATTTTATAGTAAAGATTCAATGAAATAAGATTATGAAAAGGCTAAATAACTATTTTCTGCTGTATGTTTCAAATTTGTATGAAAATAACTCTGTGATTCAATATCTATATTTGTGAATCTGTGATCCTTCACCCTCCATATTCACCAGGGGTCAGGATGGAGCTACCCAAAGGCTCGACCCTAGGATCCCCTACAGGAGCGTGAAGGGAATTATATATATATACATATATATATATATATATATATATATATGTATATATCAACTAGATATATATATCAACTAAATCTATATATCAACTAAATATATTTATATCAATGAAATATATCTTGCAATAAATTTATTTGGCATCGAATAATGTATTTTTTGCAAAAAAGGTTTCAGTATTTGATCAGAACAGTGTCCTCAGATTGTTCAGCCAACACTATGATCCAATAGCATTTTTTGAGACAATAGTTGCTTTTTGAGACAAAAAAAAAAAACACTGGGGACAAAATTCTTTCTCTGCACCCATTTCAAGGATAGCCAATTGAATCCTTCCCTCTTGTCACTGGAAAAAAGCCTTTATAAATCCTGACATTTTTCAAGCTTTCTAATAACTCTTCCTGTGTGCTTTCTGGGTTCTGTCAGTTTTCTCATCTAGAAGCATTGAGGAAAATGTCTTTTATCCTTTCTGTAGGTGTGAAATTCTTAAAGCTAGCTGAAACCATTGTCTCCAAAGGACTCTAGATGTGTGGTATCTTATTGTTTTAATCTCTTGACTATGCAATTATGAGAGAATATATTCATTACAAGGCTTTGGCAAGCTGCTTGAATTCTATACACATCACATTCAAAGGGCTGGTAAATCAAGTTGCTACCATTTTTGCTATCTCATCATTGACTTCCAGGCACAGCACACAGTCATTCCTCTGGGAGATCACACTTTCCATAAGAAGCTGTGCTGTACATAATAAAATGATGAAGGTGTGCTTAAACTAAAGCAATCCCTTCATTCTTTCTGGAGCTATTCAACATCTGCCAAGTTTGCTTAATTTTATTAATATTTTAAAAGGTGATCTTTTATGTGCCTACAACTATCATTAAAAAAGAAAACCTCTGGGGATCAAATAACTGTCCTTGGTCAATTTTTAGAAAGCTAAGATTTTCCTGACTTTCACATCTGGACTGCTTTGTTATGATGACTGCAAGTTTGCATGAGAAGTGCCTGTTTCCTATCACTTATGTTTTCAATTTACATAATTGGAATGAACTTAGCAACATTTTTTTCTAATGGAGCTAAGATATAATTTGACAGCAACATGAGAAAAATGCCATCCACAGAATGGAAGTTTACCCAAACAAAGAAAGCATTTACTGTTACATAGGGATCAAGAAAACCTCTCCCCAACCCACACCCTCACCATAGTTCTGTGACTGGTACCTTTACAGTTTGAACTGATCATGAAGGTTATAGAACTGCTTTTGTTTTACATTAATATTGTAGAAATGTGAGAGAAAAGCATGTGGATTGAATGAAAGTAGGAACTATAGAAAAAATACTTATTGTTTTAGTGATTGTTACTATAAATCCAATTTACCCCCCAGAAGTAATGATAAGATGCTGAAAGATTCCACATGTGTTTGATAGATTAGTCCTGTGATTGCTTTGGAAATATGAGCAGTTGGTTTGACAAATGTGCTTTCATGAAGAATAACCAGAACATCCATAAAAACAAAGGTCAATGCCCAGAATAAGATAGACACAGCTACTTTGTTGAAACAAGGCAATAGGTGGTGCAGAATTACTACCAAACCCTATGTAGGCACTACTAGGACCAATCTAATGAGGATTACCTTATCAGAGACCACCAAATATGTCAGTATGGTTAGGAAACAGCAACAGGAGCACCAGATATAGCTGCCATGGCTGTACATTGCCTCATTCCAAAGACATTGTTCAATTGCACTATATTCTAGGTTGACTGGGCTAAGAATTACATTATGTTGCACAGAGGCAGTCTCTGGAACCATGCTCAATTCTATAGGATTTTCAGTGCTGCAGATGACAATGCTTAACTGTTCCCTCTTTGGAATCAGTTTTATAAATATCAGTCTAGCATGATTCTGCTCTAGCAAAATGTATTGCAGAGACCACCATATCCAAACCAGGTAGTTTTACTAACCTCAGTGTTATGTAATACCTAATATACAGTTTGCTCAGGCATAAACAAAAGACTCATTCATCATTCTCATTCTCCCAGGCTGGTACATCCTGATCTGAGAATATTCCTAGCCCTGCAGACTGGGTCATTTTACTAATAAAGCCCTTAGACTAGCTGAATTTATTCTAATGCTGAAAATCCAGAAGTATAAATGGAAAGGAGATGCAATGAGCAAATGGGGCAATGTATTTTCACACCAACCTTAAAAGGACCAAGAAAAAGACAAGTGTGAGGAAGACTTCCGAATCGTTTCACCATCATATTAACTAAAAAGAGATGTCAACTTTAGTCCATCTATGATGCAATGCAATCCTTGATAGGATAGTTTCAAGGGCTTTAGTCTTACCAAAAAATGAGTTCTTGTGGTAGTTCTGCAAATTTAGACTTGACCAGAGAGAAGTGTTTGACTTCTCTGAGGATCATTTATTTCTACCAGTGATGCTATAATAAAACTTAACTCCCAGGATTAATAGTAGGATTAATGTGATAGATCTAAAGCTCCTGGTACTATCCCTAGCATGTGGTAGGTGACCAATAAATTGTAACTATTAATTTTACTACAAGAATGAACTATAAATCATGAGAACAATTGCACTAAGAGAATGAGTACATGTCTCTGTGTAAAGTAATGATATTCTTTTTATAGATTTGAAAAAATAATTTCAACTATACAAGTTAAAGAATGCTTTCTCCCTTTAAAATATAGGATATTACAGATAAAGTAATTATCTTGATCTCTCCACAACCCCTTATTAAATATTTTCCTACTTACCTCTTATGCAGTGATCAGGATTATGGGAACTTTGTATTTAACACATAAATATATGTAAAAATATATGTGACTTTTTGGTTTAAATTTTTTTTATCTCAATCACTTACATTAATCATTAAGTACTATGATACTAAATGTACTATACTAATAAGGTTTTTATAGATTTTACTCAACAGTCTCTTGGGATCAGGCCATATTGTTATATTTAAATCTAGTGCATTTTTTTTCCTATTGTGTTGGCACATTCAAATATGTGAATATAACACATTTTACTTACTCATCCCCAGTACACTTTTAGATTCTTTCCAATGTGTCCTTATTAAAAATAATGTTATGAACAAACTTGGCACAGATATAAAATTTCATGAAGGGCATATGCCAGAAGTAGAATTACTAGGTACAAATATATTTAATATTTTATTAGCTAAATTCCTTTATGTAGTAGTCATAACAATTTACATTTCTACTAATAGTTTATAAGTATTCCTCTCTCCTTAAATCTTCTTCAACTTTTGATATTTTCCAGTGCTTAATTTTTTATTATACCAGTAAATAGAAAAATATTGTTTTTCTTTTATGTATTAGATGTGAATACTTTGTTATATAAGCTGCAAATATATTCTTATCTATCATTTTTAACTTTTTAGTGAAGTTTGTGATATATATTTTATGACCTGATACCTTTGTAAATTCTTTCTTGTTTTTTATTGAAATATAACTTTTACAGAATAGCTTGTATATATTTAAGATATATACCTCAAAGATTACATTTTTCAAATTATACATATAGTTAACCACCATGCCGATCAAAACATTGAACAATTTTCACCACACCAAAATGCTGGCTTCCTTATTTTCTCTCTCTCTTTCTCTCTCTCTCTCTCTCTCTCTCTCTTTCTCAGACAATAGCCCCACATTAACCATTCTTTTGACTGTCATAGCCTCACAGATTAGTTTTGTCTGATTTTACACTTTATATAACTGTCATTGTTCAGTGCTTTCTTTTTTTCACATATGGTTATCAGTCAATATTTCATCTGTGATACTCAGGATTCATTTAATTTAACAGCTATGAATTATCATATAGAATATAAGCTATTCATTCTACATTTAGTGTATAAATTTTGCATTAATTTTGGTTGGTTATAAATGATATCACTAGAAATAGTTCATACATGCATTTTTTTGTGGACTAAGCATTGATTGAAACTACGTATGCCATGGAATGAAATTGCTAACATACTTTAACAAAACCTTCCAGATTTTACAACTATTTAATTGTTTTTGTTTTCTTTCTTAGAGAGTACTTTCTTACTTGAGAATTATAAAGCTAATCTATATATTCTTTAAGTGGTTTTAATAAATCTATTGCAGTTAGATTTGCTTAAGGAATCTAATTATTATTTTTTCCTGTATTTAGTCAGTTGTCATGAAACTACCTTGAGTGATCCACCCATTCTTCTCTCACACCCTCATATGCCATGTACCTTCATGTGTATGAATCTGTTACTAAGTTCTCTGTTTTGACCCACTATTTCTGCATCAATACCACATTTCCTATCTGCTAGAGAAAACTCAACTTTTTAGAGTTCTGTCAGAATTATTTTTAATATTTTTGCATAGCTAGTATATCATACAAATTTTAGATTTGATTTTTCAACTTCTATACAATCTGATGGGGATATCAATTGGGGCTGCATTTTTTTATGCATTGATTTGCAGAAGTGCAATGTCTTTATAAGTGTGTCCTTTCAATAACCATGGTATCTTACCACTTATGGGGATCAAATTTTGTCCTTCAATAACACCTCATAATTTTCTATATAAACCTATCCTTTTTGTTGAATTTATTTCTTATTGCTTCATCAGTTTTATTGCTATTGTAATTGGGATTTTCTAAATAGCAGTTACTTGAGCATATGGAAACCAATGGCTTTCATCCACTAATGGCATATTTGATTCACTTTCAGATTAGACATACAATTCTAATGGTTTGGCATTCACTATCATGTGTTTCCCAAGCAAATGTATTAACTAAAACAATCACAGGCTTTCCTTCCTTTTAGTCACTATACTTTTTACTTCTTACTTTTGGCACAATTTAAATGTTACCCAATATATCAACATCCTCATCTTATTACTGATTTTACTTACAATACTTCTAATGTTTCACTTTTAAATGTAATCTTTGCTAGATATTTCTAGTAAACACTTTTCATCAGATTAAAGAAAGTTTCTTCTATACCTGGTCAGCTATTAGTTGCCTGTGTGAGGAGATGGGATAGGTATAGAGTGTGTATATTAACCACATGCAAATATGAACTTTCAATTTCTAATTATCTCCTTCTACTTTATGTACTTTGTTTCCTGGACATAACAAAATCCCTGAGTGGGTTTCCTAAGTCTCTCACTCTTAATCTCTACTACAATTCCTGCAGGTGGTCAGTTACTGCTTATAGGTAGTCTATCTGGAAAGACAAATAGACACTGCCATAGAGACTGGGCTCCATAAGAGTTTTAACAGAGAGTGGGGAGAATAGGAGGTCCCTAGTGGGACATCTTGACACCTGATCAGAGCTTAACAGTTCCTGTTCTCTGTTGCCAAGACCTAGGCTCTCTTACCCAAATACTGCTTCTTTTGGAAACAGATGTTTCTATCATAGCTTCCCAGTCCTAAAAGTAAGTATGTGTGTGTGTGTGTGTGTTGTGTGTGTGTGTGTGTGTGTGTGTGTGTGTGTTTAAGGGCTTATAATCAGTCAAATATTTCCACTAAAATAACTCCTTCAAGTGTGCTCCTGAATGACTCTTGACCTGTTCTGGTTCTTGCTTTCCACCACTTAAACAAATCACATCTGCCACTGATCTCACATTCAGTGGTATCATTTATGTTTAGGACTGCTACTTATCTCTTTAAATATGATCCTGTTTGTTGTAAGTGAATTAGGAATTCACTACAATTTTGAAAATGTCCTTTCTTATTTTAGGGTGATGTCACTATGTATTTGCATAGAAGAGAGATGCTTTCAATTCCAGTGTTTGTTGTAACATGTTAGAATTCAGCAAGTGATCATGCAAAGCATTCTATCTTTAAATCAGAAGTATTTATCCACAGGGAACTTTCTCTAAACTTGAACCTGATGTCTGGAATTACAAAAACAAATCAGTTAATAAATTGGAAAATAGCACCAAATATGATTTTATCTCAAAATGGCCTCCATCTTTAAATAATGGAAGTTGTTTATAGGTAGTGAGTTCACCAATTTAAAATCTTGCTATCAGTGCATTTAGGTCTCACTGAACTCTATTATTATTTCTGTGACCTTGAAAAATATCTCTGAACTGAAATGTATATTTCAGTTCTGAACTGAAATGTATATTTTTCTGCTTGACTCTGCGTAAGAGTCAAGCAGAAAAATATACATTAAAATCATGGCTAATTGGTGAAAAAAAAAATCACTGCTAACATTACCCCAATTATCTCTGAGTGCTCGCCTGTCACATCTGAATTTTCAAATAGTTCACAAGTTCTCAACACGTATTGTACACTCATAGGGCAATGTATCTAATGGAAATATTTCCATTTTACTCTAGGAAACTTATAACACATTTTTTGAATGTAGTCCTCACACTGACTCAGAGAAAGTATAGTGCTGTGGATTTAGTATGGGTTTTAGAGTCAGACAGACATAAGTTCTAAATTCTTTCCTTAAACTATCACAGCTCCACAGTAGTTATGTGCAACATGTGGATTTCTTGATACAGTAATTCCATCAACAACATTAGCTGACTGGAAGATTAGGAGAATATCTCTGTATCTATTAAGATCCTGTGTTGAAAGGATGGTGCAACTGATTAAGAATTCCTCAAAGAAGATTATTAGAATATCCTGATTCTAATTGCTTGACATGTCAATCTTTTGTTGAATACATCATTCAGTCTTGCTAAATTGCTGGTGCAACTTCATATCATTCCCCTAAGATTTACAGAGAATTTACCAGATTAAAAAAAAGAATGTATCCTAGATTCTTGCTCTGTTTGCAATCACTTTTTGTTTTTCTTTAAGACTTATTCGTGTTAATCCTTATTGAAAACTCCTTTTCTCTTTGGAAGGTTGGACATAATGAAGTTCATGTAGCAACATCACATTTGCACACACACACACACACACATATCTTCATGATAGAACAAAGTATTTTTTTCCAGATCAAAGGACTCTCAGACATACTCTTTTAATTGCTTTTGTTGTATAGTGTTGTTTACTATGTTTTTTTCTGAGTGTTGGTTTATTTGACTACTTTTATTAAACTTTCTGAAAATACAATGTTAGGAAACAATAATTTATTCTTCAAAAGCATTGAAATTGCTGGGGACAGTCTGTAAGTTTGAGATGGTTGCTGGTACCAATTAAGCTTTCAGACCACTGCCAGCATTGAAAATCTATAATTCTAAGATGAATCAACATAAGTCTTTCATAATAGGACTTGCTTTTACTGGTGTAAATGTAAAACCAATGAAGAAGGAAAGGCTGCTGGATAAGACAGTGTTTCTCTGTATTATCTCTTGTAATTTGCAAAAAGGATGATTTGGCACTGGGGCCAATGTACTGTAGTGGAACGTTATTGGTTCTATGATGGTGAATATGGTAAGATAACATATATTTGAATAGGTGTGAGCCTGTTTTCCTAAGACATATGCAGTGATATGAAATCATTTTACCTCAACTAAAAATAACAACAACAAACAATAAAGTTGCCCCAACACTAAAATATATTTAAAGATTTCTTATGTGGGAAAGACAGAATCATGGAAAGGGAAGAGAGGAGAAAATATTATGAAAATACAAGAAGAGAAAAATAAAATCACGGTTTGCACATGGTTATTAATGTGGAAGTTCACATAAGTGACATAACTGCATCAATCTTCCATGAAATAAAATATAATTTTTTCATTTCATGAATATGGTGATTAAATTGAATATGAATCATCTCTGACAGGGAAAGAAATGTAGAAACTCTGGGTATGCATTTCTTTCTGAGTAGCACCTACCAATGTCTACTGCAATTATGTGCTTAGCAAAAGCTTTGACAATGTGAGAGGGCAGGTGTCATACCTGTTCAACCCATTTATTCCATAAGCAAGTAGATAGCTAAATGTTTTATGAGGAAGAAGGGAAAGATATTTAAAAAAGTGGGTCTAAAAGAATGAAGTATGTGCTGCATATTTATGAAAGCTTAATGATATGCACATAGACACACATATACACATGCATATACAGGGACATATCACTTTTGGTCCAACAGCTGAACATTCAGCTCTGCCTTATAAAATAGCAGAGACTGTCTATGACCTTCAGAGTGAATTCCTTTTATAATGAGTGAAGGGAAATACATTTTATCCTGTAAACCACTATAGTAAAATAGACTCAAATCTATTAGTTATATGAAGGCAGAAACCTAATCAATAAATCTTATAATTGTCAATCCTAACAACCTTCAACAGAAAAATGGAAGATTTTGTAGTGTGATGCATTCTGTCACTCTAAAAAAGTTTAATGTAAATAGATTCCTACATCATTAATGCAAACAAATACATATTAGCACACTAAAGGCATCACAAAGTACATATTTAAAATAAAATATACTGAGGAACTATGGATACAGATCAGTTAGGTAACCATCTGTAGAGGAAGTGAATTAGTCAGACTTTTACTTCCATTAACCTGCATAACCAGCATCTGGGGTATTGCATCTTCCCCATGATTGTATGACCCAGGGGGTGTGTGCCTGTGTAAGTATACACACCTGGATCTAGGAGAGAGGGGATAAAGGGGTACAGAGGGCATAATAGCATGCACAAACAGCATACCAGAGAGAGTTTAGAGAAAAAGCATGAAGACTCCTGGGGGCTGGGGTGTTCACCTGCCTCTTACACCCTTGACCTACCCCCACCACAGGCCCTGGCACCAGGCTGCCTAGTGTGTCTGTGTGGCTTCTGAGAACAACAAAAAGCCTACACAGATTGGTGAATCTGATGCTTCCCCAACAATTGACAATGAGGATTTGTTTCACTACATTATTCCATCCTTGTAGCCAGTTGTAGGGGAGGCATTAGGTTCATCAGTCTGCATAGGTTCTTTATTGGTTTTAGCAATTACACAGACATATCAGGCAGAGGAGGCCAGGGCCTGGGGGGGTAATGTCGGGGTATGGGGAATGCTGGTGAGCCCCCAAACCCCCAGGAATTTTCAAGCTTTTTCTCTGGATTCTCTCGTTTCCTTGCTGATTTTCTTACTCATGCTCCTCTTCATGCTTTCTTGTGCCCTCTGAACCCCTTTAGCCCCTCTCCCCAGGCCTAGATGTGCACACTCACATTTGGGCACACTCACTGGACTGCACAATCGTGGGGAACACGAAAAACCCCAGGTGCTGGCTATGCAGGTCAGCGGAGGAAAAAGTCTGACAAACTCAGCATGCAAAATGCTTCAGTATTTATTTAATATATTAATTAGTAATTAATTAGTATAAAACCTTATTAATATAGACTGTATTCCTTGAGATCAGGAACCATGTCATGTCTATTTACATACACAATCAGAAACAGTACAAAACTAACAATCAACAAATACATTCATTAGTTCAGCATTGATTTTCCTCCAGGTAGTTATTACAAAGCAAAATGAGGTCGGTTTATTTTGCTTAATTTTAAAACTTAAATGTGATAGTGAGACAAACATACAGATCATATTGATGATCTTATTCATTCTTTTTTTGCTTATTCATGTTTCATTCTGAAAAACACTTAAAATTTATATAATCTACTTGTAGAAACTGGGGTAAAATTTAAAGTAGGATAATAAAATAAAAGGTAGAGGGTAGTGTGCATACACAGTATTTGCTGCAGAAGTCTGGACACTTGCCAAAAAACAAATGAGGTCCAGTTTTCAAGAACAAAGCCTATAGAAATACACTCACAGAGCCATGGCAACACCACCATGAAATATGATCATCATTTAGTTTCTGCACTGATTCACTGGAAAAATTCATTATTTAATATTTAATTTCCTGGAAAAAATGCTTGACAAAAATGTGTTACAAAGACTATGAAGTTATTTGCTTTCAAAGAAGTGATTAAATTAAAATCCTGGTACTTTCGTATTGGTCCCTGTTTGGGTCTCCAAATGAGGAATAAGTTAATTTTCAAAAGGAAGCTTAACTTTTATATCATTCAGAGTTTATAATAGAAGAAAATGTGAAGGGAGCAATTTAGATGGCTATCTACTTATTTATAATATGTAAAAGCCAAGCAATAGGAAGAACCACAGGCATAATTGGCTTGTGAATTTCCTTGGCCAATTGTACTCATTCTATATTGAAAAGTTATGTGCAGGGTTTGTAATGGTCAAGGTGAAAAGAACTGAAAATGATAATGAGAAGAACTGTGGCTTGAGGTTCCATTACTTACACTGCAATTAGACTTGAACATGAGCACCCCAGCAGCTTGCAGACAGGCAGAGAAGATGAGGGCAAGCAAGGTAGAATCACCTGAGCTGGCAGAGGAAATGAAAACATGGAGAGGTAAGTGACAAAATGGAAAGTCCTGTCCTGGAGCAATTTTGGAATTGTATTCTCTAGTCTAGAGCTGGCTCAAATGACATGCCCCTCATCCATTAAACTCAGACAGATTAAAGTGGGGAAATGCCTAACCTGTCATTGGTTTTTGTTTGATGCACACAATGACTGGATTCATATGTCTCACCATATTTCTGTCTTCTGGAGGTCAGTGAAACAAATTACCAGGTCCAAGTGTAAAACTTAGGAGATGAGTTTAGCCCCTAGAGGTTTTAGAAAGGAAAAATAATAATAAATCGACTCTCACTGAAAATCTGTCCTTTGCAATTCTCCTTTCCTCTTCCAGATTTAGATTTATTGTGTTTCTCTACATATCATTTAAGATTTGCTCTAGGCTTGACTGCAGAAATCAACTACCTATTTTTAAATAAACAAATAATCTAGAAATCTTGCACACATTTCTCAAATGTATTTCTTTCAGCTCTCTAAGTCTTGTTTTTAAAATGACATCTAAAGCTCAAGTTTTAAGCACACAGATGAACATAAAGCATATCTTTACAATTTAACTGAACTTATGCAAATATGCCTCCAAACAAAAAATACTTATACTATTTACTGGCATTATGTTTTCATGTGTTACCTACTTAAATAGTTATACAGACTATAAAAACTCAACTATATGAACTATTTTTATTTTTAGCTCCCCCCAAAGCCTCTATAACTTTATATTATTATTTCGTTCATTTAAAGAAGGGAAAATGGAGAGGCTATGTAAATTAGTAACTTTTCCAAATTTTCACATTAAAGTATAACATCATAATCTAAACCCAGTCAGCCTGATTCCTGACTTATATGATTACGTGAATCCCCAAATTATATTTCCATATTATATTTCAGCGTTTCCATAGTAAATAAAATGCATTATCTTAGAAATAAACAAAGCTTACTTAATACATTGATATAGTGAATACTATGTTCATTGCAGCACTTCCAGTTTTTACATTTCATTTCATAGCTATGCTATTAAATAACCTAAATGCCCAACAACAGAGTGGTTAAGAAAATATGGTGTATATAGGTAATGAAATATTGTTCATCTATAAAAAAGCATGGTGAAACCTTGCAATTTGTGCCAACATGGGTGCAACTGGAGAGGGTTGTGCTAAACCAAGTAAATCAAAAGGGGAAAGACCAATGTAAGATGATTTCACTCATATGTAGAATATATAGAAACAAAATAAAGGAACAGACAAGATGAAACCCAGAAATCTAGTAATCTGACTGCAGACTTGAAGCTACCAGGAGAGAGGGTTTAGGGGTGGGGGACAAAGGAGGGAGGAGACTTCATGGACTTTAGTGGAGAACTATGGTGCTTTGATGGTGGGTGTGATATAGTAACATACCTCTAAAGTGTGAATCTTACTCCTAAATCATATGTAGTATTATAAACCAAGGTTGCCTTAGCAAAAAGGGTTAAAGGTTTAAAAAAAAAAAGTCAAGATGCATAGCTTTAAGATGACATTGGTCATGTTACCTTGCTCATGCTAGTTCACCTCTTTTTCCTCAACTTAAAGTTGCCAAGGGTCAAAAAAAAGGGCTAATTGAACTGATTATATACTTAGGTGTTTTGAGATTTTGACTTTCTATTTCTAACATACCTCTGTTCAGAGATAAAAATGTGCTCTTAATCAAAGGACATGTCAGGTGAGTTGGTGTGCCTCTCGCAATGGCCAAAGAACTTGACTGATTAGAGATAGACCTTGTAAAGAGAAGGTGAGTGGTTAAAAGAAAGTCCATTTCCTCTATTAGAAATAATAGCCAAAGTCCAAATTTGGAATTCTACAGACTATGTATTATTTCTAAATATGTACTAATGTTATGTTCTAAAAGGGTTTATATGTGTTTTTCACTCGGTGCGTGAAATAGAACCTGGCTCATAATGAAGGATCAGTGACATTTGTAAGCCAACAACATAAAGGAGAAAATCCTCTTTATTAGTACATGTCTACTAGGAAATAGAAGTTGATTGCCAAGTGAATAATGCCGCATACTGTTGCTTGGTTAAGTTTGGGGAAGAAATTTATCAGAGTTTTGACCTGTTGCTTCTAAGAGAACAGTCAAATCACATCCTCTTCCTCCTAAAGATTATTTTCTTGCCTTTGTGATACTGTCTCTGAGCATACTGGTAAAGAGCTTTGTCTCCAGGAGGGAGGGAGAGGAGAAAGGAGGGCATATTCACATATGCACAGAGGTAAGAAAATATCATTCTTCCCATTATGCTGCAATGTATCTAACTGGACAAAATTCAAGCCTTGGCATTTCTGTAATAAAACATCATACATTCAACAGTAAGGGTTGTAATAACATTGGAAACAATGGTCATAGTGTCCAGGAAGATTATTTCAACATACCACTGGGCAGATTTTCTATCTTCATGTACCATGGCGTGTCCCATTTTACATGAGACTTCTGAAGAATAAGTCTACAGAAACAATTCTAAAAAATCAATATGGTATTGTGGAAATATACTTCTTTTTCCTGTCAAGCAATATTTCACCACTTAGCCTCTGTAATGGGTAAGGCACCACATGGGTGGGACACTCAGATAGAACAGGACTAAAAGATTGAGGTCACACATTAATTCAGTGAAAAAGGCAAAAATATAAATGAGTTTTCTGAGTCACAGTCCAGCATTCCAACTGATGAGAGATCCAGTGCTGATCTCTCATGTTGTAAACTCACATTAGTTTACAAAATAACCACAGGCACATTTCTCCTGAAATCAGGCTACCCACACAGCGTGTGCCCTGGTGGATATGCACATTAATTTTTAGCAGCAGGAGGTGTTAGTACATTTCAATTTCAGTGTATACGTGGTTAAAATAAACAAACACACTGGGTTTTGTTTTACTTTTGTTTTTGTTTTTGTGCTTTTATTTTAGAACACCAAATCAAGCCCTAACAATATCTTGGGTTTTAGAATAATTTATGATTAAAAAACCCAAGATATTTCATTTATGTCAGTATTTTTTTTATAAGTCACCTGCCTTCCAGAAACTTCTCTACACAGTATACATTTAGTCAGCACTGGGAACACTTATGTTGACTGTTTAGAGCTACAGAGAATAAAATGCTATTTTCCTTCTCCATGAGATAGAATTGCAAGAATTCTTAAAAATGTTGTGTGAAACTTCAAAGCAGAAAGAATAGCTTATTTTTTAAATAAAAGAGTTTGGAAAAATAGAGTTGTTTTTAAGTAAAAAGAAAACATGCCAAATAACTATGTGTGAATTATTTGAAATCCTTAGATTTTATTTTTATAAGTGTTTGTGTTCTTCCACATAGAACCAAATATAGAGCCAGGTAGCCTAATAAACATTAAATAACACTGAATTAAGAGATATCAAGTGTAGTTTCTGACTGGCACCCATTCTGCACCCATTGATCACCTTCTGTCATCAAATTGGCTGGTAAGAGGGCCTCGGGGGTTGGCCCAGGAGACCTGGCTTGGACCAGCACACGGGCATGATAAGATCCACTCAGGGTCCAGGAATATGGGGGGTGGGGAGCAATGGTCTTGCCGTTTCACTCTCACTCTACTTAGTCCTCAGGAGAAATAAGAAAAACACAAACATTGCAAATGGTGACATAGAATGCATGAGGGACCAGATATGGATCCTGCCAACACAGTTGGGCAAGATGCAGGAGAAGGATCATTGAGAAGCATAGAACATAATGGAATGGAAAAATAACCATGATAAAGACCTATCACAGAAATGCACCTACAACCTCATCAGGAATGGATGAACCAAGACCCCATTTCAGGATATGCCACTCAAGAAAACAAGGAGCCCCTCCCCAATCCGTGGGAGAGGAGATCCACAGAGTTGGGGAATTGGCTCCACAACAAATCTGCAAACAGAGAGAGTAGAGATGATCCACAAAGGGCATCAGTGGATGCCTACCCACACTGAGAAACCTCATTACAGAAAACAACTGGGAGCAAGGACCCCCAAGCCAGAAAACAGAGGTATGGGATGAAGAGACAATGGATATGCAGAGAGACTGAACTAGAACAGGCAGCTAGCAATGAGAAGACATTGTTAAACCTCAAATCAGCACAGACAGGCTGCCAAATGCAAAGCTAAGACTACAATCCTTCATGCACAGAATGCTGTGTACCAGGAACACAGTGCCTCACTTGTCAAATAGACACAACCATAGAAAAGGAAGAGAGACTTATGGACTCAACATAAATCAACAAACAACAAGAGAGGAGTCTGAGTGAACGGACAGGATCAGGGGTTGGGAGGGGGAGGGAAGGCATCCCAGCAACTATTTATCTATGTAAGAATTTTTTTTAAAAGAATAAAACATTAAAAAAAGAGATATCAAGTGTTGTCTGAATGGACCAAAGGAGGAGATAATTTAAAGGTAGAGACTGTGAGGAAATTCTGCATCAAATCTAGAATCTAATGGAATATTGCACTTCCAGCCCCAAGGGATGCTTAATTACTCCATATTATAGTAATAGTGATGCTGTTAACTTACTGATTTTTTTTCATTTTTTTAATAAACATGGACCCAAGTTCCTCTTCTGTGATAGGAAAAGCAGCAGCCTGGAAATTCAGAATTCAAAGAGCTCAGTCTGACGAAACAACATAGCCAGGTAACTGGACATTGCCATCCCAATGAGAAGAGCTCTAATGAGAAAAGCTCAGCAAGTTATAGGTACTTCAAGAAGGGAAATCTGTCATGATGAGAGTTAGTCAGGTGGGGAAGAGATTGTGAAAGAAGAAGGTGACACTTGGCCTTGTCCAAATGAAGAATTGGAGTTATATGGGCTCAGAGAAGAAAATATCCTGTCCAAGATTTCAAGATGAAAGAGAGCACAAAGCTTTGGGGATTTAAGATGGGTTGATTATAGGAAGCCCCACTCATGGGAGAGTCACACCCACATCTTAGTCTAGGTAAGATGTAGATTATGTAAGATGTGTGAAACATTGAACTTGTCACAGCTATGATTTGAGAACTAGTGAGAGACAGGGCAAAGGAATAGATACTTCTATTGAGTCAAAAAAAGAAGAAACTACATAAATAGCTTTTCTTTAATATACTTTATTTTTTTACAACAGTTTTTTGTTCATAAAATAAACTGACCAGGAAGTACAGAGCTGGGTATACCCCCGCACCACATGTTACTTCTCCCAGCATCAATGTCACCAGAATGGTATATTTGTTACAATAGCTGAACCCTACATTGACTCAGAGATAAGTATCAAAGGACCTAGGTTACACTAGGATTCATTCTTGGTTTTGTATGTTTTATAGATTTGGGCAAGCATACAATGGCATATACCCAACATTATGATATAAAAAAATAATTTCATTATCCTACAAATCCTGAGGACTCCTTTTTTCCTCCTGTAATCTCCAACCTGTGGGAACCACTGATCTTTTTACTGTCTTCATAGTTTTGCCTTTTGGAAAATGCCATGTAGTTGAAATTACACATTATGTAGCCTTTCCAAATTGGCTTCTGTCCCTTAGTAAATATGCATATAAGATTCTTTAGTGTCCTTTTGTGGCTTGATGCCTCAGTTCTTTAAAGCGATGAATAACATTATATTGTGTGCGTGTGTATCATTTTTATTTGAAGAGAGCAGAAATGTAAGGGAATCTATTCTATGAACTAGGATAAATTAACTGTAGTTATAATTGTGCTATCAAATTGGATGTCGACATTGTCTGCTAGTTCCAATCTGTGATAAAACCGAAACCAAGGTAAAACCCTATACTCCATCTCTCGGTCTCCCTCCACCTGGCGTCAACATTCTTTGGATATCAATATTGCCGCATATAAGAAGGATACTAATGTTCCCAGCAGCAATATTAGATTATGCCCCCATGGAAAATCTGTGGGTTTGGGTACAAAAAAATACATTGAAAGTGCACAAATACAGCCTGGAAGCACTTTCAACCACTATTAAACTGGTTTTTCCTACACATCATTAAAGGTAATTTTCAAACAATAGGTTTTTCTGGGACAGGTGTATAGAACCAGATATGAAGATGCTCCCTGAGTAGAAGTGACCAAAACAAGTTGATGAAGGGCCCAGCAGAATCAACAGCCTGCCAATTTGGTCTAGGAAATCTTTTTTGGTTCCCCTATCTCCACCCTTCAGACACACCAGGAAAAGAAGGGGAAAGTAGTGTGGGTTTCCACCATTCCCTTTCCCACAGATACCTACTGACATACCTCAACAACCCTTCCTACCCATTTAGGTAACACCTGCTGGATGAGTGGACCTCCAGTGGTACATAATACACCAAACAGACCAAAATAACTCCCAAAGTCTCTTATAAGCTAAACTGCACTTGGAAAAACTACCTATAAAAGTAGGCCAAGGCCTACATGCTGAGTCTAAGTAGGGTGACTGCTTATAAAATAAAAGAATTAAGTGGACCTAGAAACTCCTACTATAATAAACAATGTGCCTAGCTAAAATGGAAAGTGCCTACCCTATTAAGACCATAACAAGAAATCACAACATGAATGAGAAAAAGTAATCAACTAAGGCAAAACCTAGATGGATCAAAAGTTAGAGTTCTCTGGCAAGAATTTTAAAGTAACTGTCATGAAAATACTTCAACAATCTATTACAGGTGCGCATGAAACAAGTGAGAAAAAAACCCTCAACAAAAAAATTAAAGATATAAAAGCAAAGCAAATGCAAATGATAGAAATAACAAATAAAACAATAGCAGGATTTAAAAAATGTTGGGATCAATAGCAGAGTGGAGATGATAGGCTAGACTAATTAAACTTGAGGACATAACAATAGAATTCATTCAAATTAAAATAAAAAATATCATCTTCAAAAATACATTTTCATAGACTTCAGAATAACAAAAGCTTCAACTGTCATATCATCAGCTCTCAGAAAAAGAGGAGGAAGAGAGTGGGGCAAAAAAGAATATTTGAAGAAACAGTCACTGAAAATTTCCTAGACTTGACAAAAACACAGTTATACATCTAACATTTTAGTGAAATTCAAACAAGATAAGCACAATATGTGTGCCAAGATACATGATAACTAAACATTGAAAGAAAAATATTGAAAATAATGATACAAAAATTCAAAAAGAAACCTTGTTTTACCTACCTACAGAGGAACACCAGTTCCAGTAGCAATAGATATCTCTTTTGAAACCAGGAAGTCAGAAAAACTTGATACAATATTTATCAAGCACTAAAAGTAAAGAACTGTCTGCTAGGAATCTTGCATCTGGTAAAAATATTCATCAGAAAGAAAAGCATTCTCAGATGAGGAAAATTAGAAGAATTTTTTAACAGACATAACCATGAAAGAGTAAACAAAGGAAATTCTTCAGATAGAAAGGAAATGATAAAAGATAGAATTTTGACATATCAGAAAGTGTCAGAAAGGAAGACATATCAGAGGAAAGAAATATCAACTATCCTTTTCTCATGAGTAAATTGTATTTGATAATGAAAATAAAAATTATAACACTATCTGTATTCAAGGCAACAATATTGAAAAGTGAGGAAGATGAGGGAAATTAAATGGAGTAAGATTTCCACACTTCGAAGTGGTAAATGTTGATTTCAGAAGATTGTATTAATCCCATGTAGAGTATAATCTTCAAGAAACTACTATAAAATTTTAGCAAAAAAAAAAGCACTTTGAAAATCCTTATCAGGATGGGATTTTGGAAAAGTATTCTGGTTACTTTGAGGAGACAATAAAAGAAGCAGAAGAATAAGACTCAGAGCAAACACAAAATAAGTGGTAAAATGACAGATTTAACTACTAATACAGTATTACTTATTTTAAATGTAGAGCCTAAATACCCATAGGCAAACAAAAGTGTAAGAGAGAGTGAACTTGGGGATAGAGTGGGGAATGACTGTCACTATAAGAATAACAGGACATTACTGTTGTGGAGTGTTGGAACTGTTCTATATATGGGGCAAAATTGCATAGAACTTCACACACACACCCACACACACACACACACACACACACACATATGAGTACAGGTAACTCTGAGAGAAACCTGAATACTAGAGGAGGGTTATAGTCATGTCATTATCTCCATTATGATTTCACACTGTGATTTTTTTTCCAAATGACTTCAATGGAGAAATTGGGCAAAGCATGCAAGGGTCTTTCTGTATCATCTTTTACAACTACTTGTGAAACTCTAATGATCGAAATAGAAATTTTAATTAAAAATTTATGTCTATTATATTTTATAAATTTGCTTTTGTTGTAATATTGCAAAAGGTGGAATTATTTATAATGGATGCATTATGTTCCATTAAATTGAACCACTTCTCAACAAACAAGATGAAGTCATTGCTTACCATCTATTTGGGACAGAAATATTCTCAATTTTTCTACAAATTTTTGACTCAATGACCCTTGTGGACTCTTAAGTTGAGAATAGCTATCTAATCTTTTGTCGCAAGTTTTATGCCCTTTCCTTAATGCACAAGCAAGGACAAGTCTCCCAAGGAAGAAAACCTTGCCCCATGGAAGAAACATTCTCATAAACCTACAACAAAGTGGTTTTTAACGTTCTATTGCCATGAAAAATCAGTATGGAGAAAGGAAAGACAGTTTGAATGCTGCTTTGTTGACACTCAATTTTCATTGCCATTCCCATTTCAAATTTTTTGTTGTGAATGCTGTTTATTTTTTTTCACTAAAGCAATATTGGTTTACATCATTGTTTGTATTTTGAGCATATAGGATCCCCCCTTTAAGTACTGTTACCGAAGTGCACCCATCTCTCTCTCACACACACACACACAACTCTTTCTACCACCGTAGCCCATTTTAATCCCCTTCCTATAATGTTCACACACATCCTGTGCCCCTTCATTTCAAATTTTAGTTTTGTATGTAAGCTTGCACTTACTTGCAAGTTTTCCCTTTTAATCTTCAGTTATTTATTTCTGTCAGCTTAAGAGATAAAATATGTTATTGAGCATATCTTGCAAATGATGTCCATGTGGCCTTGAATGTGAACGAACTATACCAGTTGAGTCTAATTTTTTTAACACATACAAGAATTGGACTCTTGATATCTTCATTTTTAGTTTTGAAAATGAGCTGTTTGCAGTGGCTGTAGCTTTCTTTTGTCTAGAATCCGCATGAACAGTTCGCTTTGACCTTGGACCCAAGTTGGACAAATTTGAGTTGGACTATTTGAGTTGGACCAAAGGAAAGGTTGTCCATTTCTGTCTTCAAGTTCTGTCTTCAAGTTGTTTTATGTTTGTAGCACACTTAGAAACTCTGGACATTTGAGTAGTAAGTTTAAAAGGACTGAAAAGAGTATCAAACACACTTGCAATAATTGCAATGCAATCACTATTTTATATAGCATACTTCACAGAATCACAACAACCTCCCTAGCTATCTAGCACTGTCCTCTAATGCTGTGTCTCTGTTTTAGGCCCTGACCACACCTCCTTAGAAATTCACAGACAAAGTGAACTCATTTTTGCAGGTACATGCAATTTTTTCTATTGTTTCTTAACTTGTACTTGCAGCAGATTGAAACTTACCATTCTACTCAATCTCCCCAACAGTTGAACCTAAGATGTGGATTGTGAGAATAACACTTATCCGCAATTACAATTATTTTTAGGAAATAATTTTAAACATACATTTATTGTGTGATTTTGTCTACTCTGCCTTCTTAAATAACCTCCCTAACTGCTCTCCCCTTTCTTCACCCACCAAGTCCTTCTCTCTAAGTCTCTATCCAAGTTAAGATGGCATCTGAACCCAGAGTGAGTTATTCTGTCACACTGGTTCTCCCTTGTGCTATAGGAGATATAAATGTATTATTAAAACTTGTGTTTGACTTTTTCTTATCAATCCATCTGATGTTTGTTCAAATATTTTCTGGCCTATGAGAACACTAAGAAGTAGGGAATGATCCCCTTTGTGCCCTGAAAGCCACACAAGAAATTCCCGCATGTCCCAGGTCCACCATACTGCTCAGAGATGTAACCAGGACACTCACCTTTTCGTGCCACAACATTTTGATCAATTAATAAAATATTAATCTGAGCCAACAGTGAGTTGGCTAAACATCAGCCATCTGTAGATCTGTCTTGCTCCCCCCAGTCTAAAGGCTGGACTGTATCACAGTCTCTAAACTTTTGGAGACAGAGTGTGTCTCCAGGATTGTCTTCTACTAGACTAGTGTCATTAACCATTAGTCATTTGGTGTTTGAAGTATTCCAAGTTCCTCCCTATCTTGAATGGCCTTCTAACTTGTCCTAATTTGTGAAAAAGTCCTCCTGAAGTGGTTATTCACAGAAGTGTAGACAGCTTTACAGAAACTCTGATTAGCTCCACATGGTGGCTAATCTAAAGCTAGCCAGCATCTATGATTCCACACCCTGTGCTTGTTTTTTCTTAAATCTATAACTATTGATTTGGATGCTCACTAATGCAGTTTGTTTCTTTCACATCACAGTAATGGTGTGGTCTAAATGTTATTATTCATGCCTACATACCCAACCCAATCATTTTCCCTTTTAAATTATCTGGCTGTACAAAAGAAGGTGAGGAAGAAGGGTCAGAAGAAGAGAGGAAAAAGCACAAGGAACTATGGTGAAGGTGACATGACTATGGTGAAGGGTGGTGAGAGAACTATTTGGGGACACCTGAAGGGAGAATAATGATACAAGAAAATAAAATAAAAGTTATCTTACAAAACGCAGTATAAATAAATACATTGAATTTCTGACTATACAATCATATTTATGTTTTCTCAGAAAAATTTTAAGTCTGTATCCCCAAGTCATAAATGCCTTTATTTATATGCTCACAAAGCAAATTATATATCTGAAGCCAGTCTACATTGTAGAACTCCCTTCCTTTAAGTTTATGAAAACTGAAAAGATTACTCCCTAAATATTGTAATTCTTTCCACTTTAAAATTTAAAAAAAAATTATAGTAAAAATGTGAACCTTTACTATATATTAGGCCTTCAGTATACATTATTATTGTATTTCAATATTCTAACAATCATATCAAATAGCTTCTATTATTCTAGTTCTCTAGATGAGAAAATTGAGTCTCAGGAAACTGAGGAAATAACCCTAGGTCAAAGAATCAATAAGCGTAAGAGCCAAGAATTTAAGCCCAGGTTAAATGGTTTTAAAGTGTGAACATATTAGCAGAAATAAGCCAAAAAGAAAAAGAGAAGTACAGGATGGTCTCACTTATATGAGGGATATAGGGAAAATCAAACAAACAAATAAAAAATGAAAACAACCAATGGGACTGAACCATGGAGCGAGAGAGGAGGAAGAGGAAGAAGGCAGGGGAGGTGAAGTGTGCAAAAGATCAAGATAGTTAACAAATGTTAGTGAAGTGGGAAAGCCCCGGGGTAAATAAATAAAATAAAACAACAACAACAAAAAACCACACACACACTTACCACATATCAGAAGAGAACAACAGGCCAAACAACCAACAACTAAACATCAACTTAACCAAACAACAATTTGCAGAAAAATGGGAGGAGTGACTGAAGGGGGGATACAGAGAGGGGATATGGAGGGAGGAGGAAGGGGGATACAGGGGGGATTTGGAGGGAGGAGGAGGGATCAATTAATTCACAATTGTGACAAATCAATAAAATGAATTAAAAAAATAAAATAAATAAAATAAAGTGTGAACTGTATAGTTTGCTATTGTCTACTTCTTTCTTACTGATTAGAATTAAGTATACAATATCAATTTCCCTCATTGTTTCTTTTATCTTTTGAGATGCTCAGTTGTTATCAATGGTTAGACTTGATGCCAAAGAAAATAAGGCTTCACACAACTATCAAAACCCTCCAGTACTTTCTGAATTTAACTCTGTATAATATAATGCATATAATGGCTGTGTATAATATAATACTCACAGGTTTTGTATCACTTGGAGCACGTTGGGAATAAAAGAGCACTCAAAATCTATTTTATAATTTTACCATGAGTAAGTGAAACCTGAGTCACAGCAGTAAACATAGAAATGAACATTTTTAGAACTTTAGTCAATCCAGTTAGGCCTTGCCTACACATGAGCAAACAAATGACTAGACTGACTTACAATAATCATCTCTCTACATGGCAGCTATTGCTGGCTGCTTATCCAATATCCATTTTCACCTCTATCATAAACAGAACCCAGTTTTGCTCGTAGTGACAATATATAAGCAGCTGAAAAATCAATTTTTAGCTTGCCTATTATACATGCTTTATGACCAATGCAATGTAAATGAAACTTGCTAGATGTGGTTTCTTTCTGGGAAATCTTCTGAAAAGTGACAGATTCACTTAGCTTGCATCATTTGCTCCCTTCCTGTACCCCTGTTCTTTGCCCTTTACCCTTCTCCTTCTGCCTGGATTGCTACATGGCAGTGAAGTGTTCAGTCACTTGCCACCATGAGGTAACAATCTTGAAATTATAAGGCAGGTGTTAAGGGAGCCTGAAAGAAAAAAGAGCTTGAATTCCTGCTAGTTTTGGGGAAACAATATCTGCCTGCCTACCCATTCCTTAGGATGTGAAAAGCACTAACTTCTTTGTATTTTGGGTTTTCAGCTCCATGAACCATATGCATTCCTTTTTATACTCTAAGCAGTGTCTTACCTGTATCAAATATTAACATTAAGGTAGGGGAGCTATGGTAATATCACCTGAAGGGGGGAATCCTATCTTTCCAAAATACAAGCATCAATGTAAACTTTAACCTCAACTAGAAAAAAAACATTAAAAAACAAAGTACAAATTAATACTTAGAATTTAGTCCTTTTGAATCTCAACACTTCTGGCAACTGAGTGAAAACCCTCAGAATCAGACAGACATCCCAAGGATATCAAAGATTTGAGATTTCTCCCTAGACTGGAAGACTGTGAGAAGGGGTACTATTTCTAGGTTGGGTCTTATTGCTCACCAGGAACTTCTACTGAAATACATAGACAGCTAAATCTAACCCAAGAATGGCTGAATGAATGAATGAATGAATGAATGAATGAATGAATGAATGAATGAATGAATGAATAAGAGTTCATAGTCAAGAATTTAACAAGTAACTAGAAGACTATAAGAAAACAAAATCTTAATTAACATAAAGTATAGGTCTTCCTGGAAAAGACTATTTTCAAACTGGGGTGTGAAGATTAAGGATCCACTAGCAAAGTAAAAGGTCAGAGGAGGACTCAGAAAAAGGAGCAGCATATGACAGAGGACTGTGAGCAGTATCGTAGGCCTGTAGTCTAAGACTCCTAGGAGGCTAGAGAGCCAAGTAGGAGCTGATCAAGAGCTTGGGTATGTCCACCACAAAGCATTGTCTCTACTCTAGTTGTGTTTCCAGTAAGCTGATTTCGAAGTATTTGAGTTTCTTGACCCAAGGTTACAAATTGCACAAACTTTACAAATTTCCTGAGTCACATTTCTATCAATTTGTTTACTTTTGTTTCACAAACTTACCACATATATAGAACACATCTACCAATGGCATGAAGAAGGTTGAGATTGCTTCCAGTAGAAGAATGGAGAATATTTGAAAGACCTTCTTGTTTTGAAGCTTTAGTTTAGATGTTAGCCTGAACATTTAATCCCCTTCCTTTGGAAACTCTTTCAGCCATACCTGTCTTTCCGCACTTGAGTTTTTCTCCATGATTGCAAGAGCTGGTATAAAATATTGCTCCTACTTCCTTTCTCAAGAGACTTTGTGGTATCTTACATCAAGGTAATGTGTATTTCTACCTTGCCCACTTGCAGCAAAAATCAATTAAAAGCCATGCACTAAATTTTTTTCATGAATGGGACAAAGAGCAAATAAACAAGTCAGCATTTGCTCTGCCTTTTTCTACTTGTGTTTCTGCTCCCAAAATTCACCAACCATCTTCCAGAGTAATTTACATTCAGCACCCCTCCCAGAGTTGGAGTTGTGTGTTCGTTTATTCTGAAGTATATTTAACCTCCTTGTAGTGTGAGATGCACAGAGCTGACTTAGTCTTCCATAAAACTTAACCAGGAAAGAAAATGAAACTTGATCCTGCACATAAATGCACTGTTTCCTCATGTTTCATTAAGTACACTCTCCTGAGCATATTTTTCATGTGGCAACTTTATCACACACTGTATCAGCATAAACCCTGAGCTTTTATAAGGGCATCTGGTTTGAATGACAGGAGAAATGTGAAGATTTCACATTTCAGCTTACTTTTCCATTGGATGGCATTTAACTTTAAATGAGTTTTTGTCTTTTAAAAAGAATGATAATCTCAAAGATTCAAAGGTTAACAAATACATATGATTTTTCTGTAAGGTTTCCATCTCATTTTAGAAGTAAAAAGAAAACAAAGTAGAAAGGGATTTATTTTATGCATAATTATGAAATTGACTCACTAATATTTATTAATTTGATTTAGTAATAGTTATCATAATTAACAGATTCATCTAAATAATAGCAATATTATAAATGGTGATCATAAATAGCTTTACTTCTGTAATAGTAGCTTGTTCTTTTCTATCTTGATAAATTTGCATTTGACCCTGTCCTGTGGCTTATATTCCAATTTATATATTTGATTGCATTTCTTTTAGACAATTCTGTTGCATTTCAGTAATGACTATTTTTCTCAATCTGAAAGCTTGAAGGTGTAGAACAAATGCTTTCCAAGTTGCCTTGCCTCCAATACATTTGTGGGTTAATCTGCTTCTAAAAATGGCTTCTTGGTCTGTTTTTCTACTCCTAAACAGTGATTTTAACAATTCACATGAAGATATTTTTCTGTTTTTTGTTGCCACTGAGTGCAGAGGACTTTATTTCACGCTGTTAATATGCATTATTCAGAAAGCAATGATTGGATTGATGAGGTTGTGCAAGTCCAGAAGTGGCATTTATGTATAAACCATGTACTGCTTTTTTTCTTTTAAATGTAAAATGATGAACTTCAAAACAAATGGAAGTCAAGTCTAATCTCTTTCTTTAGGCAATTTTTATCATGAAAAGATTCTTTTTCTTATCAGTTGAAACTGTTGTTATATAGTACAGTACAGTAATGCCTTCTTAGAAGTGTTCCATTTATGTGCCAAGCTCACGAGTAATAAGAAATATAAATACAAGCACATATATTGTTCTCTGCCCCTAGTTTATGCTAGCATTTGTTCTTTGCCTGAGTTTGCAACACAGAGGTCCTAAAACCTTCACAGTTTCCTCAGTGACAGGACTATGAGATATAGTGTCCTAAGTTTTTTGGAATTTCCTGGGTAATGGAAGCATTCTTTGCTCTAATGAGGCAGCTCTTGTTGAATCTTGAATGGGAACAGGTTACAAAAAAATTTTTTTTTAAAACACACACACACAAGGCATGATTTGAAGTGTGGAACTTCAAATTTAACTCCATCCTTTTCTCCAGGGCTAGAAATTGGAAATGGAGTTAATAATTGTTAATGCTTATAATGCTTATAATGAAGCCTCCATAAAAAATCTTAAAATATGTGAGCTTCAAGGAGCTTCAGAGTCAGTTAACATATCTAGGTATACTCAGAGAATGCTATACCCCAACTCTAAGAAAGCAAAAGCATCTATTTCTGGACTCTTACCCTATGTGCCCTTCCTCTGGCTCTTTCTCTATATCTTTTATCATTTTACTTATAATAACAGTTAAGAAATATTTTACTATTCTCTTAATTATAATATCTTATTTATAATGAATCAATAAATTTAAGCATTTTCCTGATTTCTATAAGTGATAGAACTTGAGAAGGACATGGTTGGAAACTTCAATTTACTGCTAAGTCTGACAGAAGTTGTGGGAATCAACCACTTGTGACTGCTTTCTAAAATTGGGTGCAATTCTTTGGGACTACATCCTTAACATACAGGGTCTTCTTTAAACTGGTTTACATTTAGTTTACCAATTTCTTTAAACTTTTTGAGGTCTGAGAGTTCACTATGTCCAAATAAATACTCCCTAGGGAGTAATCAGCCAATGTTATTGATTCTGTGATGAGAAACATGGATTTGTTGTCAAGTTGCTACTGAAAAATAAAGCAAAGTTTTACAGCTGAAATAGTCCACGTTTGTGTAAACCATGTTTTCCAAAGTAATATTTTATGGGGAACATAAGTTAATTCTTGATTTGATTATTTATGTTTGTCTGACTGATTTTTTTTATATATTCTTCCAGTAAAAGCTAGCCAAACAACTGTGTGACATGATAATAAAATAGTTATTGGCCTGAGAATTCATCAAAATAAAATAGATTGGATTTTCTATTTCAATTCCAGGAACAAAATACATACTAAAGACTTTCTGAGTAAAATTAGTGGTTATTCTCTAGTGTGGACTGAGTGAGAAAAGTAAGAATCCAGCTTATGATGTCTACTGTGTTTATATAAGAAAAATTGGAAAAAGTGGAGGGAATAGATGAATAAACACATTAATACAATTGTATTTATATTGACCAACTTTTGAGCCAGGTATCAAATCATTTTTAGTGGAAATTCTTGGACAACGTATTTCTTTCTATGATTTATAAAAATTTAACAGTTTTGGAATATACTTAGCATAATTAAAGATGCATTTTGGAATAATTATGAGTTAAAATACTCAAAGTATATTTTATACATATAATAACTATAAAAAAGATGAAAACTTGCCATTTGTGATAACATGGATAGAATTTGTAGGATTATGCTAAGTGATATTAGTCAGAAGGAGAAAGACAAATGCTGAATAATATCACTCATTTGTGGACTATAGAGAAACTAAATAAAGGAACAGAAATGAAAACCAAAGGAAACCCCAGAAACTTTGGATAGAATTGAAGTAACCAGAGAAGAAGAAAGTAGAATATGGTGGAGGATTATGTGTGTTTGTTGTGGACATGAAACAGTAACATATATTTGAAGAAATATAAAGCTATTGGCCCAATCATGTACAATGTTATAAGCTATTGTAACCTCAAGAAAAATATATAATTAAAAATGTATATAATTCATTAAAGTTCTATGTTTGAAAATATCAACTAGACCTAACCTCACAATTAAGCTACTCTGCACCATTTCTATAGAACTAAATAGATACAAATGCTTTCTTCAATAAAAATTAAGGCAAACATATACAGCTGCAATTATAACAGACTTAAAAGCTTTTGTACACAAAAGAGACAATAATGAAAACACAGAGACACTCTAGTGAATGAGAAAAAATTTTGTCCTCCATACAACTGGACATAATATCAAAGATCTTCAAAGAGCTTCCATGACTCAACAAAAACAATGCAAACGATGCAGTGAAAAAAGGGGCATGAGAGCTAAAAAGACACTTCTCCAATAAGAAAATACAAATGGCCAAATAGGGATGGGAAAAAATGCTCAGCATCACTTACAACCAGGAAATGTAAATCAAGACTTCAATGAGATACCTCCTCACACTGGTAAGAATGACCCATATCAAAAAAATGAGATACGACAAATGTTGGTATTGATGCAGACCAAAAGTAACACTTTCAAACTGCTGGTGGGAATGCAAACTGGTCCAGCCACTATAGGAAGGTGTGTGGAGGTCACTTAAACTAATAAAAATGGAGCTAGCACTTGATTCAATTATTCCACTTCTGGGAATCTACCCAAGGAATACAAAAACACTAATTTGAAAGGAAGCCTGCACTCCTATAGTTATCACAGCACTATTTACAATAGCCAGAATATGGAACAACCCAAATGCCCCAAAACAGATGAATGGCTTAAAAGGTTGCAGTATATTTACACAATGGAATCTTATTCAGCAAAAAGACAAACTCATATCATTTGCAACAACATGGACGAAGCAGGAATGAATTATGTTAACTAAATTAGTCAGAAGGAAAAAGATAAATACTAGATGGTTTCACTTATATCTGGAATATAAAGAAACCGAAGAAAAGGACAAGAAAAAAGTTAGCAAGTTGACAACAGAACTGAAGCATACAGTAATGAGGAGGCAAACTAGGGAAAGAATAAGTAAAAGGTAGCATCGTGATGGTTCACAGGTGATATGCTTATGGGAGAACATATAGGTATATGGGTATACAACAATGTAGGAATATATATATATATAATCTATTTTTAAAAAGTAGATGATAGAGGGTATAAAACCTTATTCTGAATATAGTTTGTCTTACTGCAATTAAATTTTTTATATTGAAGTGAAAATGAAGTCATTTTAAAAAGAAATTAAACCAAAATACATCTCAATAACCCTTAAAGTTAGCCTAACCTAATATATATCAGGTTTTATCTAATGTCTTTAAGTAAAAACAATGCAATATGTTAATAAATATTAACACCGGTTTCTGTTTTATTATTGAATATTATAATTAACAGACTTATTGTGATTTGGTTATTTTAACCCTTCAAGATGAAATAAAGATGCTTTCTTCTTAATCTCATAGCAGTATAGGAAATAGAAATAAAAGTATTAGAAAAACAATTTGCATTCAAATTGTTATAAACATTTTTAAATGCTAAATTACTGTAACAGACTAAATTGTCTCCCCTCTGATCAGGGATGGGGTATTGGTTGTTCAATGGTAGAATTCTCACCTCCCATCTGATCAGGGTCTGGAGAATTCTTCTTTGGAGAGAGTAAACAGGGGTTTTGGCCTGCGAAATACTTAGTTGTGGAGGAAAAGTGTTTGGACCTTCAATAGACTAGACTTGCCCATTGATCTCATTATCTGAAATGAAAACAAGTTAAATACACAGAAGTCCTATCCCTAAACAAATGTCCCCATTAGGTCCTTCTACCCTGAAGCCAGAGGTAAATAGATTTGCACCCTCTAGCCTTCTGGTTCCTCACATTGAAACAGAAGGGTGTTTGGGAGATGACCTTGAATCAGAAAAACAGTTGCCAAAACAAATGCAGGAATGCCCTGTTTGGAATAAATGGAATGTAAAGAATGAGAGAAAAAAAATAGTAAAATTCCCACAGTTATGGGGTGGGGTGGGGGGAACAAAACACTTACAAAAAGGAATAATAATCTTAGGGTACCACATGGTTTATCTATCAATAGCATTTACACCTTTGTGACAAGAGGAGAATAAAATGATAATATAAATACAATCTAGATATTCATCCTGACAAATAGAGAGATGTATGTGAAGGAAGAAGTCTTTTCTTCCATAGAGAGCAATTAACATATGCACCCTTAATTTTTTTTTAAATTATAATTTCTAATGCAAAGATTTGGAGGTATATGCCTAATTTATCAATGAGAGCATATGAAAGACATCTCTGAAGAGCTGGCAATAGCAGCTGAGCTTGAAAGGCTGCCTTTCAAAGGGTTTAGCTAATAAGGACAATTTTACTTCACTATAACCTTTGTGATTTTGGATATTTTTTGAAGTAAATTCAGAAAATCAATGAAAAATTTATTAGCAAACAAAAAGCAATTTAGGAAAAATTAAGTAGAGGACCTGCACAATGGGCAAGTTTTACATGGGTTGGGCTTGTCTTTTGGGTTATAGTGTGGTGGAGATATGGCTTCAGTTCTGGCACTCAGTTTTGAGTATATTGACTGTGGATACTCTGCCTCTGCCTCACAAGGAGCCACATAATACCTGTGTTATTTCCGGGAACACCCCCACTTGCCTGTGTGTTTTCTGTTTAGTCAGGTTGGAGCTCTTTGGAATATTATCTGTTAGCATCTACAAGCCTCATGGGATGAATCACTTGCAAAGCAGGTGCCACCGACATTGCCTAGGGGACTGTGTGCACATGATTCCCCAGGCTTTAACTAACATAGTGACCATACCAGGAGTGGACTGTCCAGTAAAGGAAAGAAACGGGAAAGCAGTCAGGGTTTCTCAAGTGGCAAATACCACGGTTGACGTATTGTATCTCATTTAATCCTCACCACTGAGGTGTTAACGACACTACTGAGTAGGTGTTATTAACCTCATGTTTAGGACGAGGAAGCTGCAAAGTTAATTAAAGTCATGAGTTTTTTTAAAAACTTAGACTGAAATTGGAGCTCTGAGCATCTGATTCACTCTGTTATGTCTCGTTTATTCTTCTTACGAACCTTAGTTTAGGGTCTATGGAGAACTGAATGGAATGAATTTTCAGAAGGATGGGGTACTTCTTAAAGTGATGCTTGAAGTCTTAAAGGTGAATTTCACTGCACATTGGATCCTTTGTTGTGGGGAAACAGTTCTGTGAATAGAAAAATACTGGACTCTTGCATATATTTGTTTTATACTTTATAACATTGTAAATAGATGAATCTCTACCAGGAAACATCCTCAAAACTCCAAAAAATTATCAAACAAGAGAGATTAGGGATTTGTGTGACAAATAAGGCTTTGGTAAAAGTAATTCCTTGCTGATGAGTTAATCTCCTGCCCTAACAGACTCAAAGGTCTTACAGATTGAAAAGAAACAAGAAATATCTTCTTCTGATATTGGCCAAGGTTATTCATTCCAAAAAGTTTACACACTTAGGAGAAAGAAAGTCTTTGTTCCTGGGTTGCTGAATAAAAACAGTAACAATCTGCATTTGTCATCTGAAGAACCAATTTGACATGGATAAATGGGCAGAGAGGAACAAGACCTTGAGCAGTAAGTGAGGAGGGAGAGAAAGTGGGTGAGAAATGAATTGGAGTGGCAGAGAGTGTGTGTGTTGGGGGTGGAAGGGGTGGGAGTGGCGCAGAAGAACAGTGGGAAAGAGAGTGAGAGCTCTGGGATTTGTTTGTTATCCAAGTTGTGAGGTTCACAGACTTCATAGAAAAGAGCTAGCTAGGGTCTCTCAAAACTTGCACAAGTACCTGTGAGAGAAGGTGCTCAGAAAAGCCACCACATCTATTTCTCCCTCCTTCCTCTCTGACCTCTGACCACAGTCCACACCTCTGGTCACACCTTGTCTGAGTCCTCATGAGGCAACAGTCCCTTCTCTTTCACTTCCCTGTGAGTCTCCTTGCAGTTTCGGCTTTGATGCCTTTAAAGTCAAGTAACTGAAATGCTGCGTGCTGCTCCCTGTGTGCTTGGATAGCTCCAACCTCTAGCTAGCTATTTTGAGTCAGACATCTTCCTGCAATATCCACTGATTTCTCTTCCTTGGCAGTTCAGACAGTCTTTCATATATACCATCTAGACTGCAAGAATTTGAAGATAACATACATTTTTAGCTTCTTTGTATTACACTCATAGCTGAAATTTGGCAAGAAATATCTGTATAGGCAGATTTAGGGATGAGTTAGTTGGCTTGTGACCGAAAATGGAGGCTGTTTCTGTCTAAAATTCAAACTCAACACCTGTCACTAAAAGTTGGAATGTTTAGGTAAAACACTGACTCTAAATCACCTTTAGTCACCTGACCTTCATGCTTGCTTGACCCCATGTTTGCACTTCTAGTAAGACTTCAGGCCCTCCACAATTCATGTCTGATTTTCATGACAATGGCAACAATTTGTCTTTCTAATTATTTTCATTTCTCTATTAAGCCTTTTATATTATTCCTATGAGTCAGCATTTTAAACACTTCACAGTCCTGACTGACTATTCAAAATTATGTTTGATTTAAAATCAGGGAGCGTAAAGTCAAGGATAGAAAGTAGATTGATTAAATAGAGGCTTAAATTCTGTACCCGCAGTTCTAGTTCTAATTCAAAAAGCTTGTTTTTGAATTGGGAAATTGTCAAAACCCACATATCTGAACCATTTCCCTTAGGAATTTGACCTTGAAATGGCCTGTGTATTTACAAAAAGCTGCCCATATATTTCTGATATGTACGCTGGTTGAGAACCATAGTCTAAGTTTAAATCTAGCTGGTTTTTGTGATCTCATTTATCACTATGCTTGAATAAGAACAATTCAAATGATTTTTGTTTTGTCTCAGTTAATGAACTGACATCACAAGTTGGATCCCATCATGTGACTGGCAGTGCATCTCCTAAGGAAGATAACGAGTATGAGAAGAGTAGAAAATTAAGGTCCATGCATTAAGATCACACACACTTAGGTGCCCATATTTCAACTGGAAATAGAAAAATAGCTCATGGGAAGAACTGCTTGAGTGGAGTAGTGAGGATGAGGGTAGGTGATGGAGACCAGGAGAGGTTAAATTATAAATATTTACCTCAAATGAGTCTTCCATTGGAACCACACTGTCTAGTCACAACACCCTGAATAAGACAAGGCAGAGGGATGAACAGGAGTGGAATTGAGAAAAACTTGAAAACACAAAGGCAGTAATGGCTAGAAATCACAAGAATGGGTACATGGTTTATATGGTTTAATATTTCTGTGAAGACTTGGCACATTTGCAAGCTGGTCCAGCCAGTATGGAAAGTTGTGTGGAGGACCCTCAAACTACTGAAAATGGAACTACCATTTGATCCAGCAATCTCATCTCTGGGGATTTACCCAAAGAATACAAAAACACTAATTCAAAAAGACACCTGTTCACTGCAGTACTATTTACAATAGCGAGGAAATGAAAACAACCCAAGTGCCCCAAACAGACAAATGGGTCAGAAATCTATGGTATATGTACACAACAGAACATTATTCATCAATCAAAAGAGACAAACATGTCATTTGCAGCAACATGGATGAAGGTAGAAGGAATCATGTTGGCAGAAATAAACCAGAAAGAAAAAGAGAAATACTGGATGGTCTCACTTATATGAGGGATATAGGGAAAACAAACAAACAGATAAACAAGAAACGTTTAATAAAACTGTTAACAGAGTTGAGGCATGGAGCAGGGAGGGATGGGTACAAGAGATTAAGATGGTTCACAGGTGATAGAGTGGTAGGAGAAGCTCGGGGTAGACAATGATGTAATATATATAAAATAAAATTTTAAAAACAAACAAATAAATAAAGACTTGGCACATTTGGGTAGGGTTTCCTGGCTCTTTGTTGACTCACTGTTACATCCTCAAATCATAGTGTGTGTTAATGCACACTCAGGAAAATGTGTTCAATGGTTTTTAGTAATTCTACCTTTCAGATATAATTTTTTAATTGTTTAAATCCCAAATACTATTAGACACAAAGGAGCAAATTTCCTACCCTTTATAACGTTGATGTGTATAACTGTTTTGCACATTTTTTAGAAGTTCAAAATAATCACTGTGAAGACCAGGGGTGTATGAATACATCAAGAGCTCTCTCCAGCTGGTGAGCTCACTCATCTTAAGTGCATCTGCAACGTGCCAAGTGCATTCCTCTCTTTAAACTCTTCTTCACACTCTTAAATATGTTTTTCTTTGGTATGATAGCCTTTGTTCTAAGGGGAAGAAGCTACTTACTTGTTGGCTCAGAAAATTCTCCTCTCACAATAGCTGGAATTGCATCTGAGCCCAAGATACTTATTTGGAAGCAGACTGAATTTAAATACAAAAGAGGGGATCTGCGCCTACCCTGATCAGCAGGTGCCCACAGCTGCTGGCAAACCTAGGCCAGCGGCTGCACCCACTCAACAACCATACAGCACCCACTGGGCCCCTCTGCCATCGACCTGGCAGGTAAGGGAGACGCAAGGGCCAACTGGGACCCCCGGACCTGACTGGTGAGCAGGCAAGACTGGATCCACCCTTGATCCAGGAATAGGGGGGGGAGGATGACACCCTTGCTGCTTCACCCTCACTCCACTTAGCTCACAGGAGGACTAATAGCATAAACGTGCACACAGCGACATAGAACAGATGAGGGGCCAGAAAAGAGCCTGTGCACATGTATGGGACTCAGAACAAGGATCATTCAGGAAGATAGTAGACGCTAGAAGACCTATCAGACCTTCATCTATGGCTTCACCGGAAGCTGAGGAATCAAAACCCCACATGGAACTTGCCACCCAAGGAAACATGGCTCCCTGACTAAGCCTTGGGAGAAGAGGCCTGCAGAGTCAGGGCATTGGATCCACAGCAAATCTGCAAAAGGACAGAAAGGAGATAACCTGCAAGGTCCTTCAGTGGATGCCTGCCCTCGTCGAGAAACCTCCTCACTGACAATGGCTGGGGGAAAGGATCCCCAAGGCCAGAGGTCAGAGAAATGAGGTGCAGAGATAGCAGAATAGCGAGGAGATCATACTAGAGCCAGCAACTAGAAGACACCGATAGACCCCAAATGAACATGGACTGGCTGCCCAATAGAAAGCTAAGGACTACAAACCATCAAGCACAGTGTGCTGTGACCCTGGAACACAGTCCCTCATCTGACAAATGGACAGCCACAGAAAAAGAGACCAAAGGACCAATGAACCCAACATAAACCAAAAAAGAACAATGAGAGTGGAGACTGAGCGAACACAAGGGGGTGAGGAGTGGAGGAGGAAAGGCATGCCAGTAACCATTTACCTTACTTATGTAAGAATTTATAAGAATTTAGAAATAAAATTTAAAAATTAACAAAAAAAACAAAAAGAAAGTCATCATATTTAATCATGTTTGAGTTTATAGAGTGCAAAAGATTGATATGACTAATTCATTGTATCCCATTCCTGACTTTAAGAAGCACAAATAAAGGGGCCTCAATTACAAAAAAGAGAGGTTACTAATACTTCCTGACTTGTGACTATATTTTGGGGTCAAACTTCCTATGAATGAAAGGGCTATCCTGGTTCCAAATCTTCAAGGAAGATAATCCTGCAGGAGAGATATTCCATCTCCAAAAGACCCCATATGCTTGGGGCTTTATCCCAATCACTCCCTGGTAGCCAATTCTAACAGAAGTAGGGTCTTTGCCTAAGTGCCCCATGTTCTCTAGGAATGTAGAGGCTTACCTCTCCTTGTCTCCTTATTTCTATAACTGTTTTTGAAAAAGTATGATATACAAGGAATCTCAATGACCATTCATGGGTGATGTGGTGGTTGGGAGAACTTAGGGTATATAGCAATGTAAAAAACATATATGTATAATAAATAAAACATCTAAAATTTTAATTAATTAAAAATAAGAAAGACAAGAAACAGGACCAGTTAAAACATTTCAGGGTCAATGAAGTGAAGTCTAAACTTTTTGCCAACATATTGTAGTTAAAGCAATTTCCCACATTCTCCCTCCTTTGCTCTAAAAGTTAATAAAGCAAATCACTCTAGATACCATTTATTGCTGAAGTACAAGGATTGCAACCTACATGGAAAGAATCAAAAACCTTTCCCACAATCAATTTTAAAAAATCAATCAATTAAAAGGTGTGATATACTTAGTATTAATCACTTTTTCTACTACAGAGTTCCTAAAACATTTGGAATTTCCTGAGTGGTAAGAGAGGTAAAGTGGTCTTTTTTTTTTTCTTTTCTTTCTTTCTTGTTTTTTTTTTTTTTTTTTTTTTTTTTTTTTTTTTTTTTTTTTTTTTTTTTTTTTTTTTTTTTTTTTTTTTTTTTTTTTTTTTTTTTTTTTTTTTTTTTTTTTTTTTTTTTTTTTTTTTTTTTTTTTTTTTTTTTTTTTTTTTTTTTTTTTTTTTTTGGTGATGATGTGATTTTTGGACTACCACAGTCTTGTGGCCCAGATAAACCAACCTTGAGATTGGAGGGTTGGAATTTTCATTCCCACCCCACTACTTCCAGAGAAGGGAGAGGGGCTGGAATTTGAATTGATCACCAGAGCACAACCATAGGGAATGCATAAATAACACCACAGGAGCTAGTCATAGATACTAATGGTGGAGAAAGCCTGACCAACTCATTTACTCTACATCAGTTTTTTCTAATCAGCATAGATTTGCCAAGAATTAATTCCAAAGCAATATACACTTGAAAAAATAGATGCACAATGCTTCTCACATTTAAAGTAATATAGCTCAGGAAACCTGTGCTCTCTTCAGCAGAGAGCCCTGACCGGGAAGCAGGTAGGCCATTCCCCTCTGGGGGAAGCTAGGGCAACCTGGGAACCTCCATGCAGCCCAGAGCTCCATCCCTTCCCTCTACAGGTTGGGGAGGTGGGGTCCAGACAACTGGGTGTGGGCTCCAGGGGGTCCCCCTCTGGTATATTCCCACCTCAGATTGAATGAGAAAAACAGCAACCCAGATAGAGATACACTGGGAGAGACAGAAATAAAAACCCTGAACACACCCATCACCTCCCCAAAAAGAGTGTGGTGGGAACTCTAAGACACAACACTGTTGGACTAGATGAAGACATTTTGCCAAGTAACATCATAGCTTTTCTGGTGCTGGGATGAAACTCCCCATCCAGAGACACTTTCAACATGAGCAAGGAGCTCCCCTTTCTTAATGAGGGAGCAAAGACTCAAAGAAGTGTCAGTGTTCCACAGAGAACTGTGAACCAAAAGAGAAGAGTGAGCCAGATCAACCACTGACTGAGGTCTGTCCCCACCGGGGAACTCCCCCATGGCCAATGGCTGGGAACTGGTTTCCCAAGGCCAGTTACCAGGGCTACATGGCCAAAAAAGCAGCACCAAAGGACAATGGAATGAATGGGTGGGACAACCAATAAGAACAAGGAGATACTGAAACCAGAGATCATAAGGGTCCTGAGAAAAAGAGACTGTCTCCTCCACCACAGGAAATTCCACAATGAAGAGATGGGAAGAGCCACTCCTCATGCCAGACTGACAGGAGGTTTGCCGACATACTCAGAAGGGCCACCTGCCCCAATGTTATTCATGGCGATCTGATCGTCCTGGTCTACAGTCCCCCAGGAATGTGGGACTTCACCCATGAGGACACTGCTTCAGAAAAGAACATGGGCCAATCGTCAACCAACTAATGGCAATGAGAAAGGAACTCGAGTGACCAGAGCCAGGACCAGGGGAAGGGGAGGTGGGAGGAGGGGGGAGGATCATGCCTACAAACACGAGCTATGTATGCAAGCAATAAAAAAAATTAAAATTAAAAAAATAAAGTAATACAAATATTGTCATTTAGGGAAATGTTACTTTGTTCTGCTAGAGATAATCATGAACAGGCATTGGTCAAGAACAGACAGGTAGAAGGCTAGAAGGAACAAAAACATACAGAGGTAAAAAGGAGTTAAGTAGTTTGCATATGGAAGATAAAAAGAAGTTTGAATAGATGATGAAGTATCTTGAAATATATAACTGAGTCATGAGTGCTAATGGATAGAATGAGGGGCCCTCTGGCACCTCAAAACTTTTATTCTGCCATCTGTCACATAAAGAAAAAGCACATTCTTAGTGTAGGATCTCCAATAGAATGATTGTGCATAGAGAAGGAAGAAGGAAAGGATATAGTTTCCCAAAGAAACACCTTGAGTTTCCCATCACTTTGTGGGTAAGAGCCCTGTCAAACAGGATTGGCCCAAAATAAGACCTCTGAGGCTCAAAAACCAAACAGAAGTCTAAGGCACCTTCTGAAAGAGTCTGGGATGGACGGAGCAAAATTAAAGCACAAATCAAAACAAAGGTTGTCCTTGTCAGCCTCCCCACAGGTCTCTCACCTGTGTCTCTTCTCTACATATCTCAACCCCATGTGTCTCCTACAAGTCCCCAAAGTCCTGGCACAAGTTCAAAACCAAAACACAAGTGGACTCTTCTTTTCTACTAGTCTCTGTCAGTCCTGAAATGTCTCCCCTTCTGAGTCTTTCTGTGTCTTATGCTAACTCTTGCTGCTCTGTTCCACTCCTCAGCTGCTCATCCCATTAGGTAGTGCATTTTCTTATAGCTATGCCTCTGTTACAAGATGAAGAAGGGCAAAGAGGTAAACCAAAGGCCAAACAACAGCAACAACAAAAAACCCTTTTCTGTATTTTCTCCTGAAACTTGAAAGATTTTAGTCGATGAAGACATTTTAGAGAGATTACCCTGGATGCTGTGAAAAGGATAGATTGGAAAGCTTCACATTGGAGTCAGACAAGTATAACCTTGAGGAAGTTAATACCTCTCTGTTTTCACTTCTGTGAAGAATAATAAACCTATTTAACTGTGGCAAAAATAAAATGAGAAGAGAAGCAGACAATAAAAGATTATTATTACAAAACTACCTGGGCTATCAGGACAGAGGGTTGAGGTGGGATTGGATGGTAATAAGAAGGAGGGAAATGAATTGATTGATTGATTAATATAAAGAACATTTCTTGTACATTTATTTTAAGTTGGACAATGAGATATATATTTATGGTCTGGTAGATAAATTCATAATATTTTAGGGAAGCTTTGTATCCTAGCCAAAAGTTACTAAGCTACCATCTACAAAAGAGTACTTGCATTGAAAATACTTATTAATATTTTGCAAGTTTTTCCACTATTATGAGAAATGAAGAAGAAACTTTTAAAATCATCCCTTTGTTAATTAATTCTTCAACACTGTATTCTTTATCAACCACTTTTATCAAGGATATTTTTTACAATCTTCATTATTGCTCTCTTATGAGTGAAAGGAAAGATTAGCAGAAACACAATAAATGCAAACACTGACATGCACAAAATCTATTATTTCTTACACTGATTTGCTAGCTAAAAATATATATTCCCTAAATCCACAAAACAAAAAGATACTTTTTTATCTAAATAATTTATATGTGAAATATATAGATATATTTCACATCATTGTCATCCCTGGCGGTCACGCACCACCTCCCCTCCCTGGCTGCTCCAGGTGGTCCTCTCCCCACCCCAGTTGTGTACTTTTGTTTGGTTTTCCATATACTAGTGAAACCATTTGGTTTCTGTCTTTTTCCTTATGACTTGTTTCTGCCAATATGATTTGTTTAGGTACATCCATGTTACCATAAAATCATTGAATTTGTCATTTTTAATTGATGCATAATATTCCATTGTGTACATATAACACATCTTCATCCAGTACTCTGTCTTGGGGCATTTGGGTTGTTTCCATGTCCCTGCAATTATAAATAGTGCTGCAATAAACATCCAAGCACAGGTGTCCCTTTGTACAAGCATTGAGGTCTCCTTTGGGTAAATTCCCAGAAGAGTGATTGCTGGGTCAAATGGTAGTTTCATTACCATTAAATTGATCTTCCTTCACACTGCTTTCCATAGCGACTGGACATTCCCACCAGCAGTATAAGAGTGTTCTTTTCTCTCCACATCCACGCCAACATTTGTTGTCTATTTTTTGGATGTGGGCCATTCTTACTAGTGTAAGGTGGTATCTCACTGTGGTTTTGATTTGCATTTCCCTGACTGCCAGTGACGTTGAACAATTTTTAATGTGCCTGTTGACCATCTGGACTTCCTCTTTGGAGAGGTGTCTTTTTAGATTTTATCCCCATTTTTTAACTTGGTTTTTTGCTTTGTTTTTGTTAAGTTGTGTGAGTTCTTTGTGTATCTTTGTTATCAGATCCTTACCACTTGTATGGAGGGCAAAATTTTTTTCCACTTGGTTGGGATTCTTTTTGCTTTTTCTGTTGTCTCTTTTTCTGTACAGAAGCTTCTTAGTTAGTTTGATGTAGTCCCAGCTGTTTATGTTTTCCTTCATTTTTTTGTCATCTATAGATGTGGCCAGAAATGGATTTCTGAATTGTAACTTCTAAAGGGTTTTGCGCAGGTTTTCCTCTATGTATTTTATGGTTTCAGGTCTTATGTCCAAGTCTTTTATCCATTTTGAGTTAGTTTTTGTACATGGTGTGAGGGAGGTATCTTGGTTCATTTTTTTTTGCATGTCTTGGTCCAGTTTTCCCAACACCATTTATTGAGGAGGCTAGACAGATACTTTTTATGCCATAAATTATATAAACCTTTATTCTACTCTAGTTTTCTGAACAACTAAAATCTAGAATTGAATAAAAGGATTTTACAATGTTGTATAACATATTATGAAAATATATTTGAAGAAAACTATGATTGTATTTCTATGAGATGAAATAAACCCCCAAGGTTATACTTATATGTAAGCTTTCCCTAAAGATATTTAAAATTTACAAAGGAATGACTGGATTTGTATCTCTACTGACTTCTTAATGTTAGTTTTTATACAAGGCAGTTGAATCTTTCTTAATGCTTGAATATCCTAAAAAAGATTTGCCTTTGTTTTCATCCAGTGAGATTTTGTGTTTACTTATGTTTGAAAACTCTATCCACCTCAAATATTAATTTCTTTTAATGCTTTAAAATGCAATGATTCCTACCAAAAATCAATGTATATTGCCTCACAGTTTTCATTCTTCAAATAATTTCCTTCTTATTTCTCTTTTTCTAATAACAAAATTCCTTCTAGAGCCTATGCTCATTCCCTTGGGCTGTCATCTCATTTGTCAAAAACTCATAATACTAAATGGGATAATTTGGCAAAGAGAAACCACAGGATATCAAAGTTAAGTCCATCTATCATCTTCCAAGATAAGTTAGGACATCTATTCTTGACTAATAACTCTCAACACATAACAATAAGCAATTTCAAATAATTACATATTGGGGGTTGTTATTCACTAGACAAACAATAGCTAGTAATATATGTTTATGTAGTTTTTAGTGAATTTAATCAGAACTTAAATAAAAACTTTAGAAAATAAAATGTGCTGTCTTGGAGAACGTATACAACCATTTTAAATTTTAGAAAGATGGTGCAGAGTATAAAAAGCAAATTCTCTGAGATAAAACTCATAGCCTTAATTTATCTTCTATTTAAGTACCACTCCTTTGACCTTTAAAGAACATCAATTTTATTTTTGTTTTTAAACAAAAATAAAGGTACTTTCAGAGAACATATATTTTTAATTTTCAGAAATGTATTAATCATTCTTAATGTTTTTTTAATGAATTATTTTAGGAACAAATTTTGTAAAAATCTCCTTCTATTTGTAGCTTACCATTATTAAGAATAGAGATGCCAAGTCTTTGTAATATGTAGTAGAAGGCTATAAACATCGTAACCAACAAGAGTAAAATCTTTTTAAAAGTTTTGCAATATGTCCCAATTTACATTTTGCTTTTTAGTTTGGTAGTTTTTAATAAACATTCTTACTGAAAGTGAAGTTTTGTAAATGTATGAACCTGTTTTGGGAACATTTTCCTTAGTTTCTTTGTCTAGGAATAGATTTGCATGCAAAAATGTTTAGCCAAGTTGGAACCATTGAATAGTAAGAATATAACCAACAAAGGAATAAGAAGTAAACAAAGTGTCTACAGCTATGTCAGAGTAATCCTGTTTAGTCAGAAATACCTGCAGTATAGCAACAGTTGTGCCACCAGCTAATTCCTTCCTTCTTTGAAAATGAGAAGGAACAGACATTTCAGTAGATAAAATAGCGCACACATTGAAAGAAGCCTTAATTTATGCAGCAACCTGCTCAATTCCTTGGAATTTTATCTTGAAGACAGAGGCTTTTTTTTTAATAATTCTAAAATAGTGGTAGTTAGAATACTTAGTTTGAAAAAAAAACAAATGAATATGTGCATATGTATTATTTAATATATAGTGTGAGACAACTAATACAATATGCATAATATGTAAATATAAAATATATATTTATATAAATGCTCATACACTAAAACACAAGTACACTTAACATACAAGTATTTACAAAGGACAAAGAGGAAAGACAAGGGTGAGGGGAGGGCTCAGACTGAGAAAACAAAATGCTCATGAGAGAAGTTCTGTGTGACTGCAGTGGGAAAGAGAGAAGAGTCTGGGACCTTAGGCAGAAACCTGAATACAAAGAGTCTTGTATGTCATTGCCAGGACTTAATGCTTTACCATGAAGTTATAGGGAACCACTAGAAAGTTTTAAGCTGGTAAAGACAAGAATTTAGAAAAGTCACTATCCATTGTGTGAACGGATGTTGGGAAAATCTGGAACCAGGGATAGTTTCTATGAGGTTTCAACAGCAGGTCAGACAAGAGACTAGGTTACAGGATAGATATAGGGTATGGTCAACCATAACATTGGGTAAGTATGGATAAGAAGAGAACAGAGATATTTGTTTTGCTTATCTGAGCAATGGGGTAGGTGATTGTGTCAATCCTGAAATCTGGCATGAGAGCCAAAGGGTAGATCTTGGTGAGTGGGAAGGGGTGTGTTCAGAGAGGTGAGGTAGAGGACATCCCAATTGTGATTCCAAGTGGATATGAAATCTAAATCTCAGATCAGGGATATCTGGGTTATAGATACAGACTCGGAAGTCATTAACATATAAAGGACCATTGAAGCCATAGTAGTAGTTGGGAGATCCCAGAGGGAGAGGGTACAATTGCATTAGAAGTTAAACAAGATAGACTTCCCAGGAATACTTCATTGCAGAGATAGAATGAAAAAGGGGAAGTACCAACAGTGATGGAAAAGTAGCCAAATAATAAAACCAGAGATGCATAATGTCCAGAGGTCCAGATGCAAAAACATTTCAGAAAGATGTGAATGATCAGCAGTCAGCAGTGTTAAATGCCTGAGAAGTTTCCAGTGCATGTATTGATTAGGAGGTTATTAATAACCTAATGAAAAATGTTTTAAATAGAACAGTTGAGACAAAAATCATATTTCAGCAAGTGTGGTCAACTCTTAAGAAGATTAAGCTATAAAGGAAAGGAAAGGGGGAATAGGAAATCAGAAAATCTGCATTCTTTTTAAGATTCTTTTTAAGAGGTTTGAGATGTTGGTAACAGAGCCATTTTTTTTTAAATTTATAACTCTGGTAATTATATAGGTTTTACAATTTTAGACTCATCCTAGAATTGAAGGAATCTTAAAATAAATTACATTTCTGTCCATTATAAGCAACCATTATATAAGGTCACATTTAAGCCTTCTTGACTCTTCTTGGACACTTTTTGTCATGGGCTACTCACTATTTCATAGGAGCATTGGTTGCGTAACAGGATGGCTCTGTCATTTAGAAAGTACCCCCTTAAAATGACACAAGTACACCTTGCTGTGATATAAAAAACTTAGCTCCAGTTCTACCCTCCCATCACCACATGCAAAGATAAGTGGAACATGTTCTTAACTCTCCCCATGTCCCACCCTCCCTGCCAGCCTTGTTGCTCTCCTCTGAAAGAATTACAGTTTATGAATTTCCATGTTAAAGAGTAGTGCATGCAATGAAATAATTAAAAACTGTGTTTCAAAGGTCACATTGTCAACGTTGAATACAACAGGAATTTTATTGTCTATGAACGAGTTTCTGATAACATAGCATGAATTTGCTGTCAATAAGCAGTTTTATTTTTTTATTTTAATTTTGTAATTTTCATACAATATTGGTCATGCTTATATAGCTATCATTCCCCTTAGATTTGACCCTCCCTTCTGTATTGTACCCCTTATCACCTTCTACCTCCCTTTCTCCTTCCCCCCTCAGTTCACCCCAACTCCTCTCACTACAAGCCATTGGTCCATATTTGGCCCACTAGTCTTTCTTTTTCTGAAACTGTGTTCTTATTTCCTGGGTGTGGACTTGCACTCCCAGACAGCAACAGATCAGGCTGCTCAGATCTCCAGGAGTAACTGAGGCAGATAGTCAGGTCGAGCATGTCAGGAACTTGTAGAGCAAATACTTGGTGCACTTCTCCAGGATCCTTTCTGGTGTCTTTCATGTGCTGCTGGTTCTTTGCCCTACAGTTCTGATACCTTGGTTTGGGACTCCAACTCACAGTCACTGGCAGTGGAGGCGTTCCCTGCTGGGGACAGATTTCTCCAGGTGGTTGTTCCAGCTCCTCTCCTCTCCTGTGTTAGCAGTTCTGCCATGGGCCACAGCCACATCCTGTGGCTCTCTTCCCCCATTGATTGGTAAAGGAGGGAGCCTCATTCCTGTTGCACCAAACTGTGGACTCCAGGTTTGGTTCTAAGTCCCAGTGACAACGCAGGTAGAAATCTGTTGGGTCACCATTGGTTACACATTCTTGCCTCAGTGTTTCCCAATTGCTGCTTGTTCCACACAAGTGATAAATGTATCCAGGGTATTTATTAGTTCCTTTCCTCTCTATTATATCTGTAGTTGGAGAGACTAGATTTTTCATTCCTAGTGCAGGTCTGATGGAGGTTGGAGTAAACCAACGAGGACCTCTCCTTAGCCCACCCCCTGGCAGAGTGCCCGGTCCCCACCCTCTGCCCATGTGAAAACAGAGGCTGACTTCCCCAGCCTGAGATCTCTGGACATGAGCCCCTAAGACCCTAAAATCTCAGTGGCAATGACTCACCACCCCCCCGCTACCACTCTTGCCAGTGGCGTAGGCCATGACAGGGGTGTGCTAGAATTCTTCTCCAAGGGCCTGTAGTGTTCTAAAGGACTTCAGCTCCTACCTCTGGCCCAGCTAGGCTCAAGGCTGAGTTTGGAAGGCAGAGCCTACCAATCCCCTTTAAAAGTTAACAAGTTATGCTTCTTAGGTTCTGCCAAGTTTGGCACTGTGTTCACTGATTCTTCTACAACGCAGCACTCAGATGTACCAAAACAAAGAGATCCCTCCTGAGAGAGCTAATTGTCAACCACAGTAATCTAGTTATCATTTTTTTCATAAATGGTGTAGCCAAGCTGGTTTTTCACAGTATATACATCATGCCACTAATTGGTCAATTAGGCCACCCCAGTCTTCCAATGGATCACAGCCAAATCTTGTCTCTGTCATCGATATCTACAGCTCCCAACATGATTGGGTAGAGGATCACAAATCTCTTAGTCTATGAGAAAATGTTGCACAAAGTAAATATTATTTCAATGTGCTTTAAACTACTTTATGAACATTTTATAGAAGAATGTACTTTTTGTACAAGTTCTTCTTATGATTTAAATGTTAAGTGCCATTTCCCAGTAAAGCATCATGTGTAACAAGAAGCGTCTCTTATGTTCCCCCTAGAGTCTATATCTTTGCTCATTTTGATTTTTCAGTTCTTTGTTCTTCCTGTAGCTATGCAGTAAATGTCTCCTCATGGTGGACACTGTGCTGGCTGCAAGATTCCTGTCCTCCAAAAACATCCACCCTGTGTCAGGAGGGACATTACCTGGGTTAATACACAATTTTGTATTTAGGATCCGGGGTGGATGCTGGGACATATGGGAGCAGGGAATTCTGAACTGTAAAACTGGGGCAAGGTAAAACCTACTTTTGTTTGTAGAGTCAGGAAAGTGACATCAGGCTAAGAGCTAAAGAGTGAATAGAATTATTTTCTTGTTTGTTTGCTTCAAGAGTGAGGGAAGAGAATTTCATGAAGAAAGTTACATAAGAACGTTATATATGAAGGTCCTAGAGCTATTTTACACCCTAATTTCCCGAGGTGTAAAAACTGAGACACGAAGGTTTGATCTGTGCAAATGTGAGACATATCTATAAATTAGTGAATAAATTTGCAGGTGCTAAAAACTGGATTCCTTGACATGCAAATAAATTCAGTTTCCTCCAGCATATGTCTGATAAGAAGAACTATTCTGGAGATACCAGCTCTTTTCAAGGATGATAAGATCACAATATCAATATTTTTTTCAACTGCTGGAAATGGATACAATTTATTGTATTCAAGATTATTTTGTTCATTAATCCAGTGGTTTTCCATTAATGAGGAATTGAGTCTCCATGAGATGGGATGTTTCCATTCCTTCTTTTCATGATTGATTTATAATTTGATGGCTTTATGGTAAGAAAAAAATCACTGGTATGATCAATCTTTGTGAATTTGTTAATACTAGCCCTGTAGCATAGTACATGATGATTCTGAATAATCCACATGCACTTGAAAAATATATGCATTCCTTTTTTATTGGGCAAAGTGTCCTATAACTGTCTATTAGGTTCAGTTGGTCTAGGTATTTGTTTAGGTTACTGTTTCCTTGTTAATTTTTTGTCTTGTCGATCTGCTCCTTGATGAGAGTGGGTGCTGAAGTCTCCTACAACATATGTATCTTCTTTAATGTCTTTTTTTCAGAGATGCTAGTAATCACTTAGTGTATTTTGGTGCTCCTTCATTTGATGCATCTATCTATCTATCTATCTATCTATCTATCTATCTATCTATCTATCTATCTATCTATCTATCTATCTATCTATCTATCTATGAATGTTAAGTCTTCCTGGTGTATTGTCCCCTTGATCATTATATAGTGGCCATCTGGTCTCTTGTCACCACTTTTAGTTTGAAGAGTGTTTTGTCTAATATAAGTATGGCTGTACCTGCCTTCTCTTGGGAACCGTACTCATGTTATTTGCAGCAACATGGATAGAGCTAGGAGAAACACGCAAGCTGAAGTAAGTCAAAAGGAAAAAGTTCAATAGTAGATGATCTCATTTATATTGGGATAATGGAAGACAAACAAATGGACAAGAAAAAGATAAAGTTAATGAAGTAGTAACAAAACTGAAGCATACAACAGGGGAGAGGGAGGGACCAAGGATGAAATCAGGAGAGGAATGAGCACAAGAGACTAAGATAATTGTTCACAGTAACATGATGGTGGGAGGAATTCCGGGTATACAACAATATTAGAAAATGTATATAATCAAAAAAATGAAAAAAAGATTATCTTTTTCTAACAATATGAAATGGTTTGAGTCGTAGGCCACCTGGCCTAGAATGTCTAGAAGGCAGGCAATAAAGTTATTTTATCCTCCTATTTTCTATTGCATATTTCCTTTCCTTTAGTTATTACAGTTCATTTTACATTAGCTAAATTAAACTTTCATATATTATAATTCTTTTTGTTCACTTGGAAAATTTCACTTTCTTCCATATGTGTGATTTTTTCTCTTTTGTTTTGTGTTCTATTATATTTTGTCTATGCTCTTATCTTGTATTTTTATGTAATCAAATTTGTCAGTCTATTTTAACAACTTTAAAAAAAATAGCTTTCTGCAGGTATAATTAATCAAACTGAAAGATACGCAAAGTACCTTGTGCTGATTTGATATGTAGATACAGAATAATAGTTGATTTACTTGTTAATTATAATCTAGTTGATTTATATACCCATTGCCTCACATTTATATACCCATTGCCTCACACACATGTGTGTGAGAGAATAATTAAATTGTATTCTCTGTGCAAATTTCAATCATACCATACAGTATTATCAACTCTTGTCACCTTGTTTTACATGAGCTCTTCAGACTTTATAATCAAAAAGACAAAAACAGATAAATATAGGATAGGAGAGGATTAGAGGAAGAGGGAATGCTTGTATACTTTTGGTGGAGATGTATATTGGTACAGTCACAGTGGAAAACAATGGCAGCTTCTCCCAAAAACAAAAATAGAAAAATAAAAGTATCAAGATTCAGCAGCCTCATTTCTGCATATATCCAAAAGAAAACAAAATATTAAAGAAATATCTGTTCTCCCATGTTCATGGCAACATTATCTACAATAGGCAGGATATGAAAACAAGCCAAGCATCTATCAAGAGATGAATACATAAAGAAGATATGATAGATGTATAATGAAATATTATTCAATCCACAAAGGGGATAGCCTGCCTTTTGCAACAACAGGGACGGACCTTGAGAATTTTTTTTTTTTTTTTTTTTTTTTTTTGAGACTAGGTCTCACTAATTTTGCCTGTAGAACCGGATAGGCTCACGTTGCCTGGGGTACCACAGATTCAAGCAATCCCCAGCCTCAGCTTCCCAGGTAGCTGGGATTACAGGCATGAGTCACCACGCCCAGCTATTTTTTTGGGACTAGGTCTCGCTGTGTTGCCCCAGGCGGGACTAGAACCCCTACCCCCAGTCCCTGCCACGGCTTCCTAGGCTGCCATTTACAGGCGCGTGCCACCTGTTGAGAATATTTATTCTACATGAAATAAGTCAGAAAATACAAATATTGCATGACATCAAGTTTTTATGTGCATATTTTAAGATGGGCAGGTCAAAACAAAACAGAGTAGAAAAGTAGTTATGAGGCGCTAGAGCATGTAAGAGTGAGAAGTTCATAAAGGATAGACATTTTCATCTCTAAGAGAGGAGACAATCCTAAGGATGCCTGAGAACTTGTGAGCAGTCAAAATCAAATAGATTTTCCATCTGTGGTTTCATTAATTTTTTCTAAAATCGCTATACTATTTTCTGTAATGTTGGATAGCTAACTTTTCAGAAAGCTTTAGAGACCCTCATCTCTCTCAGAAAAAATCTGCTGAACAGACATTTTCTGGAAAAATTGTGAATATTTTGAGATCTATCTCCAAGATGCCCCAGTGCAAAGTCACAGTGCAGGTGACCAGCTGCTAGGTTTGTATATGCCACAACCCAGGAAATACCTCATCCAGGACAAACCACAACTATCAGTCAGTTACCAAGCTGTAACTGGGGCTGGTTCAGTCACTCCTGCCATGAGCTTAGTTTAATGCTTTGTTATCACTGTCTTGTAAATATTAATAGTGCTTGAAAGAAAATGTCCCATAAGTTCATTTTTCTCTAGATGTTATATGTATAATGTACATATCCTGCCTGAACCAAATATTCATTGAACTTTTACGATTGGGTCTGAACCAATGGCCTTAAATCATCTTATTTATTTCATATAATTGAAAGAAAAATTATTTCAATCTAATCTTTTTTTTATTTATATGTACTTATTTTCATCTTTGTATTGCCTGGGATCACCCACCACGTTCCCTCCATGACCGCTCCCTCCCATCTGTCCCTGTTCCCCAGTTGTGTACTTTAGTTTGGTCGTTAGCTTCTTTTAAGTTTTCCTCCTGGCCTTTTGCTTTTACTTATTTTTCCTATATCCCATTTATTAGCGAAACCTTTTAGTTTCTGTCTTTTTCTTCCTCAGTTGTTTCTGCTAATATTATTTCTTCTAGGTACATCCATCTTATCAAAAATTTTTTCAAATTTGTCATTTTTAATGAGTAATATTTAATGATGTCATATTTAATGATGAGTAATATTCCATTGTGTATATGTACTACATCTTTTTCATCCATTCATCTGTCTTGGGATATTTGGTTTGTTCCCATGTCCTTGTAATTACAAATAGTGCTGCAGTAAACATCTGAGTTCAGGTGTCCCTAATCTAATCCTTTAAAGGGAGTTATTTATAACCCAGAGTTCTGTATGAAGAAAGTATGGTTTGAAGAGGTCAAGCACTTTAACAAGGTAGTTACTGTGGCAGAGAATAAAGGTCAAATGTCTGACTTCCAATCATATGACCTCTCCACTCACCTGCTATACTAACAAAAAGTAGCATTCCAAGGCTAGAGGTGGGACAGTTCAGTTCTTCCTAATAAACTAATGATTTTGTTAGTGCCAAGTTTTCAATATTGTTGACTTTGAAGAATTCAAACTAATATAAATCCATGTTAAAAATACCAGTTCTTTATGTATGAGCAAGTTATTTCCTTTATTTTTGGTGTTTCCCTTTGATCTGTAAACTGACACAACAGCTACTACTGTTCTTTTTTTCCTTTAAATTCCCCCCAAAATACAGGTGGGTATGTGTATATAGGGTATATTGTTGGGAGATCACAAATAAGGAAAATAGGCAAATAACCAAAAGTAGGAAATGGTCTGGGAGGAACAGATATGCATACTTGTTATGAACTAAGTCACAAAATGGCCTCCTATGAGTCCTTACTAAGTTTTCTGGACTGTTCACTCTTACCCTTGAGGACTATTTGAAAGCAATTAGCACTGCACATGGGAATTACATCTGATGTGATTTGGAAACATTCTTTTCCCTAACTTGTCTAGATCAGAACAAGCATTGATGGACTACTCTAAAGGTTTTCAAAACTGAGAAAATCAGTTTCTCATCTGTCTTCATATAAAAGCTCCACTTTATTTCCAAGATTATCTGATGACTAACCCTACTGAAATTTGAGGATCATATTTCCATTATTTTACCACTATGACTGTCTCAGACTCAAGAATTCACTGTCTGTATTTGTTAATATTTGAGCAGAGATGGTATGCAAACTGCTATTATGATTCTCTCTTCCAAGATTTCTTCTCCTTGTCTGATTGTCAGAATTATTCAGGATCTCAGCTAATGTGTCTTATGACCATCTTGGAGAGAAGTGTGGAGTGGTCCCACATCTCAGACAAGGGGCTGATTTCAAAGGTCTATAAAAAATAATCAACAAGAAGAGTTGTCCATTCAAAAAATGGGCAAAAAACTAAATAAGCACTTCTCCAAAGAAGACATGCAGCTTGTAAATAGACACATGAAATATATGTATTATCACTTATCAATTGGAGAAATACAAACCAAAACTGCAGTGAGATACCACCTCCCTCCAGTGAAAATGGCCCATATCAACAAGCAACAATGAAAGTTTAGAGAAAAGAAGATATTCTTACACCGATGGTGGGAATGCAGACTGTTCCAGCTCTTATGGAAATCTATTTGGAGGTTTCTAAAAAAAGATGTTTCTCAAAAGATTACTCAAAAGTGGACCTGGTATATTACCTAGAAATTCCACTGCTAACAATATGTGCATGGAACACAAAAACACTAATCAAAGGAATTTAAAATTTCTGCCCCCTTATGTTTATTGTAGCACTATGTACAGTCACCAAGTTATAGGAACAACTAGATATCCTGGAATAGATGCTATGCATATACACAATGGAATACTACACAGTGATCGTAAAATATCAATGTGTACCATTTGAAGCAACATGGATAACCTTGAAAAGGATCATGCTAAGTGAAACAAGCTAGAAGGAAAAAGATAATTATTGGACAGTGTCACTATGTATGGAATAAAGAGAAACCAAACCAAGGTTGTATGATAAAGGCAAAGATTAAAACCAACTTTTGAAATCTGACCGCAGATCTGAGGCATGGGAGTGTTGGTAGAAAGAACACAGCAGACTAAATGGAGGACTAGGGGTGTAGGGGTGCATTGGTGGTAGGAGGACTACAGTAAACACTCCTGAGTGGGGGCATCCTATGCCATCAAATTACAAAGAGGGATGTTAAACAAGAGTACTTAATTTTAAAGAATAATTTGCTTTTTTAAAGTGTGGAGTTTACAGCAGGGCCCAGGACACAGGGAAGAGAACAAGCATTCAGATGATATGGCCAGGTAAATGTTAAGGAACACGTGTGAAACTGTGCTTTTTTTTTTTTTTAATTTTCAATGATTTCACTCTAATGAAAATAAGAGGCGCCTTTCTGTCATTATGGTAAAATAATGGATTATTCCCAAGTAGACATAATCTTCACAGAAGGTAATTTAAAAGAGGCATATATGTTGACTATTTGAAGGAGAAAGTAGGTTTATTAAAGAGAAATTTCTGAGAGAAGAGATTTATATAAAACTGGCTTTCATAGGCTATAAAGACCTCACTACGGTGTGACAACTTGGGAATTAAGTGTGTACATGCAGTTACACACACACACACACACACACTGCTCTATCTCACAATATAGGCAATTATGCTGTTCAGTTATATGTAGATGAGTTAGAAACTTTTCAAGAAGAAAATTTTATCTGAGAGTTTCAGCCAAAATTGAGAGATAGACATAACTTTTTCATCTTTTTTTGCACTTATTTAAATAAAACTGTATCATACAGCTGTTTAGCTGATAATGTAACTGCTTACTGTATCAAAGGTCACAAAATTGTTACACATACCATCAGAATCTGTGTGATGCTAGTTTTCTGTTGTTTTTTTTCCCTCCACTCCTGAGTTTTGGAGACTTTTTTGGGGGGATACATCTATATATTCCTCTAAGGAGTGACTGTGAGACAGCTGCCTTCCTTGTCCCGCTGATGGGAACTGATTATACTCAAGTTCTATGTCAAGAATGCTCTGGATGATACAGTCTGTGCCCATAATGAAGGCGAGATAGGACTGCAGAGGCCAAGCACTGTTCTGAGAACCTCCTGATGGAACTCTGCAAAGGCAGCCATTCCTGGCTCAGTTCACATTAACATAAACCTCCCAATCTCAGATCCAACAGGCTTATATTTATCAAGAATTGTTGGGGAAAAGATAAAAGTAATTAATGGAAAACACTCAATAAAATGAGACACTTTAATTGATGCATTTGTTAGGTGATGGTCTGAAAATACACCTCTTTCATAAACCAAAGAGCAAGAGAATAAATATAATGATACTGGCATAGTCTTAGGTTTCACTTTTAGGGAGAAGCTATTTCATTCCAAAGGGCAATCATCCTTAAATCTCTGTAATCTATACACTCCTTTATTTATTTTTATCTCTGTCTCCTCCAGAGAAATATTGTGGTTTAGCTGGTAATGGGGATGAACCAAACTGGAAAACTTTGGAACTAGAAGTCAAATGAGAAATAGCTGATTGAATAAAAGACAGGCACATGTCTATGAGAATAATATTTGGAGTGAGTTCTTTAAAGGACAGATTGCCAGAAATATGAGTTTCTAGGCAGATCTCAAGCTAGAAGTTTCATCTGTAAGAAATGTTCAGGGAGTAAGGGAATACGGCAATGGTCAGGGTGTGTAATCTATTCCAAGATTACAGGATGTTTAATATTAAACAAGAGGCAATAAGTGAAGGTGCTGGAAGGCAATTGCTTGGTATTGGAATCCAGATATGAGGAATTCTGCATTCACTGGAAGGAAATCCAGATAAACATCATGAATAGACAATAAGGTTGGAATACTATCTCAAAGTAGCAAGGCAAGAGATTAGTTACTAGGAAACAAGTACCAAATCAGAGATGGATCAGCTTTCTCTAAGGAAACATCAGAGACTATGTGCTGTCTCCTGATGTCTGTGCTTTATGGTCTTGGAAGATGGCATTTAAACCCAAATTCCTGGCATGAAAAATGTCAAATGAGTCTTCACACATAAACCTCATTGAGAAAACAAAACTCAATTCATTAATTTTCATTGATTAGCTAAATATAGTCTAATATTTAATTGGTATATGTTGTAAACTTCCCAAAGGTTTAAAACATACAACTCTTTATGCCTAAGCATTATGAAAATGTCCTCTGACTGGCTGTCATACCTTATCTGCTGAGATATAGAGCCCAGTACCATACAATCTGGATGTGGAGTCCTCTTGACTGTCAAAGCACTATTTCCTTTCTATCCAAGAAGAAATGCCTAAGTCCTATAATACAAAATTACATTTTTGTTTCTTTTAGATAATTTTCTCACATGTTCTTATTGATCAACTAAAATCAATCAATTATAAATAAAAACTAAGAACAAAAACCAATAATATAATAAAAAAAGAAATTCATAGTAAATAGAAGAGCTGGTATAGATGTACCTTATAAAACAAGGAAATCCAATTTTTACTTTGTATGTGGTTTTTAGTCAAATATGCTCTACAAAAATTCCCAAACCTAATTTTGGCCAGTGATTTTAAGTCCTTTTTATATTATTTAATTGCTAAATATTTTATTTCTATGGTGTACATATGATATATATTGGATGTAGAGAGAGAGGAGAAGTCACAATTAGTAGAAAGGTTATCACTTTAAAGGCTTTCGTTTTCAATTTCCAACTATGCTTCCTAAACCAGAAAATAATAACATCAGAAAACATATCAGAAATAAGGGGGTCCAGTCATAAGCCTACAGAACTAGAAACACTGGGGACAGGCTCATTAACCTCATTAACAAGCAACCCAGGTTGTTCTATGGACTTGTATTTGAGAACATCACACCACACCACATAGTTTACCCTTCTAAACCTTTATCTACTTCCTAAGTCAGATGAGCAGAGATTTATAGAAACTAACTGCACACTTTGAATATATCAAAAAATTAATTTTGTAATCTTCATAAGAAACTGTTTCCTCTTTTCAATATTTTTGATTTTCCCAATTAGTTACTTTATTAGTTAGCCATTGTTATATGTCAAATTCTCCAAACTTAGCAGTTTAAAACATGGAATAGTCACACAGTTTCTGAGGTTCAGGATTCTGAAACTGGATTATCAAAGTGGCTAAGATCATTCATGAGGTTAAGTGTCAGCTTGCACTTTAATTATAAATTAAGGCTTCTTTGGGTTTAGAGAATTGGATTTTCAAGCTCACTCACATGGGATCAGTAGGATCCCACCACATATGCACCACATACATTTGTTCAAAGGCACCTGCTTCCCCCAGAGCAAATATCTGAGTGTTAACAAATAAGACCAATGCCACAGTGACTTTATGACCTAGTATTGGATGTCCCAAATCACCATTTCTTTCATATCATATTACCCAAAGAGAACACCTCAGTACAAAGTGAAAGAATTATGGGAATGCATGGAGGTATGGATCACTGACAGTCATCATGGAGACTGACTACCTTCCCAGTGGATAGAAATACAGCCAATAAAACCAGCACACTTTCAACTTGCTTTCTGCCATACACCCAAAGCCAAGACTCTTCAGCCACATATTCACTGTTTCTCTTGCCTGCCATTTCTTATAGTTCAACCCCCACCATCCTATTTATACTTACACCTTTCTTTCAGTCTCTAGCCTCTTCATAATTCCTGCTCATAGTTGAGCAACCTTCTTAAAAGACAACTGAAATATGTTCATAAACCTTCAAAGTCTCTCAGTGGTTTGTGGAGTATCCAGCCCTTAATAGGGCAGTTAAAGTTTTCTTATATATTAACTACAGTTATCTTCCCAGGTTCATTTCCTATTCTAACTCTATCTTCCTCTTTTCTGTTAATGATTGCATATTACCCCTAAATTTCTGTTTCCATCAGAGCCCCTTTGCTATTATTTTATTCACCTAAAATATCCTACTTCAAAACTCGGACCAGATTCTGTCTTTCCTACTGTACTATAAGAATGGATGTTCTCTTCCAAGATGTTTTGTTATACCTCCAACACATAATTAGTTGCAATTGTAGTTAGTCATTTGAGTGTCTACCTTCCAAATAGATTTTAATCTCCACTGGATTAAGGACTTTATTTTAGTAATATTTGTGACTATCAATAAAATATCAGAATTTTCTGAATGATTGCATACAATTCCAACAGGATCTTATGTATAGATGATAATTCTATCTGTTCTCAATAATGTACAGAAAAGATATTACATATTTTATAAATGATTATTTCTATTACTCTGAAGAGTAATCCTCCATACAAAATTCCAGTCACAAAGAGTATCAACTGTTCAGAGCATAATTTCATTTGAAGTTTTTTTCCTAAGGACAGATGGAACAGTCTCTTTTTCTGTAACATTAAACATAGAGATGTATATGGAGGGAGCAGAGGTGAGTATTTTATAAACATGCTAAATAAATTGATGCGGGTCTCCCAAGGGATTTTTTTTCCCAAGGCATATATCTGGTCAGGTTTTCATTTGGGGAAATAATCTCTGGAAGAAAGAATTGCAGTCTTTCTGACTGAACTGGCAGTATATAGGCGACTCGGAGACTTACCTCGAGTATGAGACAGGAGTCAAGTAAAGGGGTGCTGGTGGTAAAGCTGTCTGTGGTGGTGGCAGAAGAGCTAAAAAGAAGAGTTGTTTAAGGACAGAACTGACCAGACTTGCTGAATAATTGATGAAGGGGGATTAAGGTGAAGAAAAGAATGATGTTTAGGTGAGAGCTTTGATCCTGTGACTGGTTCTCACAGTAGCTATCAGTGAAAAAACAAATCAAGGCCTAACTTTAGCCAATGTGGTACCAGCATCAGTGTCATATATTGTGGATAACTCATTCTGGGGTAGGCCACAGGAGCAATCAGGAAATTACATTGACCTTTTCCACAAATGAATATCCTCAAAATTAGATTCTTACACCAACTGACTATAGGGAAAGCTATTAAACTGTCAGGCAAGAGTACTCCATGGATTTTATGAATTACCATGATTCATCTTTCCAGGGGAAGGATCAGAATAAGAATCATATCCGCTGCTTCTCAGCAGTTCCTGAAGGATCATACACTGGAGTTTACAATGAGAATAATAGCATAAAAAAATAATAACATAAAAAAAGTCAACACCTAAATATAAAGTACGCATTCTTAGTATATTATTCTCAAGTTTGTGATGCGGTTTTACTAAATCAACTTGATTTTTCTTGTTTGTGTTATGAATGTCCTTTTCACTTGCATTCAGAGATTCTAGATATACAGAATGTAACTAAGTTAAAAAAATCAGTATAAGTATTGTTTATCAGCAGTGATTATGAAAACCTCATGCATGTCCTATGTTCCTAAGAAGATGGAGTTTCTGCATTATGTATTACATTCAAGAACTAGAGGAGAAATGGCCATAAAAAAAAAAAAAGCCACATCTTTCAGTTTAAAAAAAAATTCAATCTGAATGCTAGGTATTTTTCAATGCACATTAACAAATATGCTTCATTTTTTATCTTTGTATCACTTTTTCCTTTTATGTTACTGCCTAGCCTCTGAGTTGGGAATTCGGAAAGACAACAACCAGGTGTTGAAATGGAGCCCCTTAAATGTAGTTAATATTGATTACTGAGCACACTTCAAAGGAGGTAGAAATGGAACGGGACAGTCCCACTGTACTTTAGGGTATCTCCTTGTACAGTGCAGTGTGTGCTCTGCCTGAAGGTGGGTTGATTCCTTGCCTTTTCATTCCTTTCAGTAGCACTTGTTATCTTAAGGTATCTTTTCAGACTTTATAGTCTGAAATCAATAAGAGCTACAAAACCCTGTGTGGCCTGGTTCCTGACCTCTCTTCCAACTTATTTTCCTACCACTCATTCATCCTTTACCTCCCACCTCCAGCCTCACAGAAGCTGCAGGTCAAGAAGAGTTGGAAGCTGCGGCATCCCTTTCAGGTCACTCTTTAGGCCTATGGCTCTCATTTCCCTCCAGCTCTCAGGAGTGTTGCCTGCCACACCCTACAGCTAAGTCTCACCCTGGACATTCTCCTCAGCCAACTCTCCCCAGTCTTTCTGCTACCTTGGGAACTGAAGACTGGTCTATGTGGTGGAGGTCCAGAGCCTCTTCTTCATTTACTTAGCTATATAATTATTTATTTATTCATTGATTCATTCATTTTTTTATGTGAAGAAAACAAGTTACAGATAGGTATACATATCACAATACCATAATTACAAAATTATAAACCATGCAAAACAATATATTATTTACTCATATGTGTGATTTAAGTTTTAAATACCACAGGAATGATAAACATCAAATTCAGTGTACTGATTATTATTTCTGGGAACGTTTAATGGGGAATAGGATAGAAGAGATGTCCACAGAGAATGGCAACTATCTCTGAGATGGCTGATTATTTTTAATTTAATTTTTTTTAATTTTGCATATATATGTGTATTTATTTTTAAAATTTATTTATATATAAATTTCACAACATTGTAATCTCAATATATATATATGTGTGTATTTATATAAATATTACATTATTGTATACCTCGGAGTCTTCCCATTTCCCTAACACTTGTTAACCATCCTGCTCTTTCATGCCCTCTGCCTCCCCTGCCTTCTTCCCCCTCCTCCTCTCTTACAGAGCCTCTTCTTCCTTGCAGGTGTGGTTGCTGAGAATATATTAAAAGTGGACTAAGGTCTCCATCTGAGCCTTTTTACAGGGAACCCAATTTAAAACATGGGCCCTGTGTTCCCTCTATCTGGAACATGTTTGAACGATCTTCCCAAATCTCTCTCCCTGGAAGTACCTACTCTTCCTACTTTGCCCTGGAATCACTTTCCCAAGAATGTCTTCCCTGGGTGCCCATTTTATTCCATCTCACTAGCACATGTTTTCATAGAAGCCAGTTCTCTTCATTCAGAGGGATTCTGATTGCAACTAGGATGGATGTTACTTTGCATTTTTGACTCATCTCTGGCTCACCAGTTTTATAGTAAACTCCCTGAGAGCAGAACTCCTGCCTGTTCTTATGATTGTCATTGTAGCTTAGAATACTGAATTTTGTTCAGAATTCAATAAATATGCATTAAATTAACTGTGTCCTGATATATTTAAAAAACTCTTCTTTTTCTGAATTATTTCCCTCTTAAAAGAGAATCTCCTTTTCTGTTGATCTCTTCTCCCTAAGAGGATAAAAAGCATCTACGTGACTATGATCATTGTTCCTGGATTACCATGAGAATTGTATCCTGATCTACTATATCAAAAGCAAATCTTAGAACAAAGTTGAGACTGAAAATAAGGGATGCTTGTATATGTCCTCAGCACAATATTTCATGGTGAGAATTTCAACAGCAAATGGACAATAAGAAAATAGCTCAGCATCTAAAACAATGATCATTTCATCATGATCTTTTAAAGATTTTATAGTGAAATAATGAGAAATGGTTTCTAAAATAAAAAGGATGAAAGTTCTCTCTGTTTCTATTTTCAGAGGTCTTTGTTCTAGAAATTATTTTTAGTGTTGGTAAATTATGCAACTTTAGACAACTCAAACTGAAAAGCCCTATATTTGGAACCAGGAGAATATATTTAACTAAGGGTTATGATTTACCAAGTAGATTTAAAATTCCCTTTATGTGTTTTTATTATATTTCTGATTATTCAGTCAAAAATCCTCCTGAAGGTCAAACTGGCCAGAGAAAAAGAAGAAATAAACCTCTTTAGGGCAAGCCCAAGTCTAGGGCAATTTCTTTATCAATACAGGCAAATGAATAGAGTCTGAGAGCTCTCAGTGGATCTCTCTCTCTCTCTTTCTCTCTCTCTCTCTCTCTCTCTCTCTCTCTCTCTCTCTCTCTCTCTCTCTCTCTCTGGCATTCTCACTTACCTCTTCCATAGTCATACCACTCGTAGTTGCCATGCCAGTAGCAGTAGTGCTAATGCTGGTGCTGCCACTGATGCTGCCTTTATTCCTACTGCTAGGCACAGATGTGCACATTTACACACACACACACACACACACACACACACCCATGTTCTTTGGGCCAAGTATGCACAGTTACATGTGCATGTGCCCTGTCCCCACACTTCCAAGTACCTTCTGCATTAACACCATCAAGTCTAATCAAATCTATCAAGGTGATAGCTATAGGTTAATGAATTAAAAGAACTAATTAATTAATTTACCCTGAAACCTCCAATCAGCATTCACTGAGCAGTCACTGAACAAGGCCTTGAAACTCAGGGCTATTTGGGTCAGGAGAGAAAGACTTCCACCTAAGTAATTCAACATCTGGTTATAGGCTCCAAGAAAAACAGACCCTTATAACTAGAAGCCAGCCTGGGAATGCTGTTCATTTAGGGCTTAATGCTATTAGATGCTGACTGAACACATGAGTCATGGACACTGTGACTTTGATGTATCATGACACAATCAAGACTACTTTCAAATCATACCTGAACTCTGATAAAATCAAGAACATTATACAAACATTGTCAAACACTATCACTAAAATTACTAAACATCCCCTCTTCTGGCTGACTCAGGTGCTGCTTCATTACCAATTACAGCTTGAGGCTGACTTCATTCCTCCTGTTATTTAGGTAAGAGGTATAAAGGTATTAAGTTAATGATACTAAGTCCATTCTTTTTTTTTTCTTTTTCATTTTAAAAATAATTTTATTAAAAAATATTTTCACGCACACACATATAACATCGTTATCCCCCCAAGGTTCTCCCACCACCTAGTCACCCATGAACCATCATCTTAATCTCTTGTGCCCATCCCACCCCTGATTTACCTCCTCCCCCCTCCCTTGCTCTATGCTTCAATTCTGTTGATAGTTTTAAATTTTCCTTGTCCTTTTGTTTGCTTTCCTTGTATCCCACATATAAGTGAGATCATACAGTATTTCTCTTCTTCTTTCTTGTTTATTTCTGCTAATATGATTTCTCCTAGGTCCATCCATGTTATCATGAATTCATCAATTTGTTTTTTTGATTGTGGAATGGGATATTAAGTTCATTCTAACACTCTCATACTAAGTGCCCCATACCTCCCTGTAGTGTATGTTTGTCCTGGTTGCAACAAGTTAATAAACTTCTCTTTGTTTACTTAAATGTGTATTCCTGGTGATCTTTGACTGGAAGGCTTTGAAGACGTTTAATGGGTATAAAATTAAACTAGAGAGCTATATAAGAATAGTCAAAGAGCTATAGGAAATATTTGACCTTAAAATATATACCTTTATTTCCGTAGAAATAAAAATACACCAATAATTTCATGGTGTAGTAATCATTTCAGGCTCAGCAAATGAGAAATCAAGATTTCTCTGACCAGTGATTCTGCATATCTTGGAAAGGAAATGATAAATGACAGGAGTGGGGCTCATAAATGCAATAAGTAGGGCCTTTGGGAAATAATAGAATTAAGGTATTTTAGGGACAATATTCAAAACAACACATAAGAGTCCTAGAAAGAATAGTTGCATGAAAAACAGAAGTAAGGTGGCTGATGAATTATGGGGGGAGCCGTCAGTACAGAGACTCAGCATGGCAATAATTGTAGCAGAGAGGTATATTTTTAAAGTCTTGGGCATCATTCTGCTTTTCTGTACATGCCTTTACATACTCAGTCTATATTTACCATTGTGAGATATATTATTCTCTTGTTTACAATTCATCTGATTTGATAGTACATGAACTTTTTTCCAGTCTTTACATATATTTAAAGATATTGTCATCTATGACTTAAGTCTAAGTCTAAGACTTAAGTCTAAGTCTTCCCCCCAGAAAATTGTAGAATGGTCTACATGAAGTACTCTTATGTGAAGTATTATTACAAAAGAAGAGATCAATGGGGAATCTGACTTATGCAATAATTGCAGAAAGTGAAAATGTCCCCATGTATCATTGTTATGATGGCATATTTAATCTAAGAACAGCAAAGCATTGCAGAAAAGATACTCCATGCTGCAAGCAGAGAAACTAATAATGCAAGAAATGCGAGTCTAATCAAATAGACCTTGTGATAACAGTGCTGCTCTAATCTGCAACTCTAAATGGAAGCTACTTGTCTTTAAGATCCACAAAGACTGAGTGAAACATTAAATAAAAACATATATTAAGAGGCAATAAAATGTGGAGGGACTTGAAACCTGGCTGTCATGTTTCTCTGTAGGTGACCTTGGAGTAAATTATTTGACCTCTCAGAACCTATCTCCTCATCAGTAAAATGGAAGTAATCATGGTATCTACACAATAGAATTCTTGTGAGATTTAATGCCAGGATGCCTTTAATATACTCAGTTCAGTTTCTGGTAATGATTACTATGGTTGTCACGTTATTAGTAACTTGCATTCAACCAAGTGCAAAATCTTCAGCTTAAAATTGAGAAGATTGAAAGCTAAAGTTGTGTTAACTTTGTAAACTATATTTTAAACTATATTTAAATAAACTTTAACAGTAAGTTTTGAGTTTTAATAAAAGTTTAATAAACCCAATACTTTAGTCAACAAATATTCATTATGTCCCTGCATGGTGCTATGTCTAGTATTTGGATATAGAAGAAGGTACAGCAGAGAGGGTCAAATACAATATGATTTAGACACCTACTTGTTCAAAATCAGCACTAGGCATAGCCATTTTGATAATTACCATAATCAGTGTCTAATGCTGTTATCCTAGCAAAAGAAAGTTCATTTATGACTAAAACAACCTGGGTGGTCAACTGGAGGTGATAATTTTGAAACAAGATCGGGATTTTCCTCAAATACTGGGGTTGTGGATATAGAATAGCAATCTGAGTGAAACAGAGGTGAGAAGGGTATGGCCTAGGAAGGGTCTGTGACTTGTTAGAGTTTGGATCTTGTCTTTGTCAGTTCAGGCTGCCATAATAAGATTCCGTAGACTGAGTGACTTGTAGTTCCCACACATTTGGAGGCTGGGAAGTCCAAGATAAAGATACCAGCTAATTCAGTTCCCTGGTCAGGGCATCTTTTTCACTTGCAGAGAGGAGTTTTCTTGCTGTTCCATCATGTGATAGTGAGAGCAGTTGGCAGTTCACCATATAGATTTTGGAATGATATGTTTAGTAGAAAACAGATCTGAACTATTGAGGAGGCTATTAGCATTTTCTGAGAGGAAATACAGTTTTAGACTGGTATTTTAGAAGGCAAATCATCTGTAGACAGGTGAGATGAACTGGAAGGAGACAAAGAAACAGCTAAAATATTGCTATAATAATTCAAGTAGAGACAGCATATTTCATGAACTCTACAAAATACCAACTTCTAGACATACTATTCTTTATGTACCTCCAAGGAAATGACATAACAAAAAAAAATTACTGAACTATGTTACAATATTTACTTTTGTGCAGAACTTAAAATTTGTACTTAATGAAAGATGATTTTAGATGGTTTTAAGCATCCATTTTTACTGTCACTCTTTGTATATACATCAGAAAATATCAGTAAAATACATGTGTTAACCTATTTTTAAAATTAAATAATTTATTTATATATAAATTTCACATATTTGTGATCTCTGGGGTTCACCCCCCCACCCTCCCTGACCGTTCCCACCCTGTCTCAGTCCCTCTCTCCCAAGTTGTGTACTTTAATTTGGTTGTTAGCTTGTTTTGACTTTTCTTCATGGCTTTTTGTTTATCTTTCCCATGCCCCATATAATAGTGAAACCATTTGGTTTCTGTCTTTTTCTTTTTGACTTGTTTCTGCTAATTTGATTTCTTCTAAGTCCATTCATGTTATCATAAAATCATCTAATTTGTCATTTTTAATTGATGAGTAATATTCCATTGTGTACATATACCACATCTTTTTCATCCAGTCATCTGTTGTGGGACATTTTGGTTGCTTCCATGTCTTTGCAATTATAAATAGTGCTGCAATAAACATCTGAGCACAGGTGTCCCTTTGTACAAGCATTGAGGTTTCCTTTAGGTAGATTCCCAAGAGAGCAATTGCTGGGTCAAATGGTAGCTCTATTTTCATTAATATGAGTGCCCTCCAGACACCTTTCCATAGAGGTTGAACCAGTATACATTCCCACCAGCAGTGTAAAAGTGTTCCCTTCTCTCTACATCCTCACCAGCACTTGTTGTTGCCTGTTTTTTGGATGTGGGACATTCTTACTGGTGTAAGGTGGTATCTCATTGTGGTTTTGATTTGCATTTCTCTGATTTCTAGTGACTTTGAGCAGTTTTTCATGTGCCTGTTGACCATTTGTATTTCCTCTTTGGAGAAGTGTCTTTTTAATTCTTCTCCCCATTTTTAACTGGGTTTTTCATTTTATTTTTGTTAAGTTATGTGAGTTCTTTGTGTTTCTTTGTTATCAGACCCTTATCACTTGTATGTAGAGCAAAAAATTTTTCCCACTTGGGTGTTAACCTATTTTTAATAGTGTTTCACATTCCATTTATTCTGAATCACTTGATTCAATTATAAGGTATTTTTTTTTCAAGTTTCATTATGGTATATATTAGAGTTTATCCACATGCCGACAGGTATTTTTTAAGTCACATTTTATGTTCTTTTTGTCATCTTTTTTTGTCCCCATTCAGCATCTTAAGGACATCTTTCCAGGAAATTGAGTTTAATTCTGCATCACTAATGTTAATTTATTGGACAAGTTGTGAGCCTCCAGGCCTTGTGCTTAGGAAGAGTGAAGCCCTGGTGAGCAAAGACAGGTTGGACATAACTGACACAGTATTAACCTAAACAATTTCCTAGTGAAAGACATTTTGCTTATTTCCATATTTGGGGTTTTTTTTCTATCAATTATTTATCAATCCCTAGGTCAAAATCTCAGAAGGGAAATATCTAGGTCAAGTAGATTGCATATATTTAAGAGTTTCTTATCTATTATCAGTGCTTCAGAAACTTGCACCAATTCATATTTCCACCAAATGTAGCAAAAAGTGTAGGAAAAAGTGTCTATTTCCTCACAGCATTTTCACATCAGGTTTTTTCAAACTTTTCATTTTGGCTAATCAAAAAGGTAAATTTTATTGCTATTTAAAACATGTATCTTAATTATTGGTAAGACAATATGATTTTATAATAGTCACATATATAATATAGCTATAATTTGCCAGTATATACTTATACTTATACTTTGCCAGTATATACTTATACTATATCATATGTATATGCTTGTGTGTAGTATATATACACAAATACACTGAATTTTACCCTTTGCTCACTTTTCTACTGTTATATTTGATTTAAATGATTTTTTTGACTAATCATTTGCCCCTTTGTGTTCTATTGTTAATATTTTAGAAACATACAAAAGTTCAAAAATTTAATCCATACTTGTAATTGGCACTTTATAGCAGCATAGTTTCCTATAATAAAGTTAGATTTATTAACTCACATGTGTGAAAATGTCTATACAATATTCTCAGAACAGGATGCTACTATTAGTTTCATCTATTTGAATCTATTTTAATAAGTCTAAAGATATCTTATGCAAACAGCAAAACAGGATGTTCAGTTTCCATAGAAACAGAAACTAATACTATTTTTTAAAAAAGGAATAAGCAATGCTGGCACTATTCCCCTCAGGGGTTCTCATTTGCAACCAATTTTTTTAATAAGTCATATATGTGAATTATACTACCTGAAGCTAGTTAACATTAGTGATGCTCAATAAAGACTTCACCAGGCATCTGATCACTATCAGGGAAGAGTTGATATAAATGCATTGCCTGCTGACTAATTCGTATTTTCATTCTAATATGTAGTGTAAAGTAAAGCCCATTTAATTTTGATTTTTGAAAGAGGGTCATTCATTTCCTTGTTAAAATTGAAATAATGTGGAGAGATGATTTCTTTTTCAATTTTGAAAATTTTGACTATAAAGCAAACTTTCACCATCGAATCAGTTTTCCTATTGGCTTAATTATCTCAATGGAAAACTTTTTTAAGAAAAGAGCCTTGAGAAAAATAATTGAAATATACAAAAGTGCCAGAAAACATTTTAGAAAAATGTGAAATAATTATATGACTCAGACCATTAGAGTTTATAATTACCATTGAGAAACTGAAAATCAACCACCCAATGAGAATCCCCTTGAGTCTAAACCACCCAGTGGATGATGTGTCATATGTGTTACCTATTTCTATACCAACAAAGTCTATAACTTAGTTTCTAATCCCAAATCCCCTTTTTATATTGTTTCTGTTCCCATAGACTCTAAGATGTCTCGTTTGTCTATGAAACATTTCCTCTGTACTCAGGGTGACTCCTGAAGTAGATACTCTGCTTTCATAAGACAGAAAAAGGGATAGGCTACCATTTTTTAAAATATGAACAAGGAAATAATTTCATAATTTCCATTACAATCAAACTGTCATGATAAAAATTTTATAGCTACTATCTTCTTATCTGATCTTCATGATGACAACATTGATGTTACCCCCTTATCAACAGACACGAGACCCAGCCCAAGTCTTACACCTTGCAGGTGGAGGAGCTGGAACTTGTACTCATGCCCTTCATCTCTAAATTAAAGGACATTTCCACCAAACCACTTCACACCCTCCTCCTGCCCCCTTAGTACACAATCTTTCTAAGGGGCTTACTTTAATTAGGGTAGGTAGACTGCCCTTCAGGGTAGCAAGACATACTTCACAGGCAAGCAGGACACTCACTGAGGCTGTACTTTGAATGCAGTGTGTCTCATGTGCTGTTGCTGCTAGTTTGTTTTCCCTGCTGTCTCATACTTTGTCAGTGATGGTGGAGGCAGTCATAGTGGAGCCATTTGATCATGGTGTCCCTATCTTCATTTCACTTTTCCCCTATGTTCACTGAGCTCCATAAAATAGGTTGGTTTCTCTTTCTTTTGTAAACCAGGTACAAATGAAGTAATAAGGAATCTCTGGAAATGTCCCCTCCTTCAAGACTGCCATGTCGTTAAGAGATTGGGCTCTAAGTTGAGATCTCATGGGTTTAATTCTGGTTTTGCCATTTACTAGCTGTGTGAGTTCCAATGCATTCAAATGAATTCAAAGACAAACCTCTCCATGCATTGGTTTCCTCATCTATGAAATACTAGTGCTGACCTCCTGGGTGTATTGTGAAGATCATATGAGATAATCATACAAGTTGTCTATCTGGTAACAGAAAATACTTTCTAAATGATGGATCAGAAGACCACACCTCCAGGACAGACACACTTGCAGGAACAAGCATACCATAGCCCCCTCAAGATGCACAGATGATACTGGAGACCAGATGAACCACACAGCTTCACTACTACACCAATAGAAGTGTCTCCCTATGTAGGATCACCTTTTCACACTGCTTGCTTCCAAATCCAAGCCTACATAGGTATGGTTTCATTATACAACCTAAGTTGCCAATTTGTCTCAAGCATAAAGGAATCTGAAGTTAGGAATTTTTATGCCTTTTTTAAAAATGTTATTACATAAAACTCATAATGTGAGAAATTCCCAAAATGTATGTTTGGAGGAAGTTACAAAAGACAAATGTTCATTCTTCCTAGTCAAAGCGGTTTTGGAAAAGTGAGAAATCCAGTAACACATGTTTAGTACTCTTCAGGGGAGAGATGTGCTGACTGACATAAGTATTTTGTTCTGCTAGACAGGTTCAATATTTTATTCTAGAAAGAGAAGGTGACTCACCAGATTTAATGGAAATATCCATGAAAGTTATCCAGTTGCCTGGGATTTAATTCACATTCACCAAAAAGTCCTTTGTGACCATAAATTCCCAGGTGAATTTATCTACCAGGAAGAGAATTGCTTATTAACTGCCAAGAGCACTTTGGGCTCTTCCCAGAACTACATTGATAAGTTCACTCATCTGATAATGTGCCAGACATTGACAAGGCATGGGAGATCTCGTCAATGACAGTAAAATTCCCCCTTTGCCCTTGAAGAGTTCATAATCTGCTGAAGAAAATGAACCTGTGAATAAATAGTTATGGAATGATGCGATAAACACAAACCTGGTAGAAGAGGCTGGAGCACTGGGAAGGGGCACTGATTCTCTGTCCCTCCCAATTTGAAGGAAAGTTTACATAGCTGAAGTAAAGGCTCCACACTGAAGAGTTAACCAGATGGACAGGGTGGAGAAAGATAAACCATGCTTCAGAAAGGCACAAAGGGAAGTGATGTTAATTAATCCTATTCATTTAACAAATATTTACTAAGTGCTTATTATTTGTGTCAAGAAATGAGATACGATAAAACAAAGGAGACAGAGTGAAGGAGAGGAAAAGGAGAGAGCTTCTTGCCTCACCAATGAGGTGGGAAGGACAGATGGAATTGCCCAAACAGGATGTGTACCCTATGCTAGGAAGTTTATAATTCAGACTTGATTCTTTGTCTTTTAAAATTCATCTGGAAACTATGTAGAAGGTTGATTCTGCATCTAAAAATCTCTCCCCCCCAAGTTTAAACAGGTGACTTACCGTCCTGTACTCGGAGTACTTAAGTCTTGCCTGTGTATCAATAATTTGCTTATTGAGTCTGCGTAAGGAAGTGAGTGCTTCCACTTGCATTTTCTTTCTAGCTCTGATTCAAGTTTAATGTCTCTGAGAGCAAAGCAAGAAAGGCAAGCCCCTCCTAGTAACATACTTTACAATAGAAGATATCAAAGATGTGCATTGGAATGAGGCTTCTTAGAGAAAAACAAAAAGCCTTCTGGAACCTCCCTGTGAGACACCTGAGAAGCTGCTATTTGACTTCAGAAAACAGTTTCATGAACAATAATTAAACATTGGCATTTGCATAAATATAATGGGAGAGGAATAGGGCAGACAAAAATTAGATGTAAATGCATGTATCCTTAAAAAAGAAAGAGGGGGGAAAGCACACAGAGACAATAGTGAACCTTAAAAAAAAGTAACTCACACATTGTGTATTTTTAAATACTGTTTTTAGATACAGCCTCCCTTCTGTCCCAAAACACATCACCTGCCAGCTGCACTGGAGAGGGGATGGGCTCCAGTTACATGATGCTTGATATTTTTATGTGATTATTTTCTATTATACAGAAAGCTAAAGGTTCTTCTTGCTAGCTCTATATTTACATATTAAAGTCTTATGGTTTTGGAAAGAAAAGAGAGAAGAAAGGATGTATAGCAAGAATATATAATGAATTACAGATGTACCATACAATCATGACCAGGTAAGTGACCTCTGTAAACATGAAGTCAAATAAGTGGGCCTCCTAAGTGAAATATTTTACACTTGAATGTCCCACTAAGAGTTGATTCAAATGAAGGGACAAATTTTCCAATTATATGTTTCAGTACTCACAAGCATTAGCTCTTGGGAGCTGACAGGAGAGGGATAAAGAAAATGAAGACATAAACCCAAAGACTTTGCCCACGACATTCTAGGTCCCTGATGCTTCACAGTTACATCACTCAGGAGTGAATCAGACTCCACTCATCTGAAAGTGAACCAGGTACTGCTAGAAAAACTCACAGTCACAGTACACTGGCTTGTAAGTTAGGTTTCAATATGTCCCTCTACAATGAGGACCAATCACCTTAAATGATGGTACGCTTGCATTCTGAGCCACACTTTTCCCTAGTTAGGTCATGCTAGCCATGAATCCAAATCACTGTTTCAGGAGCTTAAATATGGGATCAGGGAAAAAGCAATTGACTAATGATAAAGCATTAATTCTAAATATTTCAATTACATTATACATATAGTGGCTGACACCTAAAAAAAAAACAAAAAAAAAAAACAAACAAAAAAAACCTCCCATGAATGCAGTTAAACAATGATTCAGCACAAGCCCTCAATAAAATGGGGGGAAATGTATTCATAAAACAGAGATGTATAGGTAGTCACCAACATCTATTCATTTTACCAGTAGTCATTTTACCAGTAAACAACTACATCCAAATTCATGGCTAAACCACCTTTCCCGGACTTCTTTGTAGAGAGTGTGCCCATGTGACTGAAATCCCTACCAATGAATATGTGTAAAAACTTTTTTTTTGAACCACAAAAGGGGCATACACTTCCAGGTTATGTCTTGTCTTCATAATGACTAGAATCCAAATATATCTTTGACCCAATTTTTACAGACAACTAACAACATGGTGCTGTCTTCTGGGGGAGGCTCAATATTAAAGTAATTTGAGTTTCTGTATACCTGAAAGCTCACTTAACACTGATAGCTAAGGGAAAAATAAACTCCTGTCCTCCTTAAGCCCTGAATTTAGAGATCTGTAGGGAAGATTTCCCCCAACTATAAATAATGATTTAAAAAACCCATCTTATAAAGATTTTCCAAAAGCATATGTTTAGGAAAACATGAATAAATATAACTAAACTAATACTCTTCATGATGATCAAAACTATTTGCCACAGTTATTTATAAAGTCAACAAGCATTTCTCTCTCATTGACTCTCTGACCATCTCTCCCCCTCCTCCCACCCTCAATTTTCTTGGCTCTTAAATCTCAAGTCTTTGGAGTCATCATTGGCACCACTCTCTTCTTTCTTCCAACAGTTATGGCTCTTATTATATCTCAGCACAACCTCTTGAGACCAAATCATCATAATATTTTTTAATAGACTCTTAACCAGCCTCCCTGTTTCTACTTCCATCCTCCTCCAAATAGCAGCCAAAAAAAAAAATGCTCTCAGGATGCCAGTGAGATGATGCTATCTTTTCTCAATTAAGAAGAACTTCTCTTGGCAAATTAAGAGAAAATTAATCAGTGATAGATTTATGAACATATTTGTACTTAAAATGAGCTGAATTTAACTAGAAAAATGTTTGTCTCCACTTATAAATCTACTCTTCATAGTTCTACCTGAATTTTACAACATAGCTACTAAATATTTTTTCCGATGTGTTCCCTATGTCTTATAAGAAAATGAACCAACTTTTTCGCAGAAAGTTCAGAGCTTTTCTAATCTAGACTTAACTTGCCTTCCTTTTTTTAGATATAATAGATCTAAAAACTTACACAAAAACAAGTTTTAGATCACAAAATTTACACCAAAACTTATACAAATCTTTTTGCTACCTATTGTAGTAAAAAGAGGGGAAGCAAGGGAAGAGATAAATAGATTCACTTAATCTGATATAAAAATACATTCAAGATATATTCTCAAGTTTAGAAATCTTACTGTAGGTAGTATGCTCAAAAGATATAAAAATCATATCTTGTGTATCTGTGAATATACAATATGCTTTACATAGAAAAAAATGACAAATGGAGTCACACAAAACTATTCAGAATGGATACCTTTGGAGAAAGGAATGGAATTGTTAGGGGCTTGAAAAAATGGAGCATCATTTAAAGTCTGCATTCATTTAGCAACATTAATAGGTTATTTCTGTTTCAGGCACTGGACTAAAATCCATATTACGGAAGATATTCAAATTTGCATAGAAAAATATCTGTTAAAATATAAGTACTTTCTTAATGGGGAAAATAAAAAGATGACCAAATTTCTGTTATCTTTATCATTCCATGTATATTTAGATGATTGTTTTCCATTAGAACTTTTTTATTCATTCAAACCTAATATTAAAATCTTGACTGAAGAAAATAGTTATACATTACACAACTGAGAAAGTTTTTCTATCCTAAATACTAAAAAACACATAAATTAAAAATAAAAAGTTAAATAACCCAATTAATTAATGATGAGCAGATCTGAACAATCTACCAAGGAGAATATTGAGAAGATCAACAGACAACTGGAAAATGTTCATTATCATTTCTAGTAAGAAAGAAGCAGTTCAAAACCACAATAAGATATTATTTCACACCTGTAAGAATAGTACATACTAAGAGTTTCCCAACAACTGCTGAAGAAGCAGGAAAAAGGACTTCATTATACCGTTGGTAGGGATATAACTGCTATGGTCATTTTGGAAAGTAATTTGGATTTATCTTACAAGATGACTAATGGAAAGACCATGTGCTCCAATAATCCCATTCCTGGGCATCTATCCAAAGAGAGTAAGACCATCAACTCAAAAAAGGTGTGCTTTTCAATGTTCATTGCATAGACATGGACACAACTTAACAACCCCTGATAAAGAATTGGATCAAGAAAAATTGGTATATTCACACAACGTAGTACTAGGCAGTGGCAAGAAAAAATAGCCGTCACCATTTACAATGAAATGAAAAGAGTAACAAGAAATTATGTATAGTAAATCAAGTCAGAATGACAAATACAAACACTGGACATTTTCAGAGTGGATAACTTGACAATGGAAAATATTTATAAAACCTAGCAGTCACTAGTAAAGAAGGTGAGATTTCTAAGGTTAAGAGGGAGTGGGTAAGGAGAATGGGTCAGAGGACTACAGGGGGTGCTGATGGGAAAAGGAATAAAATAAAATCTCTAGCATGTAATTTATAGTTTTCTATTAGACCAAAGATTTTTCTCTTTTCCTTTCCCATGGCAATATGTGCCTTACTAAAAAGGGGGCTAATGAAACTGAGGGTCATTGTAAGGATTAATAAGATTATTCATAAAATTTGTGCAACAGAACTGGAACACAGCAGGGTGTCAGTCAATGGCAGGGGCTGCCAGCCTGATCTGAATAAAGAGATCCCTTTACTCCAGCTGTGTGAATCTGTAACACCTGTATGGAATTGTTCTTCTATTTTCAAAGAATATTTTTGCAGTTTAGGAGGAAACTATTACTGACAGGGGATTTAGAAAGAGAAATGCAAAAATAATTTCTTACTGCAAAAACATCTAAATAATTCAGTTGCTCCAGAAGCCAGAAACACCATTTGCTTTTCTCTTTATGTTACTGAATCTCAATCAAGACATACCTATCAAACTGGAACAATCTTCCAGAAGAATAGAACAAATTTAACTTCCCCAACTATAACAGGCTAGAGCTAAATGTCCTAGATAGTCACCAGATTTGTTTTAGCATTGGCAACATTCTGTTCTGTGCAATAGCACTGCATTTGGAGAAATAATTGATTATGGATGATAATTGAGGGTTTCTTATTATTTTAAGATGAATAATCCTAAAAAGAAAATTGTCAGAGTAACAGATGCTCAAAGCAAATTTGAATCATGACAATTATACTTCTTCAAAAGGTCAAAAGAAGAAAGTTTTATAAGTTGCTCTTGGCTTTACAATCAATCCTGGCTTTACAACAGGAAACAGCCTGAATTCTTTGATATCTATGCCACAGTGAAAAAAAAACTGGTGGGAGGTTTAATTTGACTTCAAAATATGAGTCAATAAAGAACATGTTTGTAAAAGGAGAAAATTCTCACATAATGTTTTTTATCAAAAATGACTGGTTCGGGTATAATTTTTCCAAAATGTTACAGACAGACCAAATACCCAGCACTGTGGCAGGATCTCTTTAATTCAAAGACAGCACATAATTATCGCCTGGCCTCCCAAAGATTGTAATCTAAGAAGGAAAACTAGTTACATTCATATGAGATAAAGAATTCTACACCTTAAAATTAAGTGCCAAAATATGAGGCACATATAATCTCCAGAATGCCAAGACAGGAACAAGATCAGAATTCTAGCATCTTTAGGCTATATATGTTTGCAATAAATGATCTCACTTTTCATGTTTACATGGAACTAACAGCTTTAGAATAAAGCCATTAAACACACGTATTGATGAGTTATTGCCGGCTTTTCTGGCAAGCAATTTGAATGTCATTTTCTGAACTCCTGCTATACAGAGTTCTTCTGTTCCTAGAAGACATTTCTCCTCCCTCTTCCCAAGGTAGCATGGCAGGAACATCCTTTGTTTGTTTAAACAGTTATGTCAGAGTCACATTATGCTTAATTTCTTTATGTATTGCTTAGAATGTTCCTGCTTCCTAGAAAGCTATATTGTTGTTAATCATATTTTTAATAATATGATAAAATATGTGGACTGAGAGTTAATAGAGTCTTTATGTTTCCGTTTCTCAGCAGATACAGACTATACTTTCTTCTGGTAGCCTGTAAATATTTTGTTTTAGAGGAAACAGAGCCTTTTAGATTTTGAAGAAAAAAAAAACAATCTGTGCTTGAATCTTTTATCTCCTATCTGACCTTGAGCAAAGTGCTTATCTTCTCTAATCCTCGATTTCTTATCTATAAAATGATATCAAGTATTCTAACCATACAAGCCTTTTCTGAGCAGTAGGTAGAATATGCAAAACACATAGAAGAAAACTGAAGACTCACAGTAAGGCAAAGCAAATGTAGTTACTACATGCTAACATACTTTCTGTTATCATTATGCCTGTCAATACAATTCTCATCAGCCAAGCTTAAACAGTTTATAATACTATGTCAAGAATTTTTAAGTCTTAAATCTCTGGGATCTCTAGACCTGTTGTTTGTTCTTTTGTTATTTCTGGTCTTTGAGTGGTAAAATTTAATCTGAAATGGTGTATATTATTTATGACTTATTTTTTTCCTCTTAGAAGAAATGTTTCTATGTTTTGCTACAGAAATAATGATGTGCTTGATTATGGACCATTGTTCTAGAACATGCAGACAGGCACACATTATACATGGTATAGATACCACAATGTCTAATAATTTCCAATATCACAAATATATCTGTTAGAAAAAGTTCAGCTAAAAGACTATGACATTCTACTTCTTTCCTTTAACTTTGACCTAGGATTATTATATTTAGTTGGTTTTCTTTCTTTATATGTTTGTATTTATTCACTATAACTTTATGATTAATAGACATTCTGTGCTGAGACCCAGTTATGGACCAGGAGCCATTAACCTACCTAAGCAAAATGCATCTCTCTACCCAAAATGGGGTGAAATTTTACCCAAAGGACTATAGTTTCTAAGGTAGTCAGTGGAAAGAGAAATGGTTCTGCCATAAACTTTAGCACAAGCTGTTCTTTACGTTGTTCTTTGAGTAGGCTTACCTGCATCAACATGTCTCCAATTATCCCCCATAAATTTTTTGCCCCTTGCCCCCCTGAACCGTATTTTACATTTCTTTGTTGCTTGATTAATTACCAGTGCCTGATTCTGCTAATAAATAGCAAGAAAACTGCTGCCTGAGCAGCAGTGTCCTGTTTTGCACAACCTGTTCCAGATTCCTTCTCTCACCAAGGTCCCAAGCCTACATAGTTGAGCATGGTCATACTAATGCAGTGTTGAAACAGAGGAACACCATGGTTACGGAAACAAACTGGTCCAAATCTGGAGGTAGCCTCATCAGATACGCAACCCTACCCTTTAGAATTAACAACCTTTGTTTGATTAACAGCCTCATCTTCTGACAAATGGCCAAAGAAAGAATGTTAGGAATCAAGGAACACCAGGGTTAGCAAAACAAGCTGGCGCTGGCCTAAATCTCCAGATGGCTCCGTCTCATCTTGCCACCTCCTTTAACTCCTTCCCATAAATTCAAAATTATTTGTTTTTTAGCTCCTTTGTTATAAATGCCCCTGCCCACTTCCAAAGAGCAGTGCAGTGGTCTTTCAGACATGAGTCTGTAGCCCTCCTCCCCATCGACATATCAAATAATTTTCCTACTTCTCAAACTTTGTTTTCCCTTTTATTGGCCCAGGGGAACAGAGACAGGCATTAGGTAACGATATGATTGTTCTGTCATGAGGTGTAAAGTGAATCATAATGGGCAGTATGAGACCCTTAGGAGCTCACTTTTCCTTTCCCTTGACAAAAAGCAACCTTTGAGATGCTTGATGATTAGTCAGTCCAGATCACTGAGTCAGAAGGTATGCAGACTACAGCCAGTTCACAGATCACATATAGCATGATGAAATAAACTTTTCTTATTTTAAACTATTAAAATGTTGATGCTACTTGCCATAATAAGAAATGTTGTATTGGTTTAGGGACTAAGTGAAAAGTGTTTAAAAAAGATATTTGAGGGTGGGAAGGGGAAAAAAGACATTTGATAGGCAATATTGAAATAGTAAATAAAATCTAATATTGTTGCCTGTGACAACTGGGAAAGTATATTATGTACCTAATGAACTTGTATCCCTTGAGGAAAAGATTGTGTCATTTGTCCTTGTCTCCAATGATTAAAGTATTGAAAGAGAAGTGTTCAGAATAGGTCAGTCTAGAAGCAGAGAGGAAAGGAAATAAAATCAACAAAATCATAGATTTGTAGGATTAGAAAAAGTAACTAATCTTCAACCTCAATCAGCAGAAGTAACATTGGGAAATCCTTTGAGTTACAAAGGTCAATTAAAAGCCAAGGATAAACTCTAAGTTAAAAATCTCAAAATTGATCAAGATAGTATCTATTGTATTCTTTCAATTGGACAAAATGGCTTAAAAGAAAGTTTAAAGAGGTGACTCAGAGAGTGATAGATTCAAGTTACCTTCATTTAAGGAAAGAGAGTAGAAGGAGTAAAAGTGAACAAGAAGAGAGAGGTATGACAGCAAGGAAACAGGTGGTTAAAAAAAACAACAACAAAAATACGACTAGAAAAGAATAAGATATTCTCATGGAACTGACTGGAGTAAAATAACAATAAATGTATAATGTATTTGAGAAGCTTTCTGTCAAAGAAACCATAAGTCTACAACCATCCAAGACTTAAAACAACTTTCATACCCTAACCTACATGGGTAGACTGTATACAAAGGTGTGACTGAACACCTGGTTTCTTGCATCAGATCTGCACTCCTGTTCCCAGCATGAGGGACAGGATGCTGCGGGCCTATATGAGTCACACAGGCAGAGTGTGTGCTGGGAGTCAACTAAGTAAGGTGTAAGGTACAGGGAGGACACCAGGCTGCAGCCACGGGCTGGCAATCATGATGTTGCCTTCTTGCCTCTCAGCATGTTGGAGCAGCCCCCAAGACATTGAACTTCACCCCCAATGTCCAGACATCGTCTAAGCAGACGGGAACAAAGCCTCTGCAGGACCTTGGTGTGGATTCTAGCCCTAATGTCCTGAATGAAGGGGCTGTTGGGAAAGCAACAGTCATTTGAATTTCTCTGGTAGGGATTCATGCATGTGGGCTCTTTCTCCTTTTCTTGGAAAAGGAAAGGCGGCTTTTTAGCAGGGCAATGGCCTTTCATGCCCCCCTCTGAGCAGGAGGAGCCCCTCCCCCATCTCAGCAACACCTCAACAGCTGCAAGCCTTGCTGCTCCTGCCAGGCCCTATAGCTGCAACTCCATCCAACCCCACTGCTCCCCTAAACTGGACCTTGTCCTTCTCCCTTTGTTAGTTTGTCTCCCCCTCTACCCAGTTCATTAGAATAAATTGGGTTTTTCTCTCTCTTTTGCTTCATGAAAGGCACTTTTATTTACATTTGTAGCAACAGGTGGTCATATCCAGATCCTGTAAAAGAGGTTCTGGTCATTCTATCATCTTCATTTTTCTAATTCTTGGGTTGGTACTTATCAACAACAACAACAAAAAACACCTGTTTGTTGTTTGTTTAAAAGTAGTTGGTTCTTTCATTTGTGGTAACATTAGGGTTCTCCTCATCAGGTATCAGCACTAAATCCTGATGAGTAAATGTCACATTTACTAGCAGTCTATTTCCTGGCAGCGAGAGTGACAGCTTCAGAAAATTAAGCTTCATTCCATGTCAGCAAGCACAATGACTATTGACCAAGCTCTGAACTGGTTGAGCTTCTTCAATAATAACCAAAGTGTTTCACTCTAAAGTGTAATAACTACAAAACAAGTTGAGAAGCAAGAATTAGGCAGCTTGCCTTTTAACACTACTCACTGCAATTCTCCTTCAAAATCCTTTAAAATCATGTTGTGCATATGGACATAATTTGGTCCTTCAAAAATTTAGAATTACCCATAAAAAATACCAATTTGTGTAACTTAAACAGTTAAAATATCAAGCATTGTCAGAAATTTAGTGTGACAAAGTGGTTTTTATGCAGGCTCAAAGATTTCATGCTGATTTCTAAATTTGATTTTAAAATTACATCTCAAATTAATCAGAGGAAAGCAAACAGATACATATAGATATATACAACTTTTGTTTAAATTATTTTAAAATAGAGATGGCTATCTGATCTCTGATATGAAGGACTTTTTGATATACTGAAAGCACTGGAAGATTATCACAAAGGAAAATACCAATAGATTTGCTTTCATAGAAATGTTAAAATATATTCATATATTCATCATTGACAAATTTCAAATCAAATGAAAACTAGGCAAACATCTACAGAAAGTATCGTAAACGGTTACATTCTTAATTTAAATCTATAAATGAGTTTTAAAATATTCTACAAAGGGTCTGGGCCCCCTTAAATGCTGGCCAGGAACCAAGGGGCTTTTGCCTGGTTTCCTTGGGGAGCTGGGTCAATCCTGTCCCTGGAGGCTCTAGTCTCCCGCATTGTCCACATGGAAACTGCCAGATGCGGGGCAACAGGGGTGTGGGTAGACTGGCAAGCAGGTCTGGAGAGGCAACCCCTGGTTTTCTCTCAAATCCATACAATTCTCACCAGGAACAGCAAAATTACTAATTCAGTGACAGATATACATGAAGATGGAGGTGAGGAGAAAGAAATAAAGCCTAGAACAAACGAACATTTCATATCCCTGGGACACAGAACTCTAAGACTAACTATAGAGACTATTGTCTCAAAAATATAATCTCTGAGGTTTCCACAGATGGGAACGGAATTTCCGGTTCAGAGATGCCTTCATTGTGAGCTTGACACCCTCCCGTTTCGCATGGAGAGGAAGGCCACTGTGTTCCAGGAAAACACATCTACACCTGGCAAAAGAACATTGCTCCAGGAAAGAAAAGGAAGAATCCAATGGACTAAAAACTGACTAATAGCTGGCAGTGAAAGAAGAGATGGAGTGACCAGAGCAGGGAGGGACAAGGGGAAGGGAAAGAGGAAGGAACACCCAAAAGTCAAGAAAAAAAAGAAATGTAAACAAATTGTATATAACAAAAAAAATTTTTTTTAAAATATATAAGGCCACCTACAAGTTTATTCTGTATGGGAGCCCATCTCAGAGATGAGAAACTTGCAATTTAATCCTTTTACAAGTTAAGCTCTTTTCCCCTCGCAGGAGGAACAAACTGGGAGCTGACCTGAATAATCAGGGGACCCTAGGGGTGTAGCTCCCCAGACCCCAGGTGTAGGAGTGCTGAAGTCATGAACTGCATCATTATTAAGAAAGATTTGGGGGCCCAGTCGTCAGATTCTTTTATTTTAATTGTAAAGGACAAATTCTCTGTGAAGGAATCACTGGAAAGTTAGTAGTGAGCTCGAGGCAAGGAGAACTTGATAAACTAGATAAGCTTTACAGCCAAGAAATAATCTTGGGTGACCTGTAACCAACTTAGTTATCATGATTCCCTAAAAATGATTGCTTAGGAATGTTTAGTAGTATCTAATGATAATCTGTTTTCTGTTGAGATATTGATTTCTGTCTTCCACTGAGATAATGCCCTCAGGTACTCATGAAATGCCTCTCCTCATGGAATGTTGAAGTAATTCGTTTAAACACTATAAATGCTGCCTGAAAATCTTGAATAAAGCAGCAGATTCCACTGCTCACTGAGTGTGTGTCTCTGTACATAAATCGCCGGCCCTGTGGTTTTTCCTGCACAGTTGAACCCTGGTTCCCCGCGGCCTCGCCCTTGCTCGGCCGGTCCGCAGCAATTCTGACTTATAAAAAATTAATAAAATATTTACAAAAGGTATGAACGAAACAATTCAAAGGTGAAAAACTAAGTGGCAAACATATTCAAGAAAAAGATGATTAACCTATCAATATTGGCAGGATATTGGTTTTCCACGAATGTTTTTCCCTCAACATTAGTATGAGTATTAGCATTATAAAATATTCTAACCTTAGTGGAAAACACTTTGGATTATGTTTACTGAGTTCTGAAAAATATGCCTATGCTTTGAACTGGAAAAGTTTTATGTAGAAAGATGTTCATTACTATGTTATTTATATAAGTGAAAAATTTTGAAGTACTAACTGTTCAATAACAGGAATATTTTGATTGATTGTGAAACACAACCCAATTAGACTGGTGCCATTTCCAGAGTTAGTGCCCACTTTAAAGAGAGTAATCACTGTAACATGTATGTAGCAGATTAAAACAAATAAAAAGAACTGAGCCCATTTTCTTAGTTAATTCAGCATCTCCTTGCAATTTAAAGATTCCATCAAATTTTGTGGGAGTAGAGGAGAAGGTTTTGAAAATATTCATGAAGTTTTCTTTCTGGCAACCATGGCTAGAGAGAATAATTAAAATTCATATTGATACACTAAATAAGTCATACTAAATAAAGAATATAATTTCTGTGATCTTGCTTAAACACGCCAGTTCAATGTTATAAAAGGTTATTCCAAAGCTAATTAACCAAACTAGACCTGCATGCATTCTAATTAATCTTATTTGGACTAATGCCCAAAAAAAATTCCTGAGAAAATATTTTCAAATAGAAACATGAACTACACTGCTTTAATTGACATGACTCCTATGAAGGAACTTATTGAAATACCTTCTGAAAATCTATTCTGTAATTCAGTGCTTCCTAGGTTTCTTATTTTTAATATATTTTAAATTATAAAGGTAATAATGTTTTAAAACAATAATATATATGTTTTAGGAATATTAATTCACAACTGTAAAAGTATGCTACCATGCCCATCACCAAAATATCAAATACCCTTCATCACAGTTCATATGAAATCACCCCACCCTTTGCTCCTATCTCCTACTCCCCTGTCCCTTGCTCCTTTAACCTCAGTTCTGCTGTCTTGAATTCAAGTGTTTTTTTTGTTTTGTGTAGTCCTGTTCCTTTGCTTTGTTTATTCTATATTTGAGTGAAGTCATCCAGTATTTGTCTTTCTCTGTCTGATTTATTTCACTCAGCAAAATTTTTCTTCTTTTTCTTCAATTGAGATAATATTGGTTTATAACACTGTGTGTGTCTATGATTCAGAAGGATAGGATCATACCTTTTCATAAATTTGGTACCACACCATACCCACCACTAAAGTACCCATAGTTCTCCTCCATAGTTCACTGATGCAGAACCCAGGTGGGCTAGCCTGTTACTTGTAAGTCAGCATCCAGTGTGCTTAGGGTATCTCCAGTAACCTTGGTTGCTTATATTCATGCTGACAACTTGGTTTTTCATGAGCATTCAGGTACAGCAGATTCAGAGATAGTTGGAATGAATTATTGATTTAAGGCAGATTGCTTGGAATGGGAAACAAACCATTAGAGGACAAAAAGAGTTAAAGAGATTGGTTTTGATTTCTGTGACAGGGCTCTGAAGAGAATGTCAACTTTGGGTCCAGCCGTGAAAGATGAAAACCTGTAAGGAATAAAGCTTAACTCCAATGCCCTCTTTGATTACTGTCTTGGATTAGGTAATATTTCTAATTTTTTTCTAGCCTCTATGCTCTGCCATCTTCAATGGATGTCCTTAGTCAGTCAGAATGGAAGTAGTCTTTAATGGTTTAAGGGACAATCTTCTATTAACCTTTACAATATACTACTTGAATTAAAGGAAATCTTTCCATCATGTGGAAACTTCCTGAATTAGATGCTGAGGTTAATTTAGACTTCATCACATTTATACTTAGATTGAAGGCAAGGAGAATTGATCAGCATCTTAAACAAGAGTGTTTACTGGGGTTTTCTTTTATTTGTCTTGTCCAAGAAACTGTAAGAGCCAGTAACTCCTCAATAGACATGTTGCAAATTGGGACTTGATGGGCTTGGTTTTGAAGTCACTTCTACTCAAGTAAAGTTCCAAGTGGAATAGTCTTGTTTAAACATTTGTTTTTCCAAAAACTATATATATTATATATACAGCTTATAGGATTGAGATTAAGAGACAGTTGCAGGCATAATCTTTCTCTGAACCCACACAATATTGAAAATATTTAATGTAAAAGAATTGTCCAAAAATATGGAGAAAAAGATAAAAACAGGAAACTGAACTGAAAACATGATCCATTTTCAGAAAGCCTAAATGCAGTCAACTGAGTATTAAGCTAAGGGGATGTTTTTGCACCTAACATTTTGTAGATATTTGTTTCCCCCAATGTCTCAGCTAATTGTCCAAATTTATAAATAATTGAATGTACTTCAGGAAAACAAAGAAGCATGTCAATCAATCATAGAAGTAAATCATATTTCATTTACAAACATGCAAAATATTTTACTCTTACAACTTTATCTTTTTACTTTTGATTGTAATAAACTCACTACAAAATTCTTGTTATTTAATATTGTACATTTTACAGAAATGTCTTGAAGCATATTGTTGTTTCAATTAGCATTACAAATTAAAAATCTCAAGAACACTGGGTACTAGATCCTTTTGTACTATAATTACTGCCTTAACATATAATTTCATCATGTTTCTTGGTATAATTAAGGTTTCTACTTTAATATACAGTAAAAGTCTTTATCTCTAAAGTGTAATTATGTTCATAAATGATAGTAATAAATTCTTAATAGAACCAAACATATAACCAAGCAAAGCTTATTTCAAATAATTTATTATGTTAATCACAGAATAGCAATTATTAGCTTAATATTGCTGTGGTTAGATCATATATGCACTTCTTGTTTTATATGAGCAGTGTAACATAGGCACACAATAATTACATTTTCTTTCATGCATTATATGTTGCTGGATCCAGATGTTCTCTCTGATGCTCAATTTCACTCCTTCTATCAGTGATTGTCACTTTTATACTCAATGTATTTGTTTCATGTACCAAAAAACATATTGTTCTATTAAAATAAAAAATAAAAGCAGATTTAGTCTAATAATATTGGCATGAAACTTTGTAATATAAACAATCAGTGTGTTTAAACAAGAACAACTAATTACTTTCATAGTGTTTATTTATCCATATTTGCTCACATTATTTTATTCATCTACATTACCCACACTTCTATCCCATTTGCTGCAGTTGTTCAGTTAGGGTTCCTCAAACACCACTTACAGGCAATATGGGAAATAGTGTTTTAACTGAGCTTATTTTAAAAACAATAAAAAAGACTAAAAATCAGAACTCCCATTATAAAATGAACAGTATCCGTAAATAAAATAGGAAAAATAGGTAGACAAGTTACAGTTAATTAACACTGAAGATGATGATATAGTTCTTTTACTAACTGGTACCTCCTCCTTTCAAGAAATCCTCTAAATAGGGTTTCTATCTATTGCCTTTATGCTATTCTCCCACTACATCCTTGATCTGCATCTATAATCTGTACACATGAGCCAGTATTCATTCTGTGGCAAGAGTGGAAATGGACAATCCGGGACAAGAGCAAGGGGAACCCAAGATGGATGAAGAACCAGGTCCCCTGACTGTATGGTCAGTCACCAAGTGACAGTCACTAACCATAATGCACCAAAAGCAAGAGCAAGAGGAATGGGAGAGCAAAGAATAGGATCTGATCAGAACAGAAGCTGAAAAGGAAACAACACTGTGAACACAAGCTAGAAAAGAGAGAGAGAGAAAGGTTCACGAGAGAGACTCACATTAGACAGACACAGAAACAGGGAAACCGAGAGACAGAGAGAAACCAGGGTATCAGATAGCTCAGGAAGGCACAAGTGTCAAAAGCATGTGCCCATCTGACTCCTATGGTCAACGGGATGCAGGAAAGAGCCTGAGATAGCATGAAAACATGGGAGTAGGGCAGGGTTGATTCCAGAAACTATCTAAGATCCTTAAACCTTCGGAAGGGAAAGTTCACCTATGATAAAGAAGCAGACATGAACAGTTCATCCAGTGTAATATTCCCCTCAAGGAACAAGGACTAAGTGTGGTTCAGCTAAGCATGAAAACTCCCAATGGCCACTGAGGTTCCAAGTTACAAGCACACCTATGCAGATTGGCCAGAGTGGTTTCCTAGTAGACTTCCAGTGAGCAGGTGAACCCCCCTCCCAAAGACTAGCTGGCTAGTGGGTGCCTAATGAACACATCCGACCCACCAGCAGGAAGGAGGCTTATTGCATCTGGAGGGGGTTCAGGGCTTGAGGTGCCTCTTTTGCCAGTGCAGGATTCACTGGATGAACCCCATCCTGGCTTCAAATAGGGGCTCCCTTGACCAGAGTGGGGGGCCTATTTTGAACAGTAGAGGTTCACGGGACCCCCTTGCTCAAATTGGGATACCCTATGGGAAAAATGGTGTTCCCTACTTTCACTTTGGGGGATTCATAGTGTGTTGGTTCTCTTTGGCAAGTTAGGGATCCCCATAGAAAAGTGGAGGATCCCAATACAACTTTCAGGGTTCACAATGAGGGTTTCCCTTGGGCATATTGGTTTTTGGGATTCACTTAGTGGGGCTTTGGTTGGCACTTTGGGGGTCCTACTTTAGACTTTGGATAGTCACAGATTGGGGGTTTCCCTGGCAAGTTGGGGGTCTTCATTTAGGCCCATGGGGTTCTCATAGTAGAGGTTTCTTTGGGCAAAGAGAGTTCCCAGCTGAGCTCAGCCACTGGCAATGAAGGTTGTAATAGCTGCTCATTGAAGGGGTACTTTGAAAGGATGCTCTCTTTCAAGCCCAACCTTCTTTGGTAATAAGTGAGCAACAAAACCACTGAATACCCTGAAGGCAGGTGTTCATACAGGCTATACTGATCATTTTGACTAAAAAGGGTAGAGAGATGAAGTACGCACTACTTCATCTGTGGTTGTGGTGATTCATATTATGTAGTAACTTGACTGAGTGTCAAGGTGTCCAAAATATTGACCCAACCTTCTCCTGGCTGTTTAGTGTCAACTTTAATATTGAAATTGGTAGGCTGAGGAAAGTCTTGTCTCCCTAATGGGGTTGGGTCTCAGTTAATCAGCTGAAGTTCTTAATAGAATGATATGGTTGACTACAAAGAAAGAATTCCCCCTGTCTGACTGCTCTTCAACTGGGACATCAGCTTTTTTTTTCTCCCTGAGAACTTGAAGTGTTTCCAAGAACCCATGTGTCTTCATGGGCTTTGAGGCAGCTTTTTCTCACAATGGAGTCATACCATAGACTCTCCTGCATCTCAGCTTGCTGACTCACTCTGCAGCATATAGGAGTCAATTCCTCTGACTAGAATACACTCTATTCTATATTTTGCAATGTGTGCTCTAACACATTCATAAAATGTTATGTATTATAAGCTGAGGAAATGACTCACACAATATATGTGTATATGTGTGTGCATACATATGAAGGTAGGTATGTATGTATACCTAGGTGTGTATATATATATAATACATATAACATATATAATATATGTAATATATATAAATATGCAACTCGTTCTTTTCTCAAAAACCCTGATGGAACAGTACTAGTACCACAATTTTATAAATAAATAAGCTGTGCTCTAGAGAGTTTTAATTACCACCAGGAGGTTAAATGAGTTCTCATGGCAAAGAAGAGCTTAAATTTAGTCAGGTCTTCTAACTGTAAGCTGTGTTGACCTAACTTGTCCTTATGGATAAGCCCATGAATGGATATAGAATCCATAATTTTATTTTTTATCAATGGACTTGCCTTTTTAGAACAGCAATACAAATATTTACAGATAAGTGAGCAAAACTTTGCCCAGTTGTACTTCTAACATCTTATTTTGTTTGCTAAAGCTAATAAATCAGTACATACATCAGTACATCCCTTAACAATGGGGATAGGTTCTAGAAATGCATCATTAGGTGATTATCATTGTGCAAATACCATAGAGTGTAGTCACAGAAGCACCCATGATATCAGTTACTGCACAACTAGACCATATGCTATAGCCCATCAGGGCCACTGTTATATATATCCTTCATCACTGATCAAAATACTAAACAATGCTTGACTGTAATGATATATTATGATTGACTGAAATCTATAAAATTTATTGACATAACCTTATTTTTACCTAATGAGCTTTTTCTTTTCCAAGATCACATCCAAAGTACTACACTGAATCTAGTAGCCATCTATTTAGCCTAAATATATAATTATCTGTTTAGCCTAACATATATCGTTGTTTTTTGGTAACTGTTGATGTTAGAAATATTGATGAGGGATTGTGTAGAATGCCTTTTTATTTTCATCTGTTTGGTATTTTAAATCAGCTTGTGTGTGATCATAGAAGGGTAGATACTGTTATATTTTATCATTGTTGGCATTAACCTTGATCACCTAATGTAGTGTTTGTCATATTTCTACACTATGAAGTTCTTTCATCCTTTTTTTCTCATTCTCTACTATAGTCTTTGGAAGGAAGTTATGTATTGGAAAGGTTTGTTCCTGTAGAATGGATGGCCATATAATATATTTGGAATTCTTCTCCACAGGAAAATGGCCTTTTCTCCCTATTTATTAATGCATTCAGTGTGATTTTTTTACTCATAGAAAAAATTGGGTTATGATCCAATGACACTTTATTTTGTCTTTCAGCCTCTTCCAATTTTGGCCAATCGGAGTTCTTTCAATTTACTTTTATGCATCTTTGATATAGCCCACCAATGAGTTACTCTTCTTTATTTTTGTTTGTTTGTGCATTTCCTTACTTTTTGACACAAGATGCTTCACATTCATCTTGTAGATCTCCTATCCCAGTTATAGAATCAGCAAAATCTTCACAGAACCCCAATTCCTTTTATTGAAAGTGATGTTGAAATCAAGATCTGAACACTAGGTGTACTTATCACTATTAGGTTGTCATTACTCTAGGCATTTTCAGTGGACTGAGTACTGTGTAGATACCTATCTGTATAATTTCTCTGTATAACCACCTATCTTGGTTATCAGCTTCTCGTTTACTACAGAGAGTTTTCAAGCAACTTTAATGTTTCCTCCCCAAACATTTGCAGATAAAATGTGAAATGCAATTCAATGTGTTTGTGTGTTTCCCTTTAATCAGTAGCAAATTATATTATTTATAGTAAACAAGTGCCATTCCCAATATATTTGTATAAAGCATTAGAGAATGAAATGTGTTCTCACTCACATACTCTGCTCACACTCCATTCCTTGCTTCCTTGCAAGACTGCATTCATTTCAGTTGGACCCAGTAACAAATAGCAGCCCCTGATATATTATATAACAACTTAACTAAGAGTCACCATGCACAAGGAGCAAACCATCCTGTTGCCTAGTGACTATTATCTGAGACAATCAGAGTAAACAGCAAATAGCAGGGATATTTTTGAACAGCTGTTTGTTGACCCAGAAACAATATTTATTGGCTTACTAGTCTCTCAGACAGAATTGGATTCTCTCCTATCCTACAGAAAAGAACTTTGCTACTTCTGAATTATTCATTGTTTATTCCTAGAAATACATTTTTTAACAAGAAAGGTTTTGAGAAGTAATGATAAGCTCCCATTTGGAAATTTGAACATCCCTCCAGTTTTATTCATTCATATTTAATGCAAATCTATTTTGCAGAAGAGTTATGTATTCCCAATAACTATTAGATTTTTAACACTCCTTCCTATTTGCTACAATATTTACATGTGATCTTAATATAAATCAAGGGAAAAGTGAAAGTCTTTTTGGATCCTTTTACTGGGGAAAATATACTGCAAAGGTTACCCTGAGGAAACTCCAAAATTTCCCTGTGGTTTGCTGCCCTGATAAGGGCTTTCCTGGACACAGAGTCACAAATTCATATCCATAGGCATCTGATGGAGTAAATCAGTATGACTGAATGTGCAACTGTGTTACTAAGAGTTGTTAACTCCTAGTGGTTCTGACCAGAGATAACTGGTTGCAACTTTTTTAATAGTTCTCACCAGTGCTGACCACAGAAAATCAGTTCAATGAAATCTGACCAGAGAAACTCAATCCACATCAGTTCAAACAAGTTCACATAGTTCAAACCAGTTCTGATTAGATCAGACCAGTTGAAACCAGTCTGTTCAGATCAAGCTGGTTCTGAACAGTTCAAAATGGTTCAAATCAGATCTGACAGAATCAAACCTGTTCTAACTAGGAAACCAATTCATAATGGGTAAACTGGTGCTGATAGGAAAAAAAATTGCTTAAAACCAGTTTAAAATCAGTTCTAACCAGAAGAAAACCAATACAAACAGGTTCTGACTGGTTTAAACTAGTTCTGAACAAGATCAAACTGGTTTAAACTGGTGTGACTGGATCAAATAAGTTCTGAATAGAGCAAACTGGCTCAAACAAATTCTGACTATCAAGCTGAATCTGACGAGAAAAACAAACAGACAGTTCTCACTGGGGAAACAACAACAAAGTTCCAAATGACTCTAATAAGATCAAACCAATTGTAACCTAGAAAAATAAAAAATAGATTCAAACCAATTCAAACCATTTCTGACCAGATTAAACAGATTCTGACGTGGGGAAAAAAATTCAAACTGGTTGTAACTTCGAAAAAAAAATGGTTTAGACCAGTTTTGATCAGTCCAAATGTGTTCTATCAGGATATAACCAGCACTGATTGGGGAAAAGGTTATTTAAATGAGTTCTGGCTGAACCAAACCAGTTCAAACGGATTGTGATTGGATCAAACTGACTTACATTGGTTGTGATTTAGATCAAACTGGTTCTGATCATAAAAAAATAAACATTTCTGAGAACACCAGTACAAAATGGTTCTGTCTTGATCCAGTGAGTTCAAACCAGTACTGATCATCAAACCTTTTTTGATCAGAAAAATAAAAAAAAAACTTTCTGACTGAAGAAAGCCTGTTCAAATTTATTTTGTGTCAATCTGTCAGGACTTCCACATTAATCAAACTGGTTTCAATCCAGTTCTGATCGGATAAAACTGGTTCTGACCAGAAAAAAATGGTTCTGACTGAGGGGAGGGAAATGGTTCAAGTTGCTTCCGATTAGATAAAACCGTTTCAAACCTGTTCTGACCAAAGTAGTTCTGACCAGAGAAACCCAAACTTACTAAAATGATTTTAACCTATTCTAATCAGACAAAACTGGCTCAAAAAAGATGATATGGCAACTATTTTTTAAAAATACTCACTGCCACACAGAGACTGAGCTGCTGGTGGGAGGGATGTGGCCCCTTAATTTTTTTAAATAATATATATATTTCACATCATTGTGATCCCTGGGGGTCACCCACCACCTCCCCTCCCCGGCCACTCCAACTGGTCCTCCCCCTCCAGTTGTGTACTTTCATATATTAGTGAAACTATTTCGTTTCTGCCCTTTTTCCTTCTGATGTGTTTCTGCCAATATGATTTCTTCTAGGTACATCCATGTTACCATAAAATCATCAAATTTGTCATTTTTAATTAATGCATAATATGCCATTGTGTGTATATACCATATCTTTTTCATCTAGTCATGTCTTGGGGCATTTGGATTGTTTCCACGTCCTTACAACTATAGTGCTGCAATAAACATCCATGCACAGGTGTCCCCACTTGTACCCACATTGAGGTCTCTGGGTAGATTTCCAGAAGAGCGATGGCTGGCTCAAATGGTAGTTCCATTATCATTAGTTTGAGGGTCCTCCACATTGCTTTCCATAGTGACTGGACCAGATTACATTCCCACCAGTCGTGTAAAAGTGTTTCTTTCTCTTCACATCCACGCCAGCACTTGTTGTTGTCTGTTTTTTGAATGTGGGTCATTCTTACTGGTGTAAGGTGGTGTCTCATTGTGATTTTGATTTGCATTTCCCTAATTGCTAGTGTTGGCCATTTGTAATTTCTCTTAAGAGAAGTGTCTTTTAAGGAGCATCTTAACCAAAACACAATTTGTGTCATAGTGCATAGTGATTCTTTTTTTTTTTTTTTTTTTGTGAGACTAGGTCTCGTTATTTTTGCCTGTGGAACTGCAGGCTCACATTGTCCATGGTACCACAGACTCAAGCAATCCCCAAACTCAGCTTCCAGGTATCTGGGATTACAGGCACGTCACCACACCCAGCTGTATTTTTTTGGAACTAGGTCTTGCTACATGCCCCCAGCGGGACTCAAACCGCCATCCCTGGCCCCGGCCACAGCTTCCTAGGCTGTCGCTTACGGGCATGCACCACCATGCCCGGCCTTGATCCTGAAGGAATGAAGTAAGGCCCTTCTTGTGCTTGGATATAGTTTGAGATCTCCTATTTAATGCTTCTTGATAATATCCATAGCCTGAATGTTTGTATCCCCCCTTTAAAATTCCTATGTCAAGTTCTGGCCCCTCAGTATTATAGTATTTCTAGGTAAAGACTTAAGAGAAAGTGATTGGATTTGGGTGAGGGTATGAGAAATGAGCCCCATAATGAAATTGTCTTTATGAGCAGAAGAGAGCAGAGCTTTCACTCTCTACACCATGTGAGGGCTTAAGATAGTGGCCATTTGCAATCTAGGAAGAGAGCTTTCTCCAGCACTGACCACACTGCCACTTTTGCCTTCCAGCCTTTAGACTTATGAGAAATGTCTATTGTTTAACCATGAAGTGTACAGCAGTGTGTCATGGCAGTCTGAGCATGCAAAAACAAAAACAATTTATTTTAAGTCAAGTCAAATTGCTTAATTTTTTTATATTGTGCCATTTTAAAGGCATAGAGTTAAATTGATGCACCATGTGGGAGAACTAGTTATCCATTTAAGGAACTATGTGAGTCCTTAACTTCTCATGAAAAAAATAGATTCTATATAAAGCACATATTCAAATGTTAGAACGAAATGAAAGAGGTGAGTAGAGGAAGGAAAAAGAAAGAATGGAAATTCAAAGATCAACAAAGGTAAATATTTTTATATGTTAGAGTAGGCAAAAGCCTTTGGTATGATAGAAAATTCAGAAATTATGAAGGAAGACCTACCATGTAAAAAATTTAAAATTGTAGTTTAACAAAAATGGTAACCATCTTGACAGAAGCCTTATTTATTTAGTACAAAAGATCTCACAAATTAGAAACTGACCAAAAAAAGAAAGAAAAAGAAACAAAAGATGTAAAAAATGTTTTACAATAAAAAATATAAGTCAAAATTACTGAAATTCATATGGAACAACAAAAGACCCCGAATATCCAAAACCCTATTGACAAACAGAAGAGAAAACGGAGGTATTACTATTCCAGACATCAAACTGTACTACAAAGCCATAATACTTAAAACAGAATGGTACTGGTACAAAAACAGACAAACAGACCAATGGATCAGAATTGAATATCCAGAAATAAAACTACACATATACAGTCAATTAATCTTTGACAAAGGGGCAAAAAACATACCTGGAACAAGGATAGCCTCTTCAGTAAATGGTGCTGGGAAAACTGGATCAAAACTTGTAAAAAAAAAAATGGACCAGGATAACATCCTCACACCCTGTACAAAAATTAACTCAAAATGGATAAAGGACCTGGAAGTGAGACCTGCAACCATAAAATACATAGAAGAAAACCTGGGCAAAACCCTTCATGAATTTCATCTCAGAAATCCATTTGGGGAAACAACTATGACCGGCAAAAAAATGAAGGAAAACATAAACAGCTGGGACTATATAAAACTTAAAAGTTTCTGTTCTGCAAAAGAGACAATAAACAAAACAAAAAGAAACCCAACCAACTGGGAGAAAATTTTTGCCCTCCAGACAAGTGACAAGGGTCTGATAACAAAGATCCACAAAGAGCTCCTACAGCTCAACAAAAACAAAGCAAAAACCCAATCAAAAAATGGGAGAAGAACTAAAAAGATACTTCACCAAAGAGGAGATACAGATGGCTAATAGACATATGAAAAAATGCTCCACTTCACTAATAATCAGGGAAATGCAAATTAAAACCACATTGAGATACCATCTTACACCAGTAAGAATGGCCCACATAAATAAAACAGACGACAACAACAAATGTTGGCGCGGATGTGGAGAAAAAGGAACTCTCTTACACTGCTGGTGGGAGTGCAAACTGGTCCAGCCACTATGGAAGACAGTGTGGAGGACCATCAAATAATTGAAAGTGGACTTACCATTCGACCCAGCAATCCCACTACTAGGAATCTACCCAGAGGACATGAAGACATTAATTCAAAGGGACACATGTACGCACATGTTCATTGCAGCCCTGTTCACAGTTGCAAAGAATTGGAAACAAACCAAATGCCCCCAAACAGATGATTGGCTAAAAAAAATGTGGTACATTTACACGATGGAATACTACGCATCCATCAAGGAGGACAAACACATGTCATTTGCAGCAACCTGGATGGAACTAGAGGGACTCATATTGGCAGAAATAAGTCAAAAAGAAAAAGAGAAGTATAGCATGGTCTCATTTATATGATGGATATAGGGGGAAAAACAAACAAATAAGAAAAAATGAAAACAACCAATGGGACTGAACCATGGAGCGAGAGAGGAGGAGGGGGAAGATGGCGGGGGAGGTGAACAACAGGCCAAACAACCAACAACTGAACATCAACTTAACCAACCAACAATTTGCAGAAAAATGGGAGAAGGAGTGACTGAAGGGGCGATGCAGAAGGGGGATATGGAGGGAGGAGGAGGGATCAATTAATACACAATTGTTACAAATCAATAAAAAATAAAAATTAAAAAAAAATATATATAAGTCAATAAATGCATGAAAAGGTGTTAAAATCACCCAAAGCAAAGCAAATGCAAACTAAAACTACAGTGTGCTATTTTCACCTATCAGGATGACAACGATGAATTGTTACTAGCCCCTTATTTGTTGGGAAATGGAAAAACTGGCCTTTCATAAACCTTTGATAGTGTACATATTAGTGTATGTTTTATGAAAGCTTCTGGTAAAAACATCTGAATTTAATGCTACAATTTCTCTTCTAGAAATTTTATTTCTCTTATTCATGTATATAAACGTATATCTGTGGATAGAAGTTTCCAGATCATGGTAAAATATATACATATATAGGCATTTTTTCTCACACAAATAGAATATATAAGTAGGTGTTCTACCATATATATTATCCAATTTACTGCAGCTACTTCTGATCAATGAGATTTGGGAGTACAGTTGTGAAATTTTACACTTCACTTTATATATGTTGGTAGTATCTAGAATTTGTTAACTTATGTTACTTTACTATAAAAATGTGGTTAAATGCATAAAATATTATTGCCAATCTACAATGTTGTAGAAATTAACATAAATATAAACATACAACCAGTATTACATAAAAAATAAAATATTAGATGATAACAAGAGAATAACCAAGAAGAAAATAATTGCAAAAAGCAAAGAGTTTAAAAGGGGTGTTCAGAAAACAAACATATATCAGGGAGTTGACAAATCACATCTATAATGCAGGATTGGAAGCCGGAAACCTGGGTCATACATGTCAGTCTCCATCCTTTTCTTGATTGATTTCTTGATTGAGAGATGGAGCAGGTGAATGAGAGTGCAACTCAATAGAGAGAGAAAAGGAGGCATTTATTAAAGGGAGGGAGAAAGGGGGGAGTAGTTTCAAAGAAGAAAAAAAATCATTTCTGGGATTAAATGAATCCAAGAGTAGGCTATGACCTTCAGCAGAGACTTAAAAATAGGTTCCTCACCTCAAAAAGCAATCAAACCAAGCCTTCTGTGTTTGCTTGTTTTAAATTTAGACTCCATAAGCAAGCAACAGATGTATTTACGCTTGTATTGTCTGCAAATGGATGATGATCGAATTTTGATGCTGAATTGGACCAAATACCCCAAGCAGAATTTTCACACCAGCTGTAAAATTGTAGCATTTCATAAAGCCACCCAAATTCTGTTTTCACCTTGGACAGTTTTTTCACAAGTAAAGGTTGTTTATTCAAAAGGGGAATATATAATCCATTCCAAACCATAATGTATCCTGTGAGAAAAGAGTTGCAAGAGAAACCCACATGATTTACAATTTCTCCACCTTTCTAAAATGAAATTTCCATCCACAATGCACCCTTTCTGAAGAAGCCTGTGATATTACAGTTGTCTTCTTTTCAGAGACCAGATACAGTGAAATTTTTCTGGTGCTATTGAGGTAAACCAAACTCAGACTCAGAATCAAGTCCTTTCTTATCATAGAATATAATCAAATAATTTTTTTTTTTTTTTTTTTTGAAACTAGGTCTCGCTATTTTTTGGCCTGTGGAACCGCAAGCTCACATTGCCGGGATACCACAGACTCACTCAAGCAATCCCCAGCCTCAGCTTCCCAGGTAGCTGGGATTATAGGCACACGTCACCACACCTAGCTATATTTTTTTGGAACTAGGTCTCGCTACATGGCCCTGGCTGGACTCGAACCGCCATACCTGGCCCTGGCCATGGCTTCCTAGGCTGCCGCTTACGGGCAGGCACCACCATGCCTGGCTCAAATACTTTTTTCAGTATTTTTTTTTTCATTTATAAATTTATATATATATATATTCTTACATTGTTGTGTATCCTAAATTATTTCCATCACTGTCACCAATGACCCATCATGCTTTTCACTTTTGCTCATTCCCCCTCCCCAATTAGCCCTCTGTTCTTCCCTCCCTCCATCTCCTTTGTTGTATGTTTTAGTTCACTTATGAGTTTTTTAATTTTGACTTTTTATGCGTATATATTTATGTTATTTTTGTTTGCATATTTATGCTTATATGCATAAATATAATTATATCACTATTATAATTGTATAATTATATAACTTGTATAAATATAACTTATATAATTATATTACATAAATACAATTATATTACATCAATTATATAATTATATTATATCATAATTATATTGCATTTCCTAGGGATCTCCGCCCCCCATCACCCATGAACCCTCATCTGTCTTGATCTTCTTGTGCTCATCTCTTCCCAAATTTCTCCCTCCATCCCTCCCTGTCCCTCCTCCCTTTGCCTAGCTGTTACCCCAGTTCTATTGTCAGTTTATTTTCACTTTTTCTTGTCCATTTGTTTATTATTCCCATATCCCATCTATTGATCAGACAATATGGTTTCTGTCTTTTTCTTTCTGACTTATTTCTGGTAATATGATTCCCTTTAGATCCATCCACGTTATCACAGACGCTTCATATTTGTCAGTTTTGGTTGTGGAATAATATTCTATTGTGTAAATATACCACATCTTTTTCAAGCATTCATCAGTTTTAGAATATTCAGTTTGTTTCCATATCCTGGCTATTGTAAATAGTGCTGTGATAAACATTAGCGTACAGGTGTTCTTTCAAGTTAGTGTTTTGGTGTCCTTTGGGTAGATCCAAGAAGTGGGATCAGGCGATTGAGGTAGTTCCATTTTCAGTAGTTTTAGGGTCCTCCATATAGTGGCTGGACCAGTTTGCATTCCCACCAGCAGTGTAAAAGTGTTCTCTTCACATCCACGCCAGCATTTGTTGTTGCTTCTTTGTTTGTTTGTTTGTTTGTTTGTTTGTTTGTTTGATATGGGCCATCTCATTGTGGTTTTGATTGGCAGTTCCCTGATTATTAGCAATATTGAGCATTTTTTCATGTCTATTGGCCATTTGTATTTCCTCTTTGGAGAAGATTCTTTTTTTGTTCTCTCCATTTTTTGATTGAGCTATTTGCTTTATTTTTGCTATGTTGGTGAGCTCTTTGTGGATCTTTTTTTTTTTTTTATCAGACCCTTAATCTGTATGGAGGGCAAAAATTTTTCCCATTCAATTAGGTTTCTTTTTGTTTTGATTATTGTCTCTTTTGATGCAAAGAAGCTTTTTAATTTGATGTAGTCCCAGCTGTTTATGTTTTCCTTCATTTTTTTAGCATCTGTATATGTGTCTTCAAATGGGTTTCTGAAGTCTTGGAGTGTTTTGCCCATATTTTCCTCTATGTATTTTATGATTTTGGGTCTTAGAGCCAAGTCTTTAATCCACTTTGAGTGAGTTTTGTATATGGTGAAAGGGAGTTGTCTTGCTTCATTTTTTTTTTTTTTGCATCTAGTAGCCCAGTTTTCCCAGTACCATTTATTGAAGAGACTATCCTTGTTCCAATATATGCCTTTTGCCCCTTTGTGAAAGATTAGTTGACCATATATGTGTGACTTTATTCCTGAAAACTCAATTCTGTTCCATTAGTCTGATTATCTGTTTTTGTACTAGTATCATGTTGTTTTAATTATCATGGTTTTGTGGTATAATTTGAACTCTGGGATTGTAATAACTATGTTCTCTCTTTTGGTCAGGAGGATTTTGAATATTGGAGGGAGACACCCCCTCCCAGCCCAAGTCCTTGACAGAGGTGCCCAAACCCCACCTCCACCACAAATAAGGCAGAAACCAGATCCCCCAGCCTAAGACCCCTATGTCCTAATACCTGAGACCTTGGTGGCAAAAGACTCATCTTATTCTCACCCCTGCCAGTGGCCTAGGCCATGGCAGGGCCATGCTGGGGGCCTTCTTTAGGGCTCAGGTAGTCAGGGGGATTTTCAGCTACAACCCAGTAGAGCTAGGTTTGGACCCATAGGTGAGACCTACTAGTCCCCCCTTCCAGAATGAGCCTTTGGCAGACATGCCCAGTGCCCAGCCCCCAAAATACTTTCTGATCCCTAAAGTTACATGTTTCTCCTTTTTTCTCCTTTCCTTAGCTCAGGACTCCTGGTGGTAACTGGTTTTTTCCCATTTACCACCCCATACATATGTGTACACACATACATACATGTGATATTTAGGAAAAATTTCTAGGTGGCCCTTTGTTAGGCTTTCCGTCAATTAGTGGCAAGTTTTCTAGAAAATAATACATTCCTAATAAGAGTTAAAGTGATAAAAGTTTGTACATACACAGTATGTGTACATACACAGTACCAATGACTTTGGCAGCTGCAGAAAACTCAGACTATAGCATCCATTTTCTGATGATTCTCTTCATTGTTCAACTCCCTATCTAGCCTTCTCAAGGAAGCAGGGAGTAAATTGAAGCTTCCAACACATATGCTTGAAGTAGGAGTTGTACCTGCCAATACACTGGAAACACTGTACCATGGTGGGATAATCAGTCCTAACATAAATCTTGTCATTTTTACATAAAGCACAGATCACAATTTTTAAATGCTCATTATCAAATGTTACATGAATGTGAGACATAACATCATCATTGTGACAGGTCCCCAGATTCTCTGTGTTATCACAACTACTTTAGAGGGATCTCCTGCTCACCTAAGGAGGCTGTTCATCTAAGGACTTTGCATTTCCTACTCAAGACAAATTTCATTCACTCTATGTATAAATCATGTGACTCTTTCTGCTCTTATGTATCAAAAGCTTTTCTAGAGGCTCTCCTCTAGAACCAGTACTCTAATTTTTTTTAATTTCCCTCAAGGAGCTTGACCTGGTGGGTTGGTGGTTTGCTTACCTCAATAGCCTGGGTATGATGGGAGAGTTTCAAAATGATCATTGCCTCTGCCCTTGGTGTGTACTTCCATGTTTTGAATATTCTGTTCAGTGACTGAGCAACTGGAATGTCTTTTAGATATAGGCAATGTTTTAGATAATCAGTCAATGATTAATTTATTATGAAATAATAAACTAATTCCTTCAACAAATATAGATAATTGAGTATCTGAATATATATGTATGTATATGTGTGCATACACACACAGGTACACATATACAGTGCAAGGGACTTGGAAGAAACCACATTTTAAAAAGTTGATCTCTCTGGTTGGTATTTTGGGGGCTTATTTTGAGTTCTGATTTTGCCATAAACATGCATTACTTGGATAAGAATAACAAACAACCTAAATAAATGTCTGAAGATGTTTTTAAAGATCCTTGTGTTATTTTAACTGATTCCTAATTTTTGTGGTAATTTCAATCATTGAGTGCTGACATTTATTGCATTTTCCAAAATGCAGTACTGTGCTCTACGAAAAGAAAATTTTAACCTTAACAATAATTTATTTCCAATGACCTTTTCAAAAAGAACTTGATAATATGCTCTGGACATAGAAAGAGATATAAAATTGGCAAACTACAGACTTTTTAAAAGTGAGAATAATAGAAATAAAAGCTTCTGTATTTGGGGAAAGTAAAAGGGCTTAACGTTTTTGTAATTACTTTTAATATTTTATTCAAACAGGCTACGAAAATTACCATGTTCATAGATCTGAATAAAATCAGAAATTTTCCTTTCAAGTCAAAAAAAAAGCTCAGGAATTATAGCAAAATCAGAAGATTAAGTTTCACAATTACTACATTTTTTTTCCTTGGGTACATTAGTTTAAATATTTGATCTTTAGTTGGCACGTACAGAAAAGAGTCTACTTAATTTCCAAATGCTATTTAGAAAATCTTTGAAATAGATACTAATTTTCTGATGAAATAGGTACTTCACTGTGATGTAGTCTCAACACATCAGACTGGTAATGTCATGAACTTAGCAATGGATGTGGACACAGCAAAACATATAAAGTTAAGGTTTTTCTTAACTATTCAGTGAGTCTCTGAGCTTTGAATAAATGAAAGGAGAAAACATATGCCCACAGTATGCAAAACCACTTCTACCAAATTTCTCACAGCCATGATATTATTTTGATAGTTCCACTTAAAACTATGACTTATTTGGACCAGAGTACCACATGTTTCACTTTGTATAGAGTTGTTTCCAAACTGTCATCTAATTCTTTCAGGAAGCTCACCTGTGAAATTGCTTAGAAACTTCCCAACATTGCTTCTTTCCATAACTATACTTCCTTCAGTAATAATTAATAGAAATCAATAGAAACACTGGGGTAAAAACACTTATACTCCTCACCTAGTCTTAGAAGTTGAAGCATATTAAAAATTCATAATTTCTCCTTCATGTATGGTATTTATTAGTTAGCTTTCTATTGCAAAATGAAATACCCAGCAAAGAATAACACAACGGCATATATAATGCTTTGATGTCTAATGAAGGAAACACCTAATAATAATCTGGTGAAGAAATAGAATACTATCAGGCATTCACAAGAAGTATGTGGTCCTTCTGATTCACAGTTCCCTAATCCTCTCCTCCTCAGAGGTAACCATACTTTGATATTTAAGTTAGTAGCTTTAAAATATAATGTTACTACATAAGAATATAGCCCTAAACACTAGAGCTTAATTTTGTTGTTTTATGCTTTATGTATGTGAAATCATGTAGCATATCTTCTGGGTATCTGAATTCTTTTACTCAATATTCCCTTGCAATTGTTTTATTGCCATATTTTTAATTATTATTGCCATAATTTATTTTTCTATTCAATGGGTGATTAGCTTTATAAGCAATGGTGCTAGGAATATTCTTGTGGGTGTGCCTTGCTTTACATTAGTTAGTATTCATTTCTGAAGTAGAATTACTGGTGGCAGAGTGTGCCTGTTTTCAACCCTAACTCAAAATGCCAATGTTTTTCTGAAGTGCTAATTCCATTGGCAGTTACTGGTAACCACAAGTAACAGATATATGGGAATACCTTTGGCTCCGCACTTCCCCCAGGTATTGTGGTGTCAGTGGGAGTTCATACACACTTCTGGATAATAATGACTTGTTAGTTATACATGTTGCCAATATCTTTACCCACTCTGGCTTTGATTTGTCACTTTAATAATATATTTGAAATACCCAGAGACTTTCATTTTATTGTGTTAAAGTTTCACTTCCTCCATGGTTAGTAGTTTTTGTGACCTGTTTACAAAATCAATTTCTACCCTTGTATAGTGAGGATCTGGGCATAAATGTCTTCCTGCATATTTTTTTGGTTTTTGCTATTTAGTTCTACTATATGCCTACTTTATGTATGATTTGAAATGGATTAAATTTCTGTTTTCCCATGGTATAAATTTACTCCAGCATTCTTTATTAGGAAGAGTATTCATTTCCACTCCTCTGCAGTGTACCCAGCATCAGTTTCCTTTCTCAATAAAGAAATACTATAATAGGCTGTATCTGAAACTATTGACACTCTGATTGTGTGTCTGCAATTCATAGCTTTTGAAAAGGGATAGGAAAATTATGTTTAAAAGAGTAGGTGAATTTGAGCGTGTATTCATCGCCAAATTTCCATGTCTATACTTCTAGAATATTTGTAGAGAGATCTACCACCCTGATATTTCAGTAACAGGCTTCATTCCTAAATACTATGCATGTTCATGGTAGAACAGTGAATGAAATGTCCTGTTGTCAGAGACTCTGGACACAACTGGGTTTGCCTTGCCTAGCAACAGGGTTCTAATGTGACTTTTATATTTTGTGAAATTCATGCCTCTAAAATACTTGATGGCATTTGGAAACCTTGTGTCTGTCTTACTGTGCACCATATGATCAACACCATATGCTGACAGATGAGAATGAGAGCTATTATGAGCTGAAATCTATTGAGTCTAGGATATAACTGGTATAGAATATAAAATGCTCATTTTATACTGTCTCAGGTAATGGTTTGAGTAATATTTGCCCTTAGAAAAGTAGAAGACTATAAATGTTTTACTGTGCTCACCATAAAAGAGGCAGATATAAGAATGAATGTGAGAGTTACTTTTAAAGGGAAAACCATTAAAGTTTGAAATAATCTTTGAATTTCTTCTATTTGAATTTCTACAGCTTCTCAGGCTCAGTTCATTAACTCCATCTTATATTATTTATTTTTTCATTCAACTTTACTCTTGAAAAATATATTCAGGAGAAGATATTTGGTGTGGATTTATTTCCTCTCCTGCTTCTAGTTTGTGTGCTTTGCAGTGAATAATTTGGAGACTTAATAACCTTCAAAATATTTTGCTTTAAAATTTTAAACATTCCTCACTTTTTTTAACTTCAGCATTCCAGGTTCTTTCAGAGTGCTTTTCTTTCTAGAAATTATAATACAGTATATGACTGATAGCAATCAGTCAGTTTAAATTAATGCTTGCTAAATTATTCCATATTCTGCTGAAAATTATAATTCATTATTAAGAACCCACTTAATTTTAAGGTATGGCAAAATTCAGCATAAAGAGATGAGACAGAAATGATAAGATGACAAACCAGAAAGAGAAAGAAGCATTTTACAATTGACTAGTGCCTGGTAACAAAACTACGTCATTAAATTATACTTGAATTTTGAACTCCATTACTAAATATTCTGAAGAGTACAATGACATTAATTTTGCATTGGTATGTTTGTGTGCTTATGAAATATTACTAATCTGACAATGTAAAAATCTATTGCATATAATTTTGTACTAGGTAAAGTGATATGTCACTTATATCACATATTTTATATTGCTAACAAGACTTAAGATTTTTAGTTTTAAAATAAAATGGTGCAATATATATTGAATTTTATTCAATATAATTTAAATATGAACTTGAAATCATTTAATACCATTTTATGAGTATGAAAATATGCAGTTAGATTATTGGATGATGACTATTTTTCAATGAAAATCTTTCTATTAATCTGTTGCTTGACCTCAGAGTCAACAGATGAATGCAAGTTTAATAAGGTTTGATGCAACAGCATTCTTTTTAGAACTTTAGAAATAGCTATCACCTTTGAGCCTTTTGGTGCCATGAAGATCTGTGAAACACATACAGGGAAGGGCAGGGAAGGCTGGAGTTAGAGTACTTACACATGCAGTGACCAGTTCGAATACTTTTATCTTCACACACTAACTAGGGGTTCAAAGTGCATAAGTGAAGAGTAGAATGTCTCTTTAGCAGAATGATTTCATAAGCTGCAATAATGGCTACCATTTTGGGGGACATCTGAATTTTCCAAATACTTTGCATCTATTATTTCTAATCCTTGCATGAGATGTGAAAGTTCTCTTTCTTTTTAAAGATTAAGACAGTCTCAGAGATTTTACTGATGGCCTAATGAGTTCCCAAAGCAGTAATTGTATCAGGCCCCAAAGTGTAATGCACCCACTAAACATAATACTCTTGAGTTTGCTTTAAAAATACAAAGATAAAGATATGAGCACAAGTGATATCAAAATATAGAAGGAATACCTTTATCTAATTAAAGTTTTAAAGAAGTTTAATTTGCTTCTAATTACCCAACGGTGAGACAAATCTAATTAATAACATAGAATATGTTTCTAGTAGCAAAACATAGTCATGGTTAAAACAATGTAGGTTTTAAACCGACAATATGGTATTAAGTTGTAATTCTGTCCTTTACTAGACTTGGGAAAATTGTATAATGTCACTAAGTGTGCCTTTCCTCTTTTGTAAAATGAGGAATTTGTATGCACACTATATAGAAACTATGAAATTAGAAAATGCAGCAGATACTGCCATATGGCAAACTCTTTTAACAGGCAGATGTTTTTCCAAGGTCACATTTTTCTAATATAGTCATTTCTTTGATAAACACTACTTGAATTAGAGAAGTAAAGAACCAGGACATAGAACCATAACTGTTGTAGCTGTTTTTAAAAAGAAATCTCTTTTGGCAGTAACTAGATATATCAGCACAAATACCGTTGATTTTGCTTTATTCAGGAATTTTATTCTCATGAAAACTATGTTTGTGGTAAGAATTTTGACAATCACTTGCTTTCCTGCCTTGATTATTTCACCTCTGTGTTCAAAATCAGAGAGCTAGGCTGGATTCAACTGGGCATTATGCATCTGATTTGTGAATAAGTTCTAAGGGTTGTATATAAATGATAATATACTTTGTATCAAATGGCATTTATCACTGAATCTTTGAGAAGACAGTCTCATTTATTATATCTTATCTCAAGCGAGACTGTCAATACTAAGACAGGATACAGACCCTTAAATACTTTGGCACAGTTCACGAGAGCTTGGTCACTTAGCCTCTCTCAATTTTCTCAATTCTTTCAACACATATAAAATGGCATAAAATATTTGATGCTTTACTCACAATAAATCCAACCCCACATCCTTTCCCACAGCATTTTCTCCCTCTTTCATCCTTTAACAAAGGTCCTCTCTGCCGTTGCAGATCAGCGAATTTGGGTTTTTGTTTTGGAAGAGCAGGAGGTGAATGTTGGGGGACATGGGGTGGAGAGAATGTAAAAAGTTTGCCAAGAAAAAGCTGGTGTAGCTTTCAATCACCTTTCCAGTGTAGTTTCTCCTCTGCAATCTTCCCTATGGAGACTGAAATACATGAACTATAGACAGACTCCTACACTCCCTGGCATCTTTTGGGCTCAGCAATGGGAAGTGGAACAGAAAGTTAAGGGAAGGGAGAAGAATGAAATTAAGGTTTTATGACTCCAACTCTCTTCCCATAAGATCACTTCATGTTGAATTAATTATATGGTAGAAGGCCAGTTTACTTTTCAAGGTTATTCTAGATGAGTCACTCTCCTGGTTTCTGGGTACAACTCTGTCTCCTCATCCTTTCAAGTCTAGAAGTCAAAACATCCCCACTAGCTAATTCCAGGTGGTTTCACTATCCCTGTGTCTCCTTATACCACTACCACACCTTTGTAACTTTTCTTTTTATTAAATTTTTCTCAAGTTACCTCAATTGGAGTAGACTAATTCCTTCCTTATGGAACCTTAGCAATCATGTGAGCTATTCAACTTTGTTCTACAAACTTACATTAAAACCCTCAGAAAGTGAACATGATGGAGATGTGAGTAGCAAGATGAAAGTTACTTGTAAATCACTTGTCAGAGTGATTCACATCGGGGACACGGTATTTGTTGTTCAGAAGAACCCAAGACACTTAATTCAACCCAATTCTAGTTTCCTCATCTCCTCGTCCTACCTCTGTTGCTGCAGGTATTATTTTGCTGTCCATTTGACATTCTTCTGAATACCTTGAATTCTCACCGCATCTATTTCAGTAATTGTTGAGGTGGTAGCACTTCTTTGATCATCCTGTCATACTAGGCTAAATGGATTTCTCCTGAGGAGATGTACTTTCTATTTAAAAAACATGGAAATATGAGAAATCACTGAATGGAGAAAAGGGTCCATCCTAAACAGAAAGGGATCTCCCATTTTGATGGACTGTATGCCCGTTTAGAAATGCCAAGCTTTAAAAAGGTACCCAAAAAATGACACGGGCATTTTTGTGAAGTTATTTTGTATGAAAATGGTTCTCTACAAATAGTCATGACTTTATCATAATGGAAATTAACCTTGAATATTATGAGAGATTTCTTGACTAGGGCATATGCTGGGCTTGGACCACTGAGATCATATCTTTCTGTTTCTTTTGCTTCTACATGAGTCTCCTTGAAGTCAGGGAGAGTTTTCATCATTTTTCAATTATAAGAACCTCTGATGCACAGTTAGGACTAAATATTTCTTTGGACAAATGAGTCAGTGAATAAACAGTTGAATTAATATACATGTCGTGTAGAAAAGGAATACCATGGCCCTCTTGTGTCTTTCTCCTTTTTCCTTCTTTAGAGATCAGGAGTGATATTTTGTGTATTTCAAAGCTTCCACTGTGTCTCTGCAGAACAAATTACCTAACTATGAAAGCCTCTTCATGCTCACATTTTGTCAGGTGCATAAGAAAACTGTATTTTAGAATTTTTTAGCAATTCATATGTGTTTTCAATGACATTTCTCTGCTAACTAAAAGAACTAGATACTTGTTACCTGATCAGACTGGATAAACAATATTTCCTAGAAAGAAAAGTGAGATGACTTTCTCAGTCTTTTCCCAGAGTAGCATCATCATCACTACTTCCAATGTAGTACTTTAAAAACAGACTGAGGTGAATTAAAAAGAAACTTTGTTAAAACTCATTGTTTTTAAAATATGTCCATTCATCAAAGGTTCATGGATGACATAGTGGTGGAGAACCTCAGGTTATATAATGAATATATATATCTAATCAACTTTAAAAATTTTTAATGTAAAAGATAAATTAAATAAAATATGCCTATTCACTAATGGTTGAGTGCAATGAACATCTCTGTTGAAGACATAATACACATGATTAATAATAAGAGATCACATGTACTTGGTGTTTATAAAGTGTGAGGCACCATTTAAGCCTCTTTTCCATACAAAATAATTTATAATAACCTTATAAGGTGGACATAAACTGAAGTGAAAGGTGCTAACTAATATGCTGAAGGACAGACAGCTAGCTAACAAAAAAGTTTTGAACACATGCCCTCTTGGCCCTGTGAGCTGTTCCTGGAACCATCCTACTGTAAGACAGTATGGCAAAGAAAAGAAATGTAGCAATTCTCCACCCAATGAACTCCAAACCCAAAGACCTACCTTCAGATATAAAGATTTCAAAGGGTGGCTGGACTGCTAGGACTCTTGAAAAAATTACTAAAGCAATGATCTTAGAGGTCAGGCTTTAACAAATACAACAACTTCCAAGAGCAATAAAGAGGAAAGCCCTGTTGTCTAAGGAAAATCCCCAGCGGCTCTTGGAACCCATTTTGCAGTAACTCTAGCCTCCAGTAGGCTTATTTCTTCAGCACAAGATTATTGTGTGACCTTTAATTGCTGGAAAAGTCACAGAAAAGAAATCTCATTCCCTGGGCAGTTAGGCACACATGGAGATGCTCAAAGGAGATGTCTGCTGCGCTCACACAGGGAGCAGTTTGGAGACCGGGGTCATGCTGAGATGGTATTTCAGAAAATGAACAGCCTAGAAACTCATTCAAAAAAAGAGCAAAAGGTAAACAGTCAAAGTAGTCTCTCTTCCTCCCTGTGTACCTTCTCCTTGAAGGATAATAGTCATTGAATTTAGAACCTACCCTAACCCAGTATGATTTTACTTTAACTTCACTAATTAGATCTGAAAAGATCCTATTTCTAAATAAGACCATAGTTTGAGGTCCTAGATGATTATAGATTTAGGGGTACAGTGCTCAACTTACCACAAGCACTAATCATAGCCTCATGGCTTGTCAGAAATAACAAAAGAAGGGACTCTGATCTGAATTTTATATTGGAAACTCAAATATATAATTATATGCTTCCTGTCCAGTAAAAGAGTATAAGAAGAAACATGTGCTATCTTTTGAACTAATTATTGCCCTTGAAACGAAAAACTTGAAAGTAGTTCTGTATGCAAATGGAAACGCTGCAATGTTTGTCTTTTGACTTCTCCTAAAATCATGTGTTAAATGGTTGGCTCAAATGATTGCTTAATGTTCTTCAAGTGATGGAGTTGACTGTATTGCAAATAAACACTGCAGCAGGGAAACATGTAGTGAAATATATCTGGGGATCTAGACTTAGCTCAGTAATTATTCATGGCTCTAATATTTCTCTGTTAGTAGTGAGGATGTGATAAAGAACTGCTTGATTTGGTTTTCCCAAGAGCACCTTTAGACTCTTTATGTACCTAATGGCAGGTGACTTGGTTGATTTCTGTAGGTAGTCTATTTGTTCAATTTAACTAGACTATCGTTGAGGCAAAGACTCATCTAATTAGCTGGCATCATAAATCAAACACAAGTAATTTGGTTGTTCTCAATGCCACAGCACTTTTTAAGGTCACTGCCAAGGTGTATGCAATTAGAGACTTGTCTCCCTGAAGGAATAGTCTGGCCAGACTAAATTATTCCATGGTGGGAGAAGCAATTTGGCAACAACATGCTGTGGTGTAACAATAAACAGTCGAGCCGTTATTCTCTATTTTTCGCTGCCTAAATTATTTTCTTTTTCTCATTTATTTTTTGGTTCTTAAGTGAATTCTTTGATTCAAAGAAATTTATCTTTTTATTCCACTTATTTAGTCACATATTTGGAACATTAATCAACCGTATCTTCAAGCATATCTAAAAGGAATTATTTAGATCGTAGCATCATGTTTATTTTGCTACGACACGGGTTCTTATATACATGCTGGTTTCTAAAGAAATCCAATTTAAACCCCAAATTTAACTAGTGGCCTATGCATCCCTGTGTCTTAAATAAAGGCGATTATATTTAATGCATGCAATGCACAGACAATCTTTTTTAGACACTTGCTTCTTCTGGCATAGCATCCTTGGTCCCTTCTACTGACTCTCCCCCAACCTAATTTTCATAATCCTCTGGCTCCTGGTCTCCTTTCCACCCTCTACCAGAGTACATGCTCAGTCTTCTCACAATCTCCCCATGCAAGCTTTCCCCAGAGGACATCATCCAATCCCAGGTCATCAACTACCATTAATTCACTAACAACTCTTAAATCTACTCTAAACCCTGACTTCTCTCTGGTGAAATGAATTCATCTTCCCATTAGATATAAGAATAGCCAATGTGGTTCATAAGAAGAATTTGCAAGAGAACTCAGAACAGGGCATACATATACCAGGCCTTTGAACAACATGGTTTTGCTTAAAGTTATTTCATTCAACATTATTTCAATAAATGTTGATTAGAAAAAATAATTTCCCAAAGGGGTCCCTCTGTCTGTGTGAAGTTTGCATATCTTTCCCATGTCTGAGTGGGTTTCATCTGAATACTTGCTTTCCTCCAGCATCTCAAATATAGGTGCTAGGTTCATTGGTGTGCCCAGTAGTCCCAGGAGGAGTGAGGATGAGGGTGGCTGTGATGTACCCTGTGATGGAAGGGCACTGAATCCAAAGATGGGTTCCAACTTGTGCCCTGAGATTCCAAAATGAACGCAAGTCATTGTTTAGTATTACAAGTGTCTTGAGTCTTTAGAAATTTGGTGATGTTTTTGTGAGCAGAAATAATTTGTCAGAAGAACTTTATATCAATTGACCTATGGTAAAGCTGCTTTTGTTATACATGATCTTTAGCTAAAGGTCATGGTTTCCAAGAATTTATACATGCCATTGAAAGAGAACTTACTATGGGCTGGAGTAAAGGGAAAGAGTCAAAGTAGGAAAGTAGTTGTTAAAATAGGGTTAATGAACTGAAGATTTTTTTGAAGGACATTCAGTTTTCTCTCCTTGTCTCCACCATCAGTTTGTGTGTGATTGACTGTTCCTTATCATATCTTCTCACAAAACTTTTAGGGTCAAATAATTCCCAGCCAAGAAACAAAAGCAAAATTGTTCCATATTCCAATGGACTCAAGTGAAAACTGGTAATAAAATCACATGTAATTGCAAGGAGACATTAGAACAGTGAGCTGAGTCTGTAAGGAATTGCACATGAGATGGCACACATATTCATGCTGTGTCAAGGTTGGTAGCATCTTACCATATCATACTGAAAATATTACTAATATTTGGATGTTTTGTCTCTGATCTTTCTTTACCTAGTACATTGGGTCTACAGTAAATATTTGGGATTTCGTTTGAAAAAGAAGGAGGGGGGACAAAAAAGGAGAAAGAGATACATAGAAGAAGGAACATTTCAGACCATGAAAATGGCATTAATAATGTAGGAAAATGGCAAGGGAAAGGATCAAGGGTGAATTAGTAAGGAGACCATCAATTTGGCAAAGAGAAGTTGGTATTAGGAGTCAGAAGGTGAAACAGGAGAGATAAGTTATCATGATCATACTATCTAGGGGTTTGAATGCTAGGGGGAAGAATTCGAATGTCAACTGTAGAAGTTTCTGGAAGTCCTGGCATGGGATGATGAACATGGTGTGTTTAAGCAGATCAGCCTGGTAGTAGGGTTGAACATGAAATGGGCTGAGAAAAGCTAGTTAGAAGGCAGTGTGGCAATTAAGAAATAAAATAAAGAAGATGAGGCAGGGGGGTGAAGAAAAAAATAATTTAAAAGTTAATTCTAAAGAAGAATCATGAGCTCCCCATAGCAGATTTAATGTAAGCTACATAGGCAGGAGAAATGGTCTAAGTGTTGTGTGATGAAGAAGAAACTAGAAATTTATTATCAGTCGTGTCACTGAATAGCTATTTGAATTTTAATAGATGTCTTAGCTTTTGTGAGCATCCATAAAATGAGGGAATTAGTCTAGTCTGAACAAATTTTAAGTTTTCTTTCCAGCCCCACTTTCAATGTTCAAAGATGCCCAAAAGCCAGCTTAGATTTGTTATGGTCTTTTTCTAAACTTCTGCTCACCTTTGGAAAAGTTAATTTATTTTGATACTTACTTATTTAGGTGTGCACCATAATTATATTTTCCTTATTGGAGTATGAAGATTTTTAGCATTGAAAGGAAATACTGGGTAATGATTCATTTCCAAAATATACCCATAAACATTTTCTGTAACCCAGATTTATCTTATTTCAACAATTCTGGTATTTTAATGGTGACAGGTGAAGACAGACAAGAAGAGCATTTGGTGATTGTAGTGCAACCAGCCCCAACCTGGGTAAGTTCTTTATTGGCTCTAGCTGTCCAAGAATGTCAGAGCCCTTAGTGTGTATTACAGACTTTAATGTTCTCTCAGAAAAATAGGCACACAAGCACACCAAGCAGGGAGGCTGGTCCAGTTGTATGGCAAGCAGGCAGGCTTAGCAGCAGGGGCAGAATTTCTGGGAGGCAGGTGAGCCCCTCAGCTCCCCAGGAGTTTTCACACTCTCTCTTGGGCCCTCTTTCTGGTGCTCTCTCCCAAAGTGATAATGCCCTTTTAGCACTGCCTCCCAGGTCAAGGTGTGCCCACTTACTCATATGCATACACTGGACCCAGTCAATCATGGGGAGGACACAATACCACATGGTGATCACAGAGGCTAACGGCAGACAGGTAAAAAGCCTGACTCATTTACCCTAGAGAGGTGTATGCTTGATTACTGATCTGCTTAAATATAAATCTTTAGTATCTATACATATATCAAAAGTGGTTAAAAATACTAAAATTATTTTAGTTGCTGTCATTTAAATACCAAAATATGTTTTGCCTTTAAGAGGCTACGTTCATGGTCCAAATTCTACATTATAACCCTTGAAGGCTTTTGAAATCTGATTCTTGAAAACTGTCTCCTATTCGGTTCAACCCAAAGAAAAAAGAATAAAGAAAAGAGAATGTATGAGCTCTTTACTCCTTTATATGCCATTGTGAGAAGGGAAAGCTGTTAATTTTCAACGCTTGCTTATATTCTTTGCCAGAAAGTTCATCTTTTTTTTTCTTATTTCTTTTGACTGATGCAACAAATTAACAAAATTAATAAAAACTAGTGTCTTGAATCAGTTCAAGTTTGTTAACTTAAAGTTCTGTTGGCTAGAAGTCTATCCCAGGTTTCCCAGATTTAAAACAAAGGTGTTGTCAGAACTGCTTTCTCTTCTGGAAGCTCTAGGAAAGAATGTTTGTCCTTGCATTCCAGCATCTAACAATAGCCTTGCTTCTCTATCCTCAAAGCCAGCATCATTGAATTTCAAAAACCATTCTTCCCTCTGACCATAGCTATGGAAATGTTCCAACTTTTCAGGACCTTTGGGTTTAGGTTGGTCCACCTGCATAATCCTGAATAATCTTCCCAGCTCACGATCCGATCCATTGATAAATTAACTGCATATATTTTCTCTGTGGTTATAAATAAAACATTGACAATATAATTGCATTCCATAATATACTGACTTCTGCTAAATGCCTAAAAATGATAGGTACAATTTTTTTTTAATTGTTCTGTCTGAGCCAACCATTTATGTTCATTCAGATTAAGAATACTAGTGGAATGCATGGAGCAATAGCTTTCAACATCTACCATGAATTTTTTATATACCTTTTCTTCATTTTCAAGAGCTATTTTGGAAAGTTGGATATTCACAAAGTGAATTAGAGACTGCTACAAAAAAAGATGTCTCAACTTTAAACTGAAGTTGTTGACACTACAGAGGTGTAACAATCTCTTCATGTACTTGAAATCATCAACAAAATCTATTTCTTACCAAAACCTTTGGGGGAACAAAGGATTTGTTCTATTGGTTTGCTGTGGAAATTGTGAAGTGTGAGTACTTCTGAGATGGGTCACAGGGCATTAAGTCAACCGAGTTTTTTTGGTAGAAGCTTGAACTCAGACTGGAATTCAACCACTAACGTAGGAGACAAAACAGATAAGTGTTTAAACTGATCTTACTCAGGTCTTGATAGTCAGGGGACCCAAGCTGACATTTAGAGAGTAAGAGGAAGTATTCCTCTGGTTAGTCTCTGAAAGTTTTTGCAAAGCCTTTTGAATTCTAAGTACTTTAAGAATATATATATATATATATGAAATATATATATATATATGAAATATATATATATATTTCATATAATATATAATATATATTATATGAAAGCTAAATATATACTTGCATGGTTATTTATCTTTTCTAGAAAATAATATCATTTAAAAAATCTGCCCAGATAATATTGACACTTGTTTACACCAATATATTTTTAATCTCAGTCATTGAAATTGGGACAATAGAAGTAGAGGTCTGAAAGTCTTTCAGGTGATCTATGCACTATGGATAATGGATTTTGATTTCTACCCCATCTCTCATTTCTGTTTCCTATTCCTAGACTGGCATCATGCCACTTCCTCTCAGCTACGATTTGTTTTCCTTTGTTTTATGCCTGTTTTCCATGCAGCCTGACACCTATGTCTGTCATGCCCCTGATACTGCTCTCTCTGCTGTGACTGATGACTGAGTCACAGCCAATGTCTCTCTTTTTTAAAAAAATTTCCCTACCAGATTAGACCTTGACTATAACATTATCTAGACCATCTGACTCACATCAGTTTCATGGACCTCCTTTGTTCTTAGTACTTAAATGACTAATTATGGCTTTTAGGGAAAAATAATTGTGCTTTCTTTGCCTGCTTCTGTTTTCAGTTAGTGTTTCAAAGACTCTAATTGGGCCAAATTCAACTTTTGATAATTTTATCATTAAATATTTGTGTATGTTACTAGCTAGCTATGTGGATATGACCACAACCACAACCATCTTTTACTCATTGGTTTTCTTAGAACACACTTTGGGTGATTATGTCCTATATTTGTCACCTTGAAAAGCAATTATTTCTTGAGTAACTTATTATGCTTTCAAATCCTCTGTATATGAATATTTTCCAGAACTTGTTTTGAGTATCTGACATTCCAGATTTAATATATATTAAGGAATCTAAGCAGTTCATTTTTTTCCTGGAATAACTTGCAGAGAAACACATAAACCTTGTAAGCCACATAAGCTATTTCAGTAGAATCTTGATCCCAAAAAGTGGTGTAACTACAAGAAGATGAATGGAGGAACACAAGGGACACAGTATATTTTAAATTGATTTTATGATATGTGTGTATAAATAAATGTTTTAAAAAGTATCTGTGATAAATTTATAAAAAAAGTGAGTGATAAGTTATGAGGACAGCGGGCTTGAAGAAATACTATATATACACCACTTTTATTCTTTTAATTCTATTTAGAACAGAAATTCCATAGCTGACAGTTTTGTGCAAGAAATTAAAACGAGTGCCAAACAGCTCTGCCCTAATCGTTTACAGACCAAATCTCTAACTACAGAATGAACAGTAACATAAGATGAACTGTGTCAGGCTCCACAACTTCTTCTGACAGAGAAACTACATCACACAGTCTTGAGTTAAGTTTTAAGAAAGAATTTTATAAAACAAGAAATTATATTTCTTTTTATCTTTGAGAGTACTTAGTACATTGTAAACATCATAAAATACTGGACAGATGGACCGACGGACAGATGGAGGGATGGATGGGTTGGTGGCTCTGAAAAGACAAGAAGCATTTGCTGCTACTCAAACAGCAAAGGCTGTTGAAAAATTTTTAACAAAGAGAAAAACAAATGCAAAGACTACCAGCTGGGGGATAAAAGGAGGTATTTAAGTTAGAACAAATAATTCAGTTTGACTGAGTATCAGATACGTGAGAAGAAACAGGAAAGTAAGTCTAATTAGATAATTGAAGGCCTCCAGAACTGAAATCCCAGGACTCAGACCAGCTGGTTCAAATCCATATGTCGGCACCAGCTTCCTATCAGTTGATGAATGATAGTAAATGCAACAAGAAATATCAATTGACAATAAAATCCTAATATGAATTAATTACCTCAAGTTAATAGTTGAAGGTTGTTGCAACCACTACTTATAAACGGATCTCATGCCATAGCAACATGAGCATATCCTCAACACTGCCTGTCCAGTCAAGGTTATATGCCTGGTTGATGTTTTAGAGATATATCAGAATACATTTTAGACACTATGCTCCATAGCAATAGCCAATTTATCATCATTTCCATTACAGTCTCTCTGCTGCTTCCAAATGCTTTACATTTACCTTGGTAATTGTCAATTCTTGAGTAGGTCACACACAAACACCTTCTAATTCTTGTGTAGTTGTAAGAGAGCAATATTTTTAAAGGTAGGCATTTACATATATATTAAAAACAAGCCTTTAGAATGAAGGGACAGCAAAGTTTGGATATGTTTATAGCTTTCTCTCATAAACATCATAAACATAATTTCCAAATGTACAGCAAAACAAAGAAAAAATAAAATTGGTCAGGAATCTTAAACTTGGTTATCTACTGATTTGCTGCAAAAAACTAGAATAGTCTAGAGGTCCTCTGAGAATCAGTATGCAATGCAACAGAAAATTTGTATCTCTGGAGTGAGAATCAGCATTTCAATAAAGACATGAGTGAATTATTACTGCTTTGGATGCAAAAGATGCCTCAAATGAAATTAGACAAAACTGAATCTGTTGTGCTTCTCATATTAATATTACATATTAGAATATTACAATAAAATGGCAATCTTGTTCTGTTATAGGCAATTATTCAAATAAATAAAATTAAACAATGGTAATACTATTGATTTTTATAGTGAACACAATCCAGTATTTTCAGATTTACTAACACTTAAAAAAATGAATACTGTAGATGAATGAATAAAAAATTTTAAAAATAATATTGTTATAACATTGCAAACTTGATTTATAAATTGCAAACAAATACTGAAATGAGAATAACTATTTTGGAATATTTTAAAATTATCATTATCAACTATTTTTTAAGATCTATGTAAAACTGATTTAACATTTAATTAAAATTCATTTCATATTTGGGGATAGTTTTAAAATAATATGTATGAAGTGATCGCTTAAATTTTATTATCAGAACTCAGGAAAAATGTCTTTAATGAAAAATACTTTCTTAAAAACCTGACTGAATTTTGTGGTAAGTTTCAGTGGAGAAAGAGTGGAGCTTTATTATAAATTTTAGAAAAATTCCTTGATTTATTAATATACTTCATTCTCTGAATGATACAATAAAAAGTATATAACTCAAGCAAGTCCAGTCTAAAAAAGCAGTTAACAGTGTAAGATGATAAATTTAACTTGTCTGCAGTAATCATTGCACAAAAAAATTCATATCAAATGATCACATTGCATAGTTTAAATATACACAATTGCATGAGTCAATTATACTTCAGCTAACAAAATAAAAAAATTAAATAAAAAAATAGTGGTCACTTAGATGGTGGAAAAACAATGGTTACCTGAGGGGAGATATCCTATAGTATTTTAATGAATACAAATTAGTTTTGTTTTAATTTTATTGCATGTCATTTTTTTCCCTAGAATCCAGTATTTCTACAGAGCTAAGAGGCATATACCAAGGTTCAGAGAGCCAGAAAACTTAAGGACCCTCTGGTCTCTGAAACTGAATATACAAGTGGTCCTATTGTGATTTAAGAGCTGTAAGCCACCACCTACAGGAACTACCCAGGAAACCAACCTGTTTTTCTGCAATAAACAAGTCAGGAATCCAAGACCCTAGAAGTCAGACCTGTAGAAAATCATACTACTGTCTCTACTAATACTGCAGGAAACTAAACAACTCCACGGCAATCAGTCCCAAATGATCAAGACTTGAATAATAACTGTTTCCCTAATTTCTGTCCATTTCCAACTTGGAACCAACCAGAGAAAGTGAAATATACATTACTAACCAATCATATAAGATGCCCAGATTCAACCCAAACAGCTTCCCCACACCAGCTATCAGAGGATGAAACCTTTCATTTGTCCCGCTATAAACCTTCCCACTTGTCTGCTTGCCTTGGAGTCTGCAAGACTGGTTAATGGCCATGTTGTAGCAAATCCTGAATAGATACCCTTTGCTTTCATCATTGCTTTGCATATATTTCCACACTTTAATCTATAATTGTTGTTATTTTTATGTAACACCATTAACTTTCATTTTTGGAAACTATTTGGTTTTGTATTTGAACTTCATAGTAATTCAAGCAAGTTGAACAAGAGCTTAAAAATCATTTATCTATTACTTCTAAAAGATCTTTGTGTGGAATGTTGAGGTCATCAGAGAGAAAAGCATTTCCCCACAGCTAAACTCCCATAGAGGAAGAGGTTTGTTGTATATCATTTTGCAATCATTTTATAAATAGCTCACCATTCAGCCCTTTGGATACCTGAGATTATAGCCTAGAGCTGTTATCAAGTGAGATGCATGACAAAACTTCCTATTGTTTTATTTTGTTTTGACAAAATACTGGAGGCTCTCTCACAAATGTAGATTAATATGGAGTTGGCATATTTAAATGAGATTATTTAGATTAACATATATCATTTACTTTAAAAAATACTAGACTTGTAAAAATGATAAATTTATACAGGTAGAGAAAAATAACATATTTCATATGGGTAATATTGCGGAATTAAATTCAATTACTGAAATTAATAGGTCTGTTAGGAGGCTGTGGCCCCCAAAACTGATGTTGATGTATTAAAATAGCTATTGTTAGCATTGGTGGGTGGAGATTTGGAGAAGGGAAGTTAAGCCTTCTCTTGAGAAAAGAGATTAAAGGATCAGGGAGGGGACAGAGATAAAGACAGGGAAAGGGATCCAACAGAAGTGAGTACGGAAGAGCAGAGAACAGAAGTAGAGAGAACGGAAGAAGAAGAGAGAAGAGAACAGAGAAGGCCAGAGCAGTGCCTTTTGGAGAATTGACAATGCCATCCTGGTTTTCCTCATTGGATTTGAATTTCCTGTTTTTAAAGAATTGACTGACCTACAAGGAACTCATCCAACTAACAAAAGCAAAATAAAAAACCCAATCAAAAAATGGGGAGAACTAAAAAGACATTTCTCCAAGAGGAAATATAAATGGCCAACAGATATGTGAAAAATTGTTCAATGTCACTAACAATAAGGAAAATGTAAATCAAAACCACAATGAGATACCACCTTACACCAGTAAGAATGGCCCACATCCAAAGAACAGGCAACAAGTGCTGGTGAGGATGTGGAGAAAAAGGAACTCTCTTACACTGCTGGTGGGAATGTAAACTGGTCCAATCTCTATGGAAAGCTGTGTGGAGGACCCTGGAATTAATGAAAATGGAACTACCATTTGACCCAGCAATTGTTCTCTTGGGAATCTACCCAAAAGAGACCTCAATGTGGGTACAAAGGGACACCTGTACTTGGATGTTTACCACAGCACTATTTATAATTGCAAGGAGATGGAAGCAACCTAAGTGCCCCAAACAGATGACTGGATGAAAAAACAGTGGTATATATACATGATGGAATATTACTCGTCAATTAAGAATGACAAATTTGACGACTTTATGACAACACGGATGTACTTAAAAGAAATCATACTAGCAGAAGCAAGTCAAAAAGAGAAAGCCAGAAGTCAAATAGTTTCACTAATATATGGGATATAGTGAAAAAAATAAACAAAAGTCATGAGGAAAAGACAAAATAAGCTAAGCACCAAATTGAAGCACACAACTATAGGCAGGAAGGAAAAGGGGAGATGGAAGGGGAGGGTGGGGGGGGGCAAATCCCTGGGATTGTAATGATGTGACATTTATATATAAATAAATTACTAAAAAAAAAAAAAAGAATTGACTGGCGACGCCATCTTGGCTTCTTCTGGCTTGGAGTGAGTGGAACTGTGTCTTTGAAGGAACAGTGGCACCATCTTAACTCCTTTATGGGGCAGCTGCCATTTTGTGGCCGCACATGGTTGTTGCAGCCATGTGCGCTTCGGACTAGAGACTGGACTGTGTGGTAAAATTACCAAAGGAGTTCTCTTGTACCCCTCAGTGACTGTAATCTCATTTGTCTTTTATTAAGTAAATTTGTTTCTGCCTCCCTCTTAAGTTTTATGTGGTCTTGCTATTGCATGCAAGGGCTGGGAAGAACCTGGTATGTAGCTGGCCTTAAAGGGCAAGCTGCTCCCCTCTGTAAGGTTAGGTAAGCACCCCATTTTGTTTGTTTGGTCACCTGGTTTCAGGTCCCTCTATTTTGCAGATAGTCTTTTTGATTTATACTTGAATAAATTTGTCATACATGAACAGGACTAAGGTTATTTCCTCCTCTTACGAATCTAAGGAATTTTTAGGAATATTTCTTGTCTTTAATTTTAGATACCTCTTATATGTGCTAAATTTGGAGGATGTTAAAATAAAAGTTGTAAAATTTTCTGAGTCAAAGAATTAATGTACTAGGCAATGTTTCCAAGGGCAATAAATTCAGGAAAGATGAAAGGAATTAAACTTTATTTTTTCAAAGGAAGAAAAAGGTAACAGCTAAATGCCAGGTAATCGCACCCCAAAATAATGAGCCCACAACACAGGTTGGAGATCCACTGTAGGCTGAGTCTCAGAATAATGTAAATTCCCTGCCTCCAATGCAAGAATTCTTTTATCTAAAAGAGAAGTAGGTCAGTGTTGTGGGGGGGGGGGGGGGGGGGGGGGGTGAACTGATAAATTGATGAGATCATAATAAGCCTAAATTAAAGATTCTAATGAAAGATTATAAAACCAACACCCAGATCAATAGATAATCACACACCATGTAGAATTGCATCTAGGAAAATGTTTTGAAGTATATGTAACTTGATGAGAGAGAAAGAAAGATTGAGAGAATTCTTGAATGTTTAAGCCTTCAGCAGTATAGAAGTATTGTTAATCTCTAGACTGAAGCACTACGTCATTAGCCTATGTTGATGGCATTATAAGAAAGTTTTATCAGCCTCAGCCCTAACTTCTTATAGAGTTCATGTTGAACCCATTATCCCCAGAATTACTGACTGTCCTCTTTGTACACAGCCCTGGGAGAAATTCCTTTTTGTTCTCCACACCAGGAGTAGTTGTGCTGTTCTGGAACAAACAGTTTGGCTGATCTGTGGACACTAAATGTTATAATTGATTGCATCTCTTTCTGTGTTGGCACCAAAAAGCTTAGCTGCAAATTTATGGACTTCCTCTGGCAAATGTACAGAATTGTGTACCATGTGTTTTTATACTAAGTTCACATTTTTTTCTGTCCTAATTTTTCTCTGATTTTTTTCACCCACTTATTTTTTTCATTTGGTTTATCTCATAAAGTATGTGTACTTTATATAAGTGACCTTAACTTCTTCCAGAATGTAGTGGTGCATAAATGACTGTCTAGGTAACTGAATATAATCAAAGTTGAACACTTAATTACCAGTTGCTCTTCCAATGCTTTATTTTATTCATACTATTTCCCATAGAAAACCCTTCCATCTGAAAAGTACTATTTTCTCATGTCCAACTAAAAAGTTAAGTCCTCACTTGGTTTTCTGGTCTTTTTGTTTTTTTCATTTGGTTGACTTTTATTTTCTTACATCTTTGGTAATGTTTGACATATTTTCCATAGTTCTCCTACTAGCATAGTATCCACAGTCAATTACACAATCTCTGGTGCTCTTCCAACCCATTTTGACACTTCTTCCTCCCCCTCCCTTGCTGGATGCCTCAGATCTATGGTTAGCTTACAAGTTTTATCCCTTTTTCTTGTCCCTTTGTTTGGTTTCTTTATATCACACATGTAAGTGAAGCCACCCAGTATTCCTCCGCCTCCTGGTTCACTTCATTTAAAATAATCACTTCCAGCTCCATCCATGTTGCTGAAAATGGCACAAGTTCATCTTTTTTGTGGAGATTTTGATAACCCTTCTACCCTTAATGACAGTCACTTCTTTGTATCACACTAAATTATGACAATTCTTGGCATACAAATCTCTCCTCAACAGAAGACTCTCAAATTCACATCTAAAATCCCACTTAGAAGCACCATTAATACTAACCAACAGGAAGGAAGGAAGGAAGGAAGGAAGGAAGGAAGGAAGGAAGGAAGGAAGGAAGGAAGGAAGGAAGGAAGGAAGGAAGGAAGGAAGGAAGGAAGGAAGGAAAGAAGGAAGAGGGAGGGAAGAAGGGAGGGAGGGAACTAGAGAGAAAGTAACAATTCAAAAAATAAGAATATTTAGATGTAGCTTTACTTTTATTTAAGATCAAAGACCAGAGGACATTCTACAAAAACTTTATTGCCCTACTTTGTTTTTCATGTAATCAGTCCTTTCTTGGTTGTTTTCTATATTCCTTCCTCATGTCCACCTAGCTTGTACTAAATTGAACCATTCTGGAGAAGTCATCAAAGCATGACAGGAGAAATATTTTGATTTCACAGAGGAGATGAGCTAACTTTCTTTCTCATTTTTAGTTAGCTCAAAGGCCCCAACCAGGAAGATGCTTCTGAGTATACGTTCCTCATTTCTCCTGCTTGCCCCAAGGGAGACTGACCCCACCAGGTCAGCATGCAGTGGCACTTGGTGCTCTGTGATAAGAAGAAAAAAAAAAAGTCTGGAAAATGAGGAAGATGGACTACAAATAAAGGTATCTCTGGTCAGAGACCTCAAAACGCAAAATGAGAAAATCTTGTTATACCTGAGAGACTTTGCACAGTCCTCCCAAATTTCTAAGACAAGTGACTTAATTAAAACCCAAGGTTTGATGAGGAAGTCTTTGGTGACTGTGTGGGAAGATCAGCTGAAGCTGGGGAAGCTGGAGAGTAGGCGGACACAGACAGTCACAGCTGTCCAGGCATAAGCCTTATCTTTTAGTTATTAAGTCTGGAGGATTCCCTTCAATGGATGAATTTTGCGTTGCACTGCAGGTTTTTGCCTGAGTTCAGGAAGACCTTTCTCTTTTCCAAATTAGGCAAACTGTGATGTTTGCCTAAACTTTCTTTTGAAACAGTGCCAGAAGGTTTCTTCATGAAATGCAAATGATTACTCATCACTGCTTCAGAGGCATCCTTATGAGGTCACATAGCAGTGATGATGAAGAAAAGGAAGAATCTGAGAACGGAAAGTGGGGTGACAGGCCAGGAGAAGAGCTTTGAAGTGGATCATTTTCCTCCTCCCTTTCTAATCCAATTCCTCCCCCACCTACTCTTAGCCTTTACTGAAAATATGTGCTCAACTAGGCTTTCACTTACTCCTGATTTTATAGCTTGGCCTGAGCTGTCCTTGTGTCCTTCAGTGGTAGTCAGAATTCTGACATGTTCCTGCAAGACTCCTGATCTGTATAATACAGGAAAATATCCTGTATTATCAAATGTGTGGAATTATAGATATAATGAACTAAACTCTGTGATTAGGCTTCATTATATGAAAAAGATGAATCTTAAAAAAAAGGTTAACTGTATTCATCAAAAGAAAGATGATCACATTGGTGATCCATCTGCAGGTAGGCCCTGAAAAGGAACTGAGCCATTTCTGATAGGGAAGATTGAGAAAGAATTCATTAGCTAATTTTGAAGAAAACAAATGGCCATGTTTGAAAGAGGACCACATCTCAGAAAACAGCAGCCACCAAGTAAAGAGGAAATATAGTTCTACAACTACAACTTATTATATCCTGCCAACAAGCACATGAACTTGGAAAAGAACCCCAAGCCTGAGAACAAATCAGTTGATACCTGCTTTCAATTCAGTGAAACCCTAAGCAAACAAGCTCACCATGCCACACCTGGACTTTTGGCCTCTAGAACTGCTTGACAATATAGTTGTTGTTACCAAACATTCTATTTGTGATTATTTCTTACATAGAGATATCAGTGTAACACACACCAATCCCTACTTTCTGTTGCTGTCTCCTATTCACCCTCTAAGATTTTGCTGAAGAATCATCTCATCCAGCTCCCCACCTTTCTTCCCCTAACCTTCCCCAAATAGGACAGGTGAAGTGTCTCACCTCTATTCTCCTAAAGAAGTGATTCCCAACATCCCCAAGAAAAAACTGGAAGGTCTACAAGGACAAAAGTGTGTAAAGCAGCCATGTTTGCACAGTGGGAAATGGTAATTTTTTTCACCTCAGCTATTAAGTGCAGCCTTTTAAAGTATAAGTAACAAAGCAGACTGTGCACACTAGAATCTTCTAGAGCATATTGAAATTTGATAGTGGTCTTGAAGAGTTGCACATGAGTTGCAAGCTGAACTAGTTGCGTATTTTTTCATGGAACACCATTTTTACTTGAAAGAATGACAAGATAAGGTTATTCAGACTTCAATACTTGGCAGACATTTTCTCAAAAATGAGCCAAGTAAGCCTGTCACACAAAGAAAATAATTGACAGTATTTGTTGCCAGTGATAAATTTAACCTTCCAAGCAAAAATTAGAATTTTGGTAAATATATATTGGCCATGATGAATATGACAGATCTCCAATCCTTAAAGACATTTCTAACCAGTGATTAGCTCAGATCAGTGGTAATATAAATGATTTTTTAAACATTATATGATAAAAACTGTCATCTTTGGAAATTTCTGCATGACTTAGAGAAAAGAGCACTTTCAAATCAACAATTAATGTGTCACAAAATCATACATGTGTAAAAGATTAATTCAAAATGCAAATGGACTGATGAAAATTGCAAAACTACAATAAATTCACTGGCACATTTTCAAGTTCCACATTGTAATTAATCTTTAAGAAAATGGTAATTGTTGAATTTTGATGTATTAAAAGGACTATCTCAACTACCTGAAAAGGCTGTTAAAATAGCCCTCCCTTTTCCAATCTCACTTCTATATGAAGTCAAGTTTTTAATCATATATCAAACAAAAACAATATATTGAATATATTGAATGCAGACAGATATAAGAATCCAGTTGTCCTCTAATAATCCAAATATTAAAGAAATTTTCAAAAATATGCAATGTCATATAGATCTCTATTTTTTGATTGAGAAAATAGCTACTTTTTAAATAAAATTTCTGTTAGTATATGATGAGTTTGTTAATTTTAAGCTAGTCGATAGTTTTAAGTTCTCAGTTTTAATTTCTGATTGTTAGGGTAACGGATAGGTTATACCAAAGTTCTGTGGAGTTCACATTAATTTTTAAGAGTTTAAAAGTGTTTCAAGATCAGAGACTTAAGAACTGCTGCCTTACACATTCATCTTAGAATCTGATATACTGAAAATATCTATCCTTGTATTTCTGTTTGAACTGAGAATAACTGATGTATATTTGCTGGAATCATTTTACCCTAAATAGCCAAGTTGGAATTCAATGTACAGTATTCATTTAAACATTTGCCATCGAGCTTCAAGGTCACTGCAAAGATCATTGAAGAGCTGGAAGTTGTGCCTCAAAATAGGAAAACTGTATATTCTGTTTTTTATTTAAATGTCAGGTGTTATAACAGAATAACATTTCAAAATGTATAAAGATAAAATACCTTAAAAAATTCTATTTAGCAATCTCTATAAAATGAATATATTTGAAAATTCTAGAAGGCTATGCAAGTAAGTCAAGAAATATTCACAAAAAGCTTTGAACTAATTATTTGAACAGTTACCTTCATTTTTCCCTCATTAATATAAAATTTTATGTGACTTTATGAGGATCAAATCTCCTCTAGAATGCTAGATACAAAATGTACCCCACCATAAAAAAATTAAAGATAAAATTCTGCTTTGAATATATCAATATGAAAGTGGAAAGATTATAATTTGAAATGACCTATAAATACTGGGCTTGTAATGGAATAGTCATAATGTTGCTATAAGTGAGAACAACTGCTTTACAGTAGGAAGTGTCTTGTCTTTTTAATGTGATTTCTTTCATTTTTGTGATAATTTTAAAGACATCATTTTATATTAAAGACATGATTTGGGATCTGTACCTGAACAAAATTTTGTATAAAGGGAATGAGTTCTCTAAAATATGCTACTAAGAAGAGATTTTGTTGGCCAAGATAAGCTATTTTTTAATTTTGATAACTATCTGGCCCCTAAGCTTGCAACTAGAATCAGCCCATGAGTTCCAATAATTGCAACAGTTGTTTCCCAAGCCACCAGCTAAGAGCCACAGTGGAGTCACCTTCGAAACAAGAGAATAGCTACTGATGAATTGACGCTACCAACTGGATCCCTAGAATGCAACACCTTCAAATCCCTTCCTCTTGCTCAGAAAAAATATTTAAGTAGTTCCTCATCTGCTGCCTTCTCCAGCTGCTGGTTCCTGGTTCCCAGATCCCCAAACAATGCCCAGAGAATCCTAAAACTGCTGCCTTCACTATCTCCCTGGGAGGCTATATGATTCCTCTTTAAATGTTTCTCTCTTGCTTGCTATGTTCAATCGGGTCATTTGTTTCTATTGTCCCAATGCTGATATAAGAAATTAGGTAAGAAAGCAGCTCTCTTGTATACTCAACATCGCAAAACATTCCAAATATACTTTTTATTTCCCTGCTCATATGGTCTTTGATATTATTTCCTCTTTTTTCTCTTCTCTCCTCAAAGGATTCTTCAAAACAACCCAGCAATCCAGCATTATCCCAGTTTAATTAAATCCCTGAGATTCACTAGTTACAAACTGAATTGTGTCCTGTCCAAATCTATATGTTGAAACTTTAACCCTCAGTGTGATTGCATTTATATTTAGGGTCTTTGATGGAGTAATTAAGGTTAAATGAGGTTTTAACTGTGGAGTTTTAATTTTAATTGGTAAGACTGGAGTCCTAGAAAGAATAAGAGAACCAAGGATGCATGTTCACAACAAAGGTCATATGGAGACACAACAAAAAGGTGGCCATCTGTAAGCCAAGGAGAGGGGCCTCATCAGAAACTAGCTTTGCAATTACCTACGAATAATAGGGAAAAGAAAACTTAAAAAAAGATCTCAAATATATATACTTAAGGAAAGATTAATCATAAAACAAGAACAATGCTATGAAGAACAGAATCTTTTTGTTACCCATTGCTGCAGAACAAATTGCCACAAACTTAGTAGATTAAAGCAACACTTGTCTATTATCTAACAAGTTGTGATGATCAGGAGTTGGGTCATGGCTAAAGTGGGCCCTCTGTTTACCAGTACTAAACAGGTAGAGTGGGTCATGTATTCATGTGAAAGTTTAAACTGTGCATAAATCATCTCCAGTTCACTTGAGCTGTGGCAAAATTCATCTTCTTTTTGATGTAGAATTAAGAATCTTCTTTTTGATGTAGAATTAAGAATCCTGACTTTCTCAGCTATCAACTAGGATCACCTTCAGTTCCTAGAGACTGATCACCAATGGTAGTGGCTCTCTGCAGTTCTTTGCAAATTGGGCTTCTCCAACATCATCACTTATGTTATGTAGCTACTAGTCTATAGTAACCTCCATCAGCAAGATGGAATATTATATGACACAATGCCATCAGAAGAGGTTCTCACTTCTAATTATAAGAAGCAATCATTGGCCTTGCCCACACTTTATGGGAGATTATAGGAAATGTAATCATGGTATACCACCCTAGAATCTTTCTATGATACCTCTGAAAGACCAAAATTAACTATTTAGGCATTTTAATAATTCAGTGGAAATATGAGTTTGCTTTGGGGGAATATGAGAGTGAAAGAGAAGGACTGTAGGAAAAGGAAGGGCATGGATAATGTGTAGACCTAAATGGGAGGAGCCCTTATACCCCTCTACTATATATATAAAACATAGATTTTTATATATATATATATAAAACATAGATTTGAAAAGTGGTTCAAACATACATTTTGAAAACTAGATCAGTAAGAGGAAAGAGAACTAAAAGCTATATATCTGAAAGGAGATAAAAACATATTTTCAAGAAATTGAATCAGGATATTTTTGTTAGTTTTAACTTTCAAATACTTAGTGTATTTTCACTTTTCAAATACTTAGTGTACTTGACATACATTCTTTTGAAAATGGAAATGCTGACTCCCCTCCTTTTAGCTTGCGTACCCCTTCATTTTTACTTGATCTTCAAGTTCCTCATTTACTCATGAAATTGTTCCCCAGTGCTGATAACTGGCTGCAGTCATATCACAGTCCTCTGACTAGATAGACGTGATGGGGGAGGGGGGGCTGCCTTGCAGACCCCTCGACATACCGGGGATATTTTAATTCTTCGGATTTTAAAGATGAGTTTGCAGTTCTCACATTTTACCTTTACTTTTCTATGTAGTATTGTGTTTTTAATTTGACTTTTTAAGTAACAGAAGCATATTGTAAAAATAGCACAGAAAAAAAAAATCTTCCTCTTTCCTTAAAGGTTGAATCCATTGCTAACACTTTCTAGTGTACCCTAAAAATATATTTGTAACTTTTGTCAGTACAGGACAAAAATGATTCTAAATAATTAAAATAGAGATTCCAGTAGATATTCCAAATGATTAAAATATACTAACAATATTATAAAAACTGGACTTACAGAAAAACTTGCACAAATGTTATCTGATATTTCTAGTGATGATGCACAAGTGTGACAGATTATCATGTGCAATAATTTTTTATTGATTGCACATATATATATACATATATATATATACATATATATATATATATATATATATATATATATATATATATATATACAAATTACATCATTGTCTGCCCTGGAGTTCTCCTATCACTGTATTACTTGTGAGCCATCTTAATCTTTTGTGACCTCCCCTGCCCCATTTTTACCTTTCTTCCCCTCTTGCTCTAAGCTTCAGTTCTGTTGGCAGTTTTAAATTTTTCTTATCCCTTTGTTTGTTTTTGTTATATCCTTCATATAAGTGAGACCATCCCATATTTCTCTTTTTCTTTCTGGCTTATTTCCGCTAGCATGATTCCGTCTAGCTCCATCCATGTTGCTACAAATGACATAAGTTTGTCTTCTTTGAATGATGTATAATATTTCATATCATTCAGTCCTAAACTGGAATATTTTGATGGATTTATATGGGTAAACACCAGCCATTTCCTTTTCTGGCTAGAAAAATCCAATTAGAACTTACTGAGAGTTTGGTAAACTCTGGCAACAAAAACCTTCACCAAAATCAATTGATATCATTTGAGACAATAAAACCTTAATCTAAGTCATCCCATACCAGGATACAAAGAGTCCCACAGTAAAGTAGTAGTAGTAACAGCAGCAGCAGGATATAAAATCAGAAGTGCTGAAATTCATCCCTATTTTTCTGGTAGTTTGAATTTTGATATTCACTGAATCTGATATAGATTTATTATTTTAGCTGTAAACATAATCAATAAGACATCTCATATTTATATTATCTAAAATATTATTAAATAAGAGAATAAATTTTTAAGTTGTTTCAATTGCCAAAGATCATTGCTATCATTACTGTATTTTAAACTTTTCATGGTTTTTTTTTCCACAATTAAACTTCCCTCAAGAAAGAGAACAGTGCTTGCATGCCTTTAAAAAACCTTTTTGTATTAGTCAATAAAATTTATCCCAAGAGATACTAAAATAAATAAATATGACAAGTATTAATTTCTACCAGACTACTATTTGAGAAATGTTTATATACAATCTGCTTCAAAACATCTGACTTAAATGGATGTTTATACTGCTCAGTCATACTTATAAAGTCTTATGTCATACAGACACATTAGTACTGATGATTACTAAAAGAATACACTGGATTTTAATCAAGATCAGATTTTAGATTGATAGTTTTATTATACAGTAAACACAACATTTGTCCCAACAACTCACTCAGCTTGTTTGACAGAAGAACCAAACAGGTTGCATTACTGCAAGGAAAAAATAGGGTCACCTTAATAAACAGCTTTTGAGTCTTTGTCTTATCAAAACTCATAAAATAATTTCCAAAGCAAGTCTTTCTAATTCTAACATTTGGCAAGTTGCCCCTTTCATTATGATTAATAAGCCAGCACATAGTGGTGTTCAAATTCTGAATCATAAGTTGATGAGAACACAGTAACATCACAGAATTCTTAACAGGTTCCTGAATCTTCCCCTACTCTATCTTCTTTCTTTATTTTATAGTGGTTCCACATAAGAGCATCTATCAAGTGCTGAAAGCACAACACTAAAAGTACACTTCTGGAATGGAAATGTAGTAGCATCTTGAATAGATGAAGTCAATTATCAGTTTATTTCCCTTTGGGGAGACAATATAGACACACAATGTCTGTAAAAAGTACTATAATTTCAAAGTCTCCTGTAAAATCATTTCATCATCACTGCCATCTGTTAAAAAATAAAAAAGAACTTCAACAAATAGATAACCTTTTCTATGCTCTGCATAATATAACCAGAAAATTTCTTCAATATAGAATTATTCAAATATCCAAAAGAGTCAGTTCTGGTTCATATTTCTATTCCTTTGAAGAAGAGTGAGATTAGTTGACATGTTAAGTGAAACCAAGAGATGCAAGACCCTTTTGAAAAGTTTGCAAAGTTTCAAGTTTAGAAAGTGATGTAGCTTTGACTTTGTGCCTAGGTAGGTGCCATTCTTTCTTTGGAAAGAGAGTATGGGAAAGGGAATGCGTAAAGTCATGATTTGAATGTCAGGATAAGAGATGGTGGGGGGACAGGCACAGTGGCTCGTGCCTGTAAGCTTCAGCCTATGAAGCAGCCAGGGCTAGGGATCGCGGTTCGAGTGCTGCCTGGGCCCGTAGTGAGACCTAGTTCCAAAAAAAACGGTTGGGCATGATGGCATGCACCTGAAATCCCAGCTACCTGGGAAGTTGAGGCTGGAGATTGCTTGAGTCTGTGGTACCCCAGGCAACAAGAGCCTGTGGTTCCACGGGCAAATATAGCAAGACCTAGTCTCAAAAAAAAAAAAAAAAAGAGATGGGGTGGTGGGCTAGAGATTTTTTTTCTCTGTCTGCTGTGAAAGAAACATAAATGGGTCCCAGGATGAAGATCACTCCTTTCATACACTATACTGTGATCATGTCCATCCCAGAAGCAAACAAACACTGAAGCTGAGCTCCGAACAGTCTGCCCATCAACAAGCTAAGCGAAAATAAAAACAAATTTAAGCCAGTTGTGCACCATCATGGAACTGGAAAGCAGGGGAGGGGTGCCAGCAAAAGTGCCAGAGGGAGGTGAGCATTAATGCAACCATTTTGGAATCTCCTTCCCCATGACATGAGCAGAAACCTAAAACCCTCTTCTCACAAATTTGAAGACATTGTGAAATTATAAAAAAGGTACTTTTTTATAGAGCAAAAATGTGCCACTGACTGCTGTCTGAGTACGGGTGAAGAGCTGACCCAACAATCACTAAAGAAAGCTGATGATGAAGTCTGACAGGAGAGCAAGCTTCCCTCTCACCCCCAGCATCCACAGAGTCTATATAGGAAGAAAATGGAGGCAAAATTTTTTGGCCTTTTTTTTTCCTGCTGGCAACTTAATATCAGAGGAACTAAGGAAAGGAATGAGAAGTGAGAAATTCAGCATTTGAGCTCTTCATCAACAGTGTTGATAAAGGTGGTAAGTACCAACTTCCCACAAGCAGTGTCCACCATAACTGCAGAGAGAGGTTTGGATGGGAACTGGATACAGACATAGTCCTGAGAAGGGGGGCCAGCATGGCCAGAACAGTTCACTTATACAGAGTTTAACTTTGTAAGGACTGAGAAGATGCAGCAAAACAGATCCATAACTAACCCAAATGAAAGGCAGAAGGGAATAATTTGCACTCCCCAATCTTTGTAATTTAGCATAAAATGATAACTATTTCCTTAAGGTTGAGGAAACCTAATGAGATTTGTGTTTTCGTGTGTGTGTTGTGTGTGTGTGTGTGTGTGTGTGTGTGTGTGTACTGTATAACATGCATGGTCAAATGAGAATGTCCGGGCCTCTTCCAGCAACAATATGAGCAAATGTGTTCTGAGAAATATTAAAAGTCATAACTCTAAAAGGTCAAGAAGTTGTAGTCTTATGTTGGCAAAATACTTATAGAACTAATTCCACTGTGTCACTGAACATACCTTCAGCTAAGTAACCTATTAACATGGCAAGAACTGCAATGGGTGAAAACAAAGGCAAGTTTCCTACTTTCTTTAATTTACTTGATCAGAATTCTTCCTTCCTCTGTTAAGTCACAGGATTCCACCTATGATGGTCAATATAATAAAGCAGACTAGAAGCTACAACATATCTACACTTAGGAACTGTGTGTAATAGACACATAAACTTGTAAGGGCAAATAGAAATTGTTGGTAAGAGAACACCTTAGATCTGAGGTCCTAAGTGCCTTGCAGATCAGCTGGGGGAAGAGGGGTTTCAAAGCTACAGATGTCTTATCTCTAACTCATTGATCCAGATTCAATTCATCTCCCTAGAACCAGATTGATACAATCAGGTAAGTTCTTTCATTCAAAGGACATGTATTGAAAATTTGTGGGCAAGGATGGTAGCATAAAGCAGTTAATAAAACAATAACTTCAACCTTTATGGAAATTATATCTACTATGCTAGATATACAAAAAATAATATAGAAAAAATATATAACAAGTTAGAAAGAAAGGAGAAAATATAAGCAAAAGAAAACAGAATGTTTAGAAGGGTTGTTGGGAAAGAAGATTTTTAGCTGTGTATTAGAAGAAGGTAGATAGTAAGCCAAACCAGAAGTCTGAAGGAAAAGATTACAGGTAGATGGAATAGCTTAAGCAGATATGTTAATATAAGAATGTGTCAAAAAACAAATAAGAAAAGAAGAAATAAGAGAAGAACTAAGTTAGAGCAGGGGCAAATAACAGGAGATAAAGGTGGAAAAATTGTGAGTAGTATTTTAGGTCAATGCTGAGAACAGAGAAAGATTTCATCCACTTTACAGTAGCACTCTGAGTGCTCTGTTGAAACCAGACTGGAAGAGAGTTACAGAGAAAACAGAATTTTTCCCTGGAAATCTATCAACATTTTCCAAGCCACACTGACTTGGACTAAGATGGGAGTCATGCAGGGTGGATCACGATTGGACTAAGGCACAGCCAACAATGTTTGACAGTCAGTTGGATATAGAAGTGTGAGGAAAAGAAGAGAGTCAATCACACCTTCAAGGGCTCTACTCTGAGTCATTTGTACAAATAGCTTTTATTAGGATGGAGAAGATGAGGGAAGGGAAAGGAGGAAACATTAAGAGCTCAGTTTCACATATGCTGCCTTTAAGTGGCTTCTTAAAATCCAAGTGGAGATGTCAAGCAGAGAGTTGGAATGGAGTGCAGGAACATATCTTTGCCGAAAGCATAAACTTTGACTTTATCAACATATGGACAGTATTGAAAGTGTTGACTCTGGATGGCATCTCCAAGAGACTGGATTAGAGGAAAATCTCTAGGACTGAGATCCTAGGTGTCTAATTTCTACCAGAGATGTGATATTTCTGGGTCTCAAGGAATAAAATGGTCAGTCTCCCATTAAAAGAAGGGTGCTATCAATCTGACACAGCTGGTGACAACTGGAATAAAAGTTACAACTCAATTCTTATCATGCTGGCTAATGAAAAAGGATAATTCATAGGCAAACTTAAGGCATACTCTGATGCCAATCTATCAGCATCTTAAATCACTTGCATGAAACCATGGAACGTACATCTGATCTTCTTCCTAACTGAATACTGATTAAACTCAGGTAAATTGAGTTTAATCTTGACTTCTTTTACAGCAATTACTCTGTATCTTTGGTCAGGTCCCTTGCTTTCCTGAGAATTCCTCGTTGATGTTTGACCATCTGCAATGAAACATGACTTTCAACATCCTTCCTCAAGAGCTGCATGCCACAGAGGAGCTTCAGGGTTGTTCCCAAGCTGCTCAGAGAATAATCCCACTCTCTCCTTGTCTCTGACAAGTAAATAGAACTTTCATCTAAAGGGAAGTGAAGGCACAGAGCCCTCAGTCACCCATCCTGCCACGCACCTTTTGGGGTTCGGGTAGCGCAAGGTAGGGGGACCCCACCACCTGCTAGGGCAGTAGGGAGCGGCTGGGGTGCCCCACCCCCCCAGCCACCGTACCATGAGGTGGCCGGGGGAGGTGGGGATAGCCCTGCCCACACGCCCGGTTCAGCCATGCTGCCGGGTATGGAGCCCTCCCCCCTCCGGAGGGGAATTGGCAGAGGGTAGTGGGTGGTAGGGGTCACTCCCCTGGTCTTCTCAAAATCCAGTCAACCCTCACCAGAAGTAACTGAATCAGCGATTCAGCGGCAGTTGCACAAGAATACAGAGGTGAAAAACAATGAAGTGTTCTGGAACAACGAACATGTCAGACTTATGGGACACAGGACTATAAGACTGATTATAGAGACAAACTACCTCAGAAGTACAACCACTGTGATCTGCAATGATGCAAACGGAAATTTCCCGTTCAGAAATGCCTTCAGCATGATCAATGGACCCTCTCACGTTTGGGGGTGAGGAAAACCACAGAGACGGGCAGTGGCCCCACGACGAACGGGACCAACCACCTGCCAGGACCTACCTCCATCAGAAAAATGGTGCACTAACTTTGGTCGGGAGAAACGCTCCCAAGGCAGCAACCAGAACTACAAAACAAGGAGCAAAATATGACAGAAGATGGGCCAGAGCAGCTTAACAGAGAGAAGGAGGAGGCAATGAGAGAACCCAGACATGTGTGAAACCGGTGGCCAGCAGCAAAAAGATATTTGGAAAACCCACAGCGGCCGCCACTGTCGCCCATAGCACTAGGCCCCTCCTACTGCTGACGTCCCAGCAGTAGGCAGGGCCTAGAAACTGGTCTGAGAAGACCAGCTCGGCATGTGGGATCTGCGCCTGCCCACAGCTGCTGGCAACCTAGGCCAGCGGCTGCACCCACTCAGCAACCATACAGCACCCACTGGGCCCCTCTGCCGTCGACCTGGCAGGTAAGGGGGACGCAGGGGCCAGCCAGGACCCCTGGACCTGACCGGTGCGCGGGCAAGACTGGATCGATCCTTGATCCAGGAATGGGGGGGTAGGATGACACCCTTGCTGCTTCACCCTCACTCCACTTAGCTCACAGGAGGACTAATAGCATAAACGTGCACACAGCGACATAAACAGATGAGGGGCCAGAAAAGAGCCTGCGCATACACGTGTGTGGGACTCAGAACAAGGATCATTCAGAAAGATAGTAGTCGCTGGAATGAAGAAACAACTTGGTAAAGACCTATCAGACCTTTATCTATGGCTTCACCGGAAGCTGAGGAATCAAAACCTCATGTGGAACTTGCCACCCAAGGAAACATGGCGCCCTCCCCAAGCCTTGGGAGAGGAGGCCTGCAGAGTCAGGGCACTGGATCCACAGCTAATCTGCAAACAGATGGAGAGGAGATGACCTGCAAGGTCCATCAGTGGATGTCTGGCCTCATCGAGAAACCTCCTCACTGACAATGGCTGGGGGAAAGGATCCCTAAAACCAGAGGTCAGGGAAATGAGGTACAGAGATAGCTGAATGGCAAGGAAATAATACTGGAGCCAGCAACTAGAAGACACCGATAGACCCCAAATGATCATGGACTGGCTGCCCAATACAAAGCTAAGGACTACAAACCATCGAGCACAATGTGCCGTGACCCTGGAACATAGTCCCTCATCCGACAAGTGGACACAGCCACAGAAAAAAGAGACCAAAGGACCAATAAACCTAACATAACCTAACATAAACCAAAAAAGAACAATGAGAGTAGAGACTGAGCGAACACGAGGGTGGAGGAGGGAAGGCATGCCAGTAACCATTTACCTTAATTACTTATGTAAGAATGTATGAGAATTTAGAAAAAAATTTAAAAAATAAAAGACATTTGCAAAACTAAGCATAGGCCACTGTGTCCCAGGAAACCACATCCACACCAGACAAAGGACATTGCTACAGGAAAGAAGAGGAAGAACCCAAGGAACTAAAAATTAAACAATAAATAGCAGTTGAAGAAGAGATGAAGAGATCAGGGGGGAGCAACACCCAAAAGGCAAAAGTAAACAAAACTTATTCAATTAAAATATGTATTATTTTAAAAAATAAAAATAAAGGGAAGTGAAAGGTTTACCAGGCATCTCCTAAAGAAAAAGTGTCTGACTCTTAAAGGGATCCAAGTGAGGAGAAAGGGATCTTGCTTCTTTCTCTCCGGAGGTTTCTGAAGACAAACACCAGGGACAGAGCCATATGGATAGCTTGCACAAATTGCCTTTTAAAAATTAATAATCCCCAAGAGAGGCTAATTTGAGAAGTGAACACAGAATCATGGGACTGAAAGATAGAAAATGACCCAGAAGTAAAATGAAGGCTTCAGAGTCCAGCATATCAAGGTCGGAATCCTGCCTTCCCTTCCCCCACCAAGCCAGCTCTGCTCTACACCCCCAGTCTCCTCAGCTTAACATTTTCCCAGCACTTACTATGTACCTTTTGGTCAGGTCCATTGATCTTCTGAGAACTCCTAACTGGTGTTTGACCATCTGCTACGAAACATGGCTTTCAACAAAAAGTCAGAGAGCCGCTGACAGAGTGTTATAAGGAATCTCATTTATCATGAGGAAAGATCAAAGGCTCTGGTGGATGCAGTTAGAATACAAGTGGCTGTGTCTTGTTAAGAATCCAAATACTTCATGCATTTTCAAGAAAATTAAGAACTAGACTGTGCCCTCGGTCTGTGCATGTTATTTTTGTGTATATCACCAGAAGCTGTTTATCCATACCCATCAAGAGTTTCAAACCAACAAATATAACATTGGGGAGTTGCTTGGCATTAGCAAGGAGATAAGGCAGCCTCTAGGAGGCAATGGTGCTAAGAAGAGGGAAACAGGTGAAGGCTGACTGCAGTGGACAATGCGTGTTTTTTAATTGCAAGCAAACTATGTGGGTGAGTAGGAAGGAAACTCTTGAATCACCCTATGGAAAACTCCCATCTCCCACAATAAGAACAATGAAGATCTACGTAGTGTTTATTATGTGCCAGAGACTGAAAGTTAGAAAAATTTACTATAGTTACATGATCTTATCTATCTAATTTGAGGGACATCTGTGGCTATACACACACACACACACAAAGAGCCATAAATATATATATGGTGAATTCTAAATTCCATTGCTATTTTTATTTTAAAGAGATGCAGAGAAGTGACCTTCCCAAGGATACACAGCTGGAGAGCTGCAGAGCGGGCATCAAAGCCCATAGTCCTGACGTCATGTTACAAGTCTCCAGCACTCCTCATCAAACACACAAATAAAGTCCTCTGGAAATTGGCCCAGATACCATACTGATCCTTACTTCTTGGACTTCTCACATCACACACCACCCTGAACTTGAGCTGGTCCAATCACGTTAGTTCTTCCAGTAACATCTGCACATGTTCCTGGTCATTGTTTCTTCGGCATGAATATCTCCCTCAACTTAGGCTGGTCAATTTTTGCACTGTTAAGACTCAACACAAAGCTCTTCTTCTCTAGACAGCCTCTCCCAATTCTTCCTGTGGGGTCTCTGACTCCCACACTGGCTCCCACAATCCCTCCCTTCTCTGTGAGAGCCCTGGACCTGGGACATTCACTTCTTTTTTGGTAAGTCAGTTCTTCTGACTTGAATCTGAGTCTTTAATAAAAGGATAATATTCCACAACACCTCTGCACTCCCAGCACCTAACAAAGCACTGGGGGAAAAAAAGGTACTAAATAAGTTTGGAAATGGGTGAAAAAATCAAACCGTCAATGAGGAAAACATTTTTAATAGTTGTATGGATTCCTTTACCAAATGACCAGACTACTAGATCTGACCCTGTGTTCTATTTTGTAGATAAGCAATTTCAAAGGAAAATTGGAAGTAGATAGTATGTAAATTATAACACTATAAAGATGAGTACTTTGAACAAATTATGGTTTTTTTAAAAAGCCAACCAGCTAATCTATGAAAGGAGCAAGTGTCCAGATCTAAATCTATAAAACAGCATGCTAGAGGCATGGGCAAAATCTCAGAATGTCTTCTAGTGCAACTCTGCAGCCCTTCCTAGCTCTAGCTCCTTTCTCTTAATGTCCCATCATACTGAATGTACATGGGCTCCCAAAATGGGGGAAAAGAAAGAACTTACTGGCTTTGCAAAAAAAGAGGTGCCTATGTACACTTTAATTATTTTAGTGGCTAATGGTGTCCCATACCTGATCAGTAATGAAAAATCAAGAGTTTCTTAAGCAAAGAAAAATAATAGTGTTTTATCTGCTCAAGTTCCTCTGTTCTAGATGACTTAGGAAATTCTATTTGAATTTGAGAAAATGTGACTCATACATTTAAATGATTTCATGGTGTTTTGTTTTAATCTTCAAAGATAATTTTGAGGATACATAAGCTTATAAATTGCTTTCGCATATTTTATGGAGTACCAGAGTTCTTCCCCAAAAACAAAGTACTTTATGCCTTGTGAATTGTGAAAAAGTGACTTCATTTGCCAGAAGGAAGAGCTGAGTCAAAACCCATCAGCGTTCACTCTCCAGAGAATATACTGACAGGTTAAAAAAAATGTCTTAAAATTTGGTCAGAAAGTTTTATCTGTGCAAGCGACATGTCACCTTTAAGCATTTGTTGATTTCAACAGTATTCATGATGCCAAACCATTCAACAAGTGGCTGTTTCAAATCGATGTGAACTGCACAGAAAAGCTGTTAAGTGAAACAAATATTAAAACTATCAAATATCCCTAATATGTATCTTTGACATTTAGTGCCTTCTTTCTTTCCTCTTAAGGTCAAAAAATCCTAAAGTGATCACCATTTTATTTAAACAAATATTCACATTTTTCATTTAATATAACAGAATATTTTTTAGGTCAGAGAGATAAGGCAGTGAATCAGAAAAAGACATCAATAAAATACTCAAGATTTCCCAAATAAAGGAAAGGTAATATACCATTCAAGTTTTACAAATCAATCAGAAAAGTCCAAATATTTAGAACTGCTATTGGATGAAATTTTTTTTTTTATGCAAGAAAGTTTGAAATGGAAACATTTTTCTTCCAGGGTGCCATGAAGCAGCTGTTCATGTAACGAAAAGGCTATTTAGAAGAGTGATGTGAAGCTGTAATTAAAGCCCGTCTGCTTTTTCACTGCTTCTGACTATTAAACACAGTTTATGTTATTAACATAATACTTGGAAATGTAATTGCCTTCAAGTTTTGCTGCTGGGGTCCAAGTCTGTTCTTCACTACAGTGCCTCCTTTTTATCCTTTCCTAATCGGTCTCAATTTAGATTTAAAAAAATGTAGATTTCATAAGCCAATAAAGAAATCAATATTAAATAAGTGATGTCTGGTGCTGAAATAATTGATTGAATTGGTTAATAAATTAAACTTGGAGGCCCCCTTGTCCCAAAATGTAACTAAATTTCAAATGAATCAGAATCATGTTTCCTAAAATGAGCTCTGTGGAATTCTATCTTAAATGCTCAGGAAAGTAAGCAGGATTTGTTGATTAAACAAATATGATTATATCTTTCCACTACCTATTCTCTAAAGGAAATAATGAACATAAGCAAATTAAATGCTCTGTGAAGTTCTGAAATATTTTAAAATCAACATAATATAAAACCTTGTATTCATAAACTTTTGATCATGGACATCTGCCTCTCACCTTTTAAACTCCACAGAACTATTGTCATTGAAAGCAAAATGGGGAAAGTTTACATCAAAGTATTAAATGAAGAAAAGTCAAAAGAACTAGAAAACTACAGGAAATCATTATTGGAAAATTTTATGTAGGATTTCTGTCAAATTAAAAACTATAGAGAAATAGACCACTGATGTTCAGCAAGCATAAAAATTAGCACTGTCACATACCAAGAGGTTTTATAAACAAAGGCAAATGATTAACTAGACATCATGACCATTTACAAAATTTTGACAGAGGTCAATATCCTTAATATAAAGAGCATTAGGCTGGGCACAGTGGCTCGTGCCTGTAAGCTTCAGCCTATGAAGTGGCCCAGGCTAGGGATTGTGGTTTGAGTCCTGCCTGGGGCCTGTAGCAAGACCTCGTTCCAAAAAAATAGCTGGGCATGGTGGCGCGCACCTGTAATCCCAGCTTCCAGGGAAGCTGAGGCTGGGGATTGCTTGAGTCAGTGGTACCCCGGGGCAACGAGAGCCTGTGGTTCCACAGGCAAAAATAGTGAGACCTACTCTCAAATATATATATATATATATGTATATATATAAAGAGTATTAAAAATCAATAAGTTACACAAACTAGAAAAAAGAACCTCACCAAAATTCACAGAACAAAAAATTTAAGCATTCATTAAATACTAATGAAGATTCTAATATTCAACAAATGCAAGATAAACAAGATCATATTTTCTTTTTATCAAATTGGCACCAATTTTAAAAATATTATTGTTTATACTGAAATGCAAAGATTAGAGTACATTCTTGCCCTCTCCTTTTAAGAGTATAATTTGGACAACTTCTGAAATACCATCTTTTGAAATTTCCATTTTAAGGGTTATATTATATAGTATATGTATATAGTGTGTATCACATTCATTATTATAATGGAAAAATATAAAAATTTTAATATCTGATATTAAAACATTATTAAATAGTATAATTAATATAATGGAAAATACTTCATGATGCTCTGAAAAAAACTTTTCCACATAATACTATAAAATTTCCTGGCAGTATATGTTCAAGAGAAAAAAATAAGAATCATTGATTACCTCTCAACTGTATCTTAATTATATAAATATATGAGTTGAAAAAATAACTAAATGTAAATAAATCTACGCACATTAATTAACAATTCTCTCTGGGTGACCCATCAGGTGGGTTTTCTAAATTTTTCCCAACAAAAGGAAAGAATGGTTAGTGCTGCCTTGTAAACAACTGACTTGACCTCTATTAATCATCTAAGAATTATCTGTAATTAGACATTGCTTAATAAAAAACAGGTGCTAGTAAAGCATTTTTTAAAGAGCCTTTTAAATAGCATTTTAGCTTGCTAATTCTATTTATATCTTTCACTGAAGTCTTTTTTCACATTCTGGGCAAAGATAAACTGCACTATGACACATCGACGTATTACCACAAAGATAGCTGGTTAGCTATCATGTATTTTTGTATTTCTTTGCTAAGAAAAAAATTTAAAAGAAAAGCAGCTAATTCAAAATCTGACTAATGCATTCTTTTAAATGACAAAGTTATTTGAAACTCTTTTCTTGATTTTGCTTTTCTCAGATACAAAACAGAACGATAGCTCTTACTTCATAGAACTTGAAAGAAGAGCTAGAGGAAAAGTGGCAGTTGTTCAAGAACTCAAAAGTCTAAAAAATTGCAGCTGTCTGCACTGAATTGCTCCCGGCCTCTCCACGTGTTATTTCACTAACACTTCTCCAACGATCTGATTTAGCAGCTCATTACTGAGTGTCAATAATTACATTCACGACTAGCAAAACTGAAGAGTGTAACAACTGTATTAGAAAGACAGATATTGATCCAATAGCAGTGTGTACTAAGATTACAGCTTAGCCTCAATTTCAAGTACAAAATTCATATTCATGTTTCATCATTGCATCCCTAGAATATCTTTTCTAGAAAAGAGAAACTATTATTACTTTCAGAGACTGAAAGTAACACATAATATAATTCGTGTTTACCACCTACTTTCCACATTTATCATTAGCCTTAAGATCAGATGGCAATTGTGTTCTACATGTTTCTTATTACAACCACATCATTTTGGAGTGATGTGGTTTGCAATCTCATTCTAATATTATAATACAGTTTCATCCCATTTTAAATTTAGATCTTGTCGACAGACTTTTTTTTTTTAAGGATTGTTATTTACATTACAAAAAGATTTTCTCTTTATCAACAGGTTCATTGCAATACACCAATTAAAGGGTGAGCTCTTCTATTACATTTAAAATAACTTGTTTTAGAACAATTTAATCTGCCTGTAGCTTTTCAGTAATAAAGGCAGAGAATCAATATATTGTACTTGTCTCATTACAGTGGCAAAACTTTACAGAGCAAAACATTGCTTGGCTATGAGTCAATAAATCAGAGGAAGAGAAAGTGGCACAGCCCAGAAGAAGCATAGAAGTGATAAGCAAGGACAAAATAAGAAGTATAAAGAAGCCTCTGAAATTCTCAAATATCTGGTGGAACAGAGAATACTAGAGGAATCTAAGGTTTGTTTGTATGTGTAAATAATCAACTACCTCAAAGTTTTTTGAGGTCAAAGGTTCTGTCCAGTTGTCAGTCCCTACCTAGCAATGAACTTCAAGTAGAGCAGACCTCAATAAATAGTTGTTGAATAAGTGATATCAAAGAACACATTTGATAAACTTCCACTAAACAAACTGAACCCTCATTTTTATATTCCCAAGAAATCAATTATGTAATTATGGATAAAGGATGTGACAGGAATTAAACCCTGTCTTTGTTCAACATCTTAATACAAATAAAACAAATCAACAATGCAATGAAACAGTTGTCCCTGTTCAGTAGTAGTCAAGACCAAAGGAAAGCAGATTATGTCACTCCAAAATACACTACCCTGGCATAATGATTATTTTGAATTAAAGTTACAAGAGAAATGACCACTTAAAAAGTCCTACCTCTATACCAGGAGGAAGGGAGACCTCCTTATCACCAAAGGAAGAGAATCAGGAATCCTTGTTACTTCTGTTACAGTAGAATCTCCAAAGAAAGATGAGGTTCTAGGTTCCCTGCCCCATTTTAAGGAAGGGTGTTGCAGGGCAGTGAGGTGAATCTAGAAAAGACTAATAGAGAAAGAAGGAAAGAAGCAGAGGAAATTGAGAGGGGAAAAAAATAAGACTGGAGGAGGCACATGGAGCAGAAAGACATGTGAAGAAGAAGCCATTCTTAATTCTTGGTCGTGTACCAGGGACTTGGAGGACATGGAAGGAGACACAGGAAAGAGATGTGGGCAAGTCACTCCCAGGGATGCTGACAATGGCAGCCTTTATCTTGGTTTTGTTCTTTTCCTTCCAGACTTGCCTGACTTTTTCTCCCCCTCTCCTACGGATCCCCACCAGAAGGTGATTTAGACTTGTGATAAGCTTTTTTGGGTTCCAGTTGTTCTGCTTTGGTCCAACCCAGCTTGGCTGGATATTTGCCCATGAAGGGATGAAAAACTTTGAGTACTTGATTTGAAAACTTTATTCTTTCTCTTTCTCTTCTCTCTACTGCAGACTGATAACTACACACTAGTTGTGTTAAAGTTCTTTTATATCAACGATCCTACGCACTATAGTGCGTCTTGACTTTGTGTGGCAGATGGTAGAGTAGGCAGATTTGGGGTCCCAGAGTACTCCTTACCCTGACTGCTTCCTTAGCAATTCACTAATCCAAACTCCTCTGGCATGTCAATTCTTCACAAATTTATTGTTTCTCTCTCTATAATCTCACTTCTTGGGGTCTCATATCTTTGAGGCTCTCCAAATATACAAAATTAAATTTGCTCTCCTGTTAATCTGAAATTTATTACAAAAGTTGTATCAGACAGGAACCTAAAGAGGTAGAAAGAAATTATTTTTCTTTGTCACCTACAGGACTAATACAAATGGTATCTCTGACTACTAAGTCAAATCTTAAGTAACAGATTCCATACCAATCCCCCTGTTCAGAATCAACAACTGTAGTCATGCCCTGACTCCCTACACACAAGTACACTACCCATCCCACAGCCAGACCAGATTCAAAAGCTCTTCTGCGAAGTTCCTAACAGTGGATCTATGCCTCTGCCTCCCATCATTTGCTTGTAGAGATGCACAAATATAGCAAACAGTATAGTTACTGTTTCCTGTTCAGTAATCTGTTCAAACTTAGCAGAAGCTACAGTTAATGCAGAGAACTTAGAAAGAGATACAAGATTTATGCCTTCATATCCAAAGGTCATCACACCTGAGAGTTGAGGACAGATTTTGTGACAGCTACATCTACAGATTCCATAGACAAATTAGCATTATTTTTGGTAGTGGAGGACACAGAGCAAGTGGATCCCTAAGCCAGTTTTAACTAGAAGTTACTACCTTGCTACCTCTAATTCTTGGACAAGAGCAACTCAGGAAGAAGTCAAATTGTCTCACTTCAATGTCAGCTTATTTTTACTCTTCCAACCTGCCAGCCTTCCATTTTTTCCTGTCATTCACCCCCATCACCACATCACTTTTCCAGCAAGAGCACTGTGGAAAATAGCCATCAGTGGAACTGACTTAAAATAGGATCAGAGTTGCCATGACAGAAGAACTTCTTGTCCATTTGCACTGGGCCAAATGGCAATTGTCTCACTAACCCTTATTTAAGAGCCCAGCAGGAGAACCACATCCTGATCACAGGAGCTGATGATGATGGACTTTTGCCAGAGGGTAGAATCAGTAGCCAATTAATTAGAGCCAAGAATAGTTTAAGCTTAGTAACACTAATTAACTCTTTCACTGCTTCCTTCATCTCTTTTCCCATAAAAAGCCCCAGTTTTTGCCTTTTGTGCATTTTAGGTTTCTGCTGAAAACTATCTAGCCCAAATTGCAATTTCTTAATCCTAATGTTTTATCTGTCTCTTTTATACAGTTCTTTATTTTTAGGTTAGTAGTATTTATTAGGTATAACAATAGAATACATGTGTCCACAGGAAAGAGACGAAAAGTACCTATGAACCATTATCTTTTGTCTTTATTGTTGTCATTCAAACCATGGACTTCCTCTTTTGATTGAGGTCTTTTCACAAGGTCTTGCCCATTGTACCTCATCAAGAGTAGAACCAATAGGTTAATCAACTAAAAAGGTGAAGTCCATTTGTATTTGCAGCTCCCAAGAGGACATTCAATCACCACCACCCCCCTTACACCAACAAGAAGCACCAGCGACAAACCGGAAGGGAACACCAAGCAATCTGTACACTATGTGACTGGAAATGAGCCATTTCTTTAAGAAAACTATAATGACTAATTTTTCTTTTGCTTTTGCCTCCAGAGGGTAATAACCTCTACCAATATGCTCTTCTTTGTAGCTCCAAAGTTATTAATTGCCTCAACCATTTGGTCTGGTACCTCAGAGATTCACTTGAAAAACTGTCACCTGTAATAAGGAGAGTGTGAAATTCTCTGATGGGATCTAAGAGTAGAAAATTTGGAAAGCAGCTATGCTCACCACTATACCACCAATGCCTCACTAGAGCAGAAAATTTGGAAAGGGGCCTTCACAATACCAGAAACTGAAGCTGTTAGAGGTGGGTGTAGAAATGATTAGCCTCCTATAAACAAGCTAGAGAAAGATAAAATATCCTGAGGCACGAACCAGAGGTAGGGATGTGGAGATTGAGGACCGTTGTGAAAAATCACTGGTCTTTCCAAATTGACCTAGTCAAACCAAAAATAGAAAATCCTTAGGCACCAAGCCTAGAAATAATTAAACTAACAAGAGTTAACAATCCCACAAGGGAATGAAGCCCTCCCAAATGAGAAAAACACTCTATCAGTGCTCTGATAATTCTGCTCTGGCAAAAGGCAGCTCTCCAGCCCACCTGTGATTGTGCAGGTGTTTCTTTTACCAAAGGTGTCCTTTTCAAGGGCAGCTTTTTCCACCTAGTTGTATCAGTGCAAATGGCCTTTACTTCCCTTCCCTCTTTATATTAAACCTGCCCTTTTGGCTACAACTAAATGTCTCTGTCTTGTGGGGAAATTCATGCTGAGTCATTGAGAGGGGAGCCTGATGAAACTTTTCTCAGAGCTAACCCAAGAATCCCACACTCCCTGAACCCAACACTTCCCAAAACTGACATGATTCTCCCTTGCCTCCATCTTAGTCATCAGGTCTGTTTATTCTTTTGTGTTGTGTCTCGTTCTACCTCTCAACTCACAGTTCAGTTGGAGCCCTTGTCTGCCATCCTGATACTTTCCACAGGACTGGAACGAATTTACATCTTTTTTTGTTTTCCCCCTTCATCTCCATATCAATTTCCCTAAAATTATATCATTCCACTATTTAAAAAAAAACTCTAACAGTGAAATTATAAGAAAAATGATTCTGTCATAGTTGAGAATGTCCTAGGCAGTAAGTGCTTGATTCCCTCTCTTCAAAATCAATCTCAAATCTGAGCGCCTCTTGTCACTTTCACTTTGACATGACTAGTGGAACCAAGTCACAAGACAATGTCAAAAATTCCCTTATTTTTCCTTCACACTCTATGAAGACCATACATGAATTTTTATAGCCTGAGTAATGAATAAACATTATTTGTGAACCACTGCACGGTAAATGAATATCAACAACCTCTTTAAATTTCTCTAAAATCTAGACTTAACCCAATGTTTCCTTTCAGTGTACGGTTTGGGGCTCTTTAGAACAGCAACACTTCAGGGTTGACTGTCCCTAAAACGAGGTGCCCTGCATCACAGGAACTGAGTGTCTGTGCTGAGATGTCACCCAGGAAGAAGACATCCCAAGGAAACCTGCTGAACATTAAAACTGAAAGTCCTTAGGCCATGCTAGAGGCATGGAAAGCCTGAAAGATCAGGCCCTAATGATAAGGACTGAGAACAACCAGCCATAGGCGGGTCCTTGTAAATACTTCCCAGGAGAAATTGCACACAGTGGGGTGCACACAGTGGGGTGCACACAGAAGAATCAGCAACATCTCCAGGAGCTTCACCAGCTGAGCCCAGTGAAGATGTTTCATTGGCCAAGGCTCATGCTGGAGCTTATAGAAATCTAATATCCCCACAAGTCTCCAGAAACAAGCATCTCACACCTGGGCCAACGCATCCTTGTCAGAGTCATACAATGCCAACATTGTTTTTCAGGTGTAGTAGGCAAAGTCAACCAAGCACTCTAGGCCTCCACAGCCTTCATGAGCCTTGAAGTCCTAAACCACACCAAGAGTCAAATTGAGAAACCAGAATCACCAACCAGGACTGATTCAACCAGAAAGACAAACAGGGTGGGAGAAAGTTGAGCTATTAGAACCAAGAAATTAAGGACAAGTTTAAGAAATTGGAGAGCTTTTAAACACAGGCATAGACTAGGAAAGAACAAGAAAAACAGGGAAACAGCATAGAAGTAAAAAGAGGAAAACACATGAACTGCAAAATGTTGACCTGAAAAAGGAAGTTGTAAAGAAAGAGGCCAGCTTGCCAGTTTAGAAGTTAATTTCACATGCTTTCAGAGAGCACAGGGCAGGTCAAATCCAAAGTCTGTTTCCTTACCAGGCAGTCAAAAGAAGAAAATGAAGGTCACATGAAAGAACATTGCTTGCCAGTCAAAAGAAGAAAACGAAGGTCACATGCTTGTCCAGGGACTGTGGGTTAAGGAAGGAATCACCCTGGAGTGTTGGTTTCCAGTAGGAGTCACTGGCCAAAATTCTGCACTTCTGAACAGTTGAAGACAAAGTTTCAAATTAAAATTTGGGGGAAAGGGAGCATCAGTGAGCTGCCTCATTTTCTCTGATGATAACAATATAATCATTGCAATATTTCTTAGGTTGTGTATTTCATGTATGAAAGGTTTTTCCTTAACAAAGCGTCAAAATCATGGAAGTAAACTTCCTTCCTACAATAGGAAGGAGCTTCAGCAGTTGAAGACAGACTTTCAGTGAAGCCTCCAGTTCTGAAGACCAAAAAAAAAAAAGGTTGAAATTGCAGCTGTAGCCCTTACTAGCTGTGTGACTTTCTGCTAGCCATTCAATCTTTACAAGACCAAATTCCAGATTAAAATAATTTATAATGCAGTGCTTGAGATTTACAAAATTCTCGTGTAAAATAAAAAAGAAAGAGAAATTCGCACACGAGTCCATTTGATGCATGTAGTTCAGTGCGCTTTAAGTGCACAATGAGCACTACTGGAAAATCGTGACATATGAGAGTCATAGAATGAATAGCAAGGTTAAAGCGATGTAACGCATCTTCTCTCTTCCTCTTCCACTTCCTCTACCACTTACTCCCCTAATTTTACAAAGAAAGAAAGTAGACTAATTCAAAACCCATTTTTCTCAAGAAATGACTGTCTTCTGACTTTCTCCTGGTAATTCATTAGCAACTGGCTACCTCCTGAATGGATTTGCAAGCAGTGCTGGCGCTTACTCTTTGGTGCCACCACGTGGTCGAATTTGGTGATGCAGAGCCGCGTCCCCCAGAAGGCAGCCCGATTTAGCACAGGGTAAGGGCTGTTTAAGATAGCCTTCACCTGTTCCTCAAGTCGCATCAAATGAATGGCAGCACTCTGGGTTTAACAAAGGGCCAAAAGATAGCAGTGGCTGTATAGAACCCTGAGGGAAAAAAGAATTTCCCCGATGAGACATCCTTGTTACTATAATTAAAATAAACCAGATGATATGATGAGCCTGTGAAGAGATATTTAGCATATTTGGCACAGATATTATACTTATAGTTACCAAGCTCCTCATCATTACTATTAAGAGGGTATCTACTTTGAGAGTTGTGAACATTATAGATTATCTATAGAGAATGCTTGAACCATTTTATAAATAACTGATTTTACCTAGGCACGTATAGAAATTTTGAAAATTGCTATTTTAAAAAATTCATGAACTCAGAAAAAATGTAACTACCAGATTTACACTCTTTCAAAATGAACTGTCCTTTCCTTTTAATGACCCATTATCTTTCCCTTGTTTTCTTCTACTTGGAATTCTGCACTTTAAAATCCTGGGGAAGGCAGAGCCTGGCTCTTACTATAGACACTGACAAGATCAGAACATAACTTTGACATGTCCTCTGAAAACTAAGCTTAATAAGCTCAGTCAATCAGCTGGACCCACCTGAAACTTTTGCATGTTGGGATAGTTATATCATGAAGCAGGGACATAAGACTCTTGACAATTTTCTATGGTTTTGATGTGCAGCTTCCTTTACCCTGACTATTTTCCAAAACTAGTACTCCAGACTTCTCCATAGTTCTGGGAGTGACCCAGATTGCTTTCAGTACCATGCAACTCTGCTTAATTTCCATCAATTTCCGTTTATTGAAACTAAGACTGATAACAATATTAGTGATAAACAAGGGGAGTATGAAAGGCAGTGAACCCACAAATGTGGTATTGACTGAGTGGAAGAGTGAGGGTAAGCTAATGAGGATTTCACTGTTTCTTGCAGTATGGCTGACTGATTACAACACTAGGAACATTCAAGAGTTGTCTTTGCAGGCTGATTCTCAGTTGAAAGATGACAACATTTATTATGTAGTTAGAAAACAACTAACTGGTTAGCTTTGCATACTGTTTTGGAACATCATTTTGCAACCATCCCAATCTAGGTGGGTTCATCATAAGTTCTGGCAGCTAAAGAAGAATGATGGCGTCTTTGGCATTTTCTCCACAGGATTTTTATTAGTGAACAGAGGAAACCAGATGACAAGAAAATAGCCACTTGAGGCTTCACTTTGAGATTCCACCATCAGGGTGATGCTGCCCTTTTATCCCCTCCATTCTAGGCTCAGGTATGCCCACTTCTGCATGTACACACCCACTGGGCCAGGCATGTACAATTATGGGGGTGGGTGCAATATCACAGACGCTGGTCATAGAAGCTAGTGGCCGAAGGTTATGGGTATGGAAACCTCTGATAACTCATTTACCCTACAGATATGAACTGCATATCTTCAAAGGCTCTAGTATTGAAAATATTCAAATTTTTTGTGACTATGTTAGCTATTTCTTATAGTGATCAGAAAAAATTTTTAGAAATTTCCAAGTTGAAAGTGGCTGCTTTTAAAACAGAGGAGAAAGATTGATAGAGAACTAGGCAGGAAAAAAGACTGAAACAAAAGCAGCTTGATGCCTGAGACCCTGCCTGTGAATCTCCTTATCTGTGGGACTGAATTAAATATGCTCAAGGTGAAGGTACAGCTGGAAAGGAAGCACCAAGGGATGCAGATTAGATTATTACTGTGAAATATGCTCTAGTGAGAGGAGCACCTTTCGCTCTAGGGGCTATGGCAATAAGGCAAAGTATAGACAGATAGCAAGAAGACAAAAAATGCAAGACACAAAGGCGCTGTCAGAGTAAGACCTATGACTATAGTTTCTAATCCATGGAGTTAACCAGAAGCAAGTAAACAAATGCTGTGTTACCAAAAATGCCATGATACCAGTCAGCAAATCCTGTGATAGGTCAACCCTAAAGCAATCACAAGTTGTCTGAACTTGTCTCTTCAGAAAATAAGCAGCTAAAGATTTGCATCTACCAGAAAGGGCATCCTCTTTCTTAATGCCCATCTCAGCTGTGCTCACAGATATTAATGGACAGGATACTCTTTTGTTTTTTCAACCAGGGTCCAGAGTATGAAGCAGACACCTCATGATCCACTGAGGCAAGAACCAATGATCTTGGGTGCTTCTTTTCTCCCCTCTCCTTCCATTCTCCCTCTGCTTCCCAAATGAGTAGTTACTCTCATTTTCACTCTCACCTCTGTATGTAATATCAGGTTGGAGAGAGAAGTGAGTGTCTTAAGTTTTAATCTTAGAGATTTCTGGGCCAAGAGGAAGATAATTATTGAGGAATATTGAACTTGGGGCCACATACAAGATGTGAATGAGGCCTTGTGTTTATTCCCTTTGGGAAGGGGGAGGATACAGACACTCACACTTTTGAAGGTATACTCATGTGAAGAAAGCTCCATCTGGAAGGAACTTTGCTAGCTGAAATTATCCAGAAAGAAAAGGATAAATACTGATGGTCTCACATGTGGGATATAGAGAAACCAAACAAAAGGACAAGTAAAAATTAAAACTAGGAAGCTCATAACAGAATTAATATGTACCACAAAAGAATGTGATGGAGGAAATGCAAATCATGTGACGGATGAGCACAAGAGATCATGGTGATGGTTTCAGGTGATATGGTATTGGGAGAATGATCGGGTATATAACAATGTAAGAAAAATACGAATATAATTTAAAAAGAAAGTACTCCTTAATTGTTAAGTAGCCAAAGGAATACAGGTGACATTCCTAAATGCCAGCTTAGTATGTAACCCCTTCCCATGACATTTCCTAATAAAATCTCATTTTAGTCCAGGTATTTAGTTCTTCAAAAGCTCCACGCATGTTTGAATCAGTCTTAGTCAATTCATGGCAAACTTATCACTAATTGCTTCAGAATCAAGAGCATAGATCCTCTGGCAAGTATGATTATTGTTTCAGGGATGGGCACAAATCCTAAGTAGACCCAATTGGTTAGAAGAGGTGTCTTCTTCCTTCTGACTACCGTTGTATTGCTCCTTCACGCTATCATATATTCCTTGTCGGAAAATGTTTTGAAATCCTGAGTGGTGAGTCCATTTACAGACAAATGAAGAAAAACAGAGCAAAGAAAACAGAGGGGAAACTGAGGCCAGAGGCATGAGGTCTATGTTCTATTTGGACTAATTTTACTTAAAATGTTAAATTTTCATATTGTCTAAAACTGGTGAAATTAGGGATTTTGTTTTAGTCAAAAATATCCTGCTATAGTAATCAAGTGCAAATTTTAAAACTCTGAGGCTAATACTAATAAAAGGGAGGGATATTAAAGAGACAAAGGCATGGGTTCAGTTATATCTGGATCTAATTGGGTTTGAAGTTGGAACAGGAACTGAGCTTCAAGATGCAACCTCCATGAGCTTCACATTAGCCAATGATGTGTGATTTCTTACAAGGCATCGATATATAATAAGATCCCTCTAGTATTAGAGCCCTAATCTTAACTATCCATATCTGAGAACTGTGATTTCAAATCAGAAAGTGGGTAAAACATTGATCTTAGAAATACAACCCAAAGTTCACTTCCAGTCTTTAATGGTATCATATGGAAACCACACATTTCTCTGAACAGTTACAACCACTAATGTCTTCAATTAGGATTTAATTTCATTTTTTCTAGCTAAAATTGACTATCCTTAGACTCTGACAGGAATTCCACTAATCCTGGCCCTTTTTCACAACTCCTAGTAGTAGTCAACATTCAATTTTTCTAGTCCTTACATATCCATATCTCCTCACAGGGAAACAAAGAGCTTTTCATTTGAGGCATAAATTATATCAATTATAAGTATTTATCACATACTAGACCTCAAAAACCTGATCTCACATTGATTAGAAAAGATAGATTCTTGGAAAAATAATGTTTCATTTGAACATCCCAATTAGGATGGTCACTATTTAAAATTGAGCAAGAAATTCTGAAGGAAAAAGAATTATAGATCTTATAAACGTTTTCATGGAAATCTTGGATAGCTTTGAATATTAGGAAGGCTTTCGTGTCCCATTTGTTGAAGTAATAAAGTGTGAAGAAATGGTAAATTTGATTAGTCACACTTGTCTAGCATTAATCTATAATCTGAAAGGAAAGAATATCCCAAACTTCAATCACTGTTGTTTCCTGTGCTTAATTGATTAAAAACAACAACTGCAAACCGCACTCCAAGGTTGTTCAGAAACAGGTATTCGGAAACTCTGAAAACTCACTCAGGGACCGAAGGGCCAGGGACCAAGGTAGATGCATTTTTCTGATTATTGTCAAAAGCGTTTTTCTCTTCATAATGTAAGTTCAGATGTTCCTTGGCTCTTGGTGAACCACCTGGTGTTCACAGACCAATGCAGAGATGCAGAAAACTGTTTCCATGGTGATGAGATTTTCCTCCTGGCAACCAACCCTCCCCCCACCCTATGGTTCTCCACTGTCAGGAGTTGAGATATGATTTCTGAGAAGCACAGTGATGGTTATACCGCAAGCATTTGTGGCTTTTCCCAAGTGCAGCCACTATATAGCTGTAACTTGCTAAATTGCCCCTGCCCACGTGTACAGAAGGTCACGGACACACCAGGATTCAACTAAAATCATCTCAGGCTTAAAAGCACTTCATCGCTAGCATTTTCTTCAACATCGCGGTGTATTTTCAAACACTTGCCTAGGTCAGGGGCTGGCATCTACAGCCTGTTTGTGTTGAACTGTTCAGTCATCTACATCAATTGGCATGTCTTCTTGGCATTGATCATGCTGTCTGCGATGCCAATTGTAGTGCAAGCATTGCCCAGGCAAGACAGAGCAGGGCCGGGGCTGGGAGCTAGGTGAGTCCCCTAACCACCCAGTTATCTTATTTCTTCCTCTGGGTCTCTCTACTTATTCCTCTCCCTCCCCTTCCACCTTCTTCTCCCCTACCCTTCCCCTCCCCCTCTCTTTCCCCCTTCTTCCTCCCC
>PVHY01000083.1:0-93257 GCA_004024945.1 Uropsilus gracilis | reverse complement strand
TCCTCTTGCATTTCTAAGTGAAGTTTTATTCGAAGACAGCCCACTCATTTGTGTGTCATCTATGGCTGTTGTCCCAGCAGTAGAATTGAGTAGTCGATGGGAGTGATAATATGACCCACAAGCCTAAAAACAAAATTTATCTGGCCGTTTACAGAAAAAGTTTGTCGATGCCTGACACACTGCAAAATGAGCAAAAATGCAGTAAGACTACGAAGAATAAAAGTACAATATCCTGTAGAAAGTAGAGAGTTAAGTGGATGCTTTGAAGGATCCCATGCACCAATAAGCAGCAGTCACCTGAGATGAATCTAGAAAAGGTGAGAATGAAAAGCTAGGAAGCTCTCGGATATACAAATTTGGAGTGAAGGGAAGCATTCGAGTGAGGAGTGGAGAGCAAGAGAAAGGCAATGACAGAAATGCTTCCAAACATGGAAACACAGAAGTCACTACTGCCCGCCATAAGGGACCAGGCAGACACAGGCGCTGCTCTCAGAGAGGTGCAGGTTCACAGTGGCAGAGAATTTGTGTGTAGCTGGGAATCTGTTGAGGCAAAAGCGATGCAGACTCTAGAAATTCAAACAAAGGAAGTAATCTGATTCTGTAGGGAATGAAGACTCAGTAAACTGTGAACAATGTGAAAAGCAAATTTGGAAAATCAGATGAAGTATAAACTACAAGGGCAAGTAGAGAGGGACCCCAGTTAACATCTGTCATCTGTGTCCTACTTGTTACATGCCAAGCACTACTCCAAACCCTTCACGTATATTAAATCACTTGCTCCTTGTAACAATCCCTTCTAAGTATTGTTGTGATTGCCACTTTATAGGCAAGAAACCTGCAGTTAAGAGAGGGTAAGTAGCTTGCTCCCAGTCCTACAGATGGAAATCTGCAGAGCCAGGGTTAAATTGAAGTCATAAGACTCAGTCCAGACTTGATAGTCACTTACAAGATTGTTACAAGGGTATGGGAGGGAGGTGAGTATTCAGTTAGCTTTGTTGCAAAGACATAAAAGGATGTCTGAGGATGCTCCCTCAGGATATTTGAAAAGTAAATAAGAGATGAAAGAAAAGAAGGAAATGGAAATAATAAATACAAAGAACATTTTGGGAGAAAAGTCAGTGGCATACAAGACCTATAAAAGATTTGACAGGAGACATCAGCTAATTCTAGTACTCTCTTTAGGCTAGTTGGAAGAATGAGAACATGGACATGACAAAAAGAAGGGAAATTCAGCTCTGGGGAAAGGTGGCAAATTCAATTTGGGACTAAACAGATGATGGATTTGATGAGATGGCAGAGCATCCAAGTGGAAACCCTAGCCTCCCCCTCAAGTGTAGAACAAGAACCCAGCAGGGAGCAGAGTCAGACCAACAGCATTAGCAATTGAGCTGCATGGAGGTAATAGAAGGAGGAGGATGTCTCTCACACTGATGGAGAAAATGAAGTCATCTTCACAGGTGACATGCACAATAAAGAAAACCATTTTGTGATGCATGCTGCAAAATTGTCCTCATGAAAGAACATGAGATGGCTCTGGAGGAAATGGGAAAACAGACTATCCATTATTTAGTGCCTGCTGTATGCCAGGTACTCTGACATTGCAGTCCTTGATCACGGTGAAGCTGGAATAGGGTGGAGACCTCCCTAGAGAGTGGAGAGAATGGAGTTATACCAGATAAACAACCTACAGAAAAACACTGGGCAGAGACTCACAGAGCTGGATCTCAGTCCAGGTCTGCCACTCCAAGGGCACACTCTCAGTACAACTCTCACTGCAAAAGTGCCCTGCTCTGTGGTTGCCAGAATTTCTGCACTGTCTCAGAGTCATCAGAAAGTACTTTACTTTGTGTGATGCTGCAAACTGTTCCTGGAGACTTGAGGTCCATGAGGATAAGTCATTTGTAACTCTTCAAAGAGCTACTCCTCCGTGGTGCTATCATTAAACTGCTCATTTACACCAGTTATTGGAGGAATGTGTTAATATGACACTTCAATATTCTAATCCATTGAAAATTAAATTGCTGCCTTCTCCCTAATTGTTCTCGTGTCTATGTTCAGAAAGGGTGGCCTCTGCCTGGGGATAATGGCAAGAATCGAGGACTGGATCCTGAGCCTGGCCTCTGAAAAGCAGCCTCTCCAAGTGCTTAGTATTTAGTATAAAGACATACAGTTTGTAATAGCAAAGATGAATATGCTAGTTTACTTTCAAATATAAAGGAAACAACACTCAATTCAATATAGACCAAAAATAGGAATTCCGTGCTTTTTAATTGATACTATTTTTTCATTGGCCTAACCTACCTCAAACATATAAACAAAATTTGTATTTAGATTCCACTTAAAAAGTACTTTGTAATTGTATGAATTCTCTTAATTTTGTCTATTCTAATTTTTTTCAAGTCAGTCAATCTCACAGAGTTTCTTGGAATAAATTTCTTCTTTGATACTCTCATTTTGTAGTGAAATCACACTGACTCACTTCATATCCCAAATAAATAGATGTCTTCACACAAACATCAGTTTTGACAAAACTAAAGACAGAATTAAGAAAAACCTATCCAGAGACTGAGGTTCCACTCTGAATGCCTCACCATGAATACATAGAAGTACTTTGTCTGCAGACAGCCATGTAAGTTCTTCCATCTAAAAGCAGATGAAACCAGGATACAGGAACTATTTTAACAGGCAGCTCAGTGCTTCAGATGCAGAGCTGGTCTCTAATTTGTCTTGAAATTTCAGATATTTGAGCTGTGCAAAATTGCAAAAAGCACCTCTCTTGGTATTTCTTGAACCCAATTTCCTTCCTTGAGAAACAGATTTAGCAGAGAGCAAAAGCCTTTTATAGCTCTACCTTAGGAGATGTGATTCCGGTATATCTAGGACACAACGACTAGCTACAGTGTTAAGAGCCTATCAGAGAAACACTTAAGAATATTAATACATTTCCTAGCAGCCACGAAAGCCCTTACTGTTTAATGGCAGCTGCACTGAATGACGTGAGCTAATAAGGATGAGCAGGAACATCACAAGAATAGCTCCACCTCTATGAGGTCAGGCTGGTGATCTTTAGTGTTTCGAATCTCTGCTGATTGCAGAATTACATGCTCCAGTTTCTAGGTTTTCCTTTAAGAAGAGGGATAGTCATTTTCTAAAATAGAAAAGCCTTCTTTTTTCCCTAATGATTCTTGCAGGCCTAATCCCAGCATTCATCAGATGCATTTATTTTCATTTTAAAAAGTCAATATCACTTCATGGGGTGACCTCCCCTAGTCACCCTGAAATTGGGTTCAAAAGGGGCAGAAACTGCCAGCCATTAAGCCACAAGAAAAAAAAATACTTCTTAAAAATGCAGCTTCTGTTTGTCCAACTTTTTTTACCCACACATAACAGTCAAATGCAGTTCAGACAACAGGGTTTTATTAACAAGGTAAAATAACCACAAAACGAAAAGTCCTTAATGCCACAAGTGAACGGTTATCTTACCCCAGCCACATTTTCACTCCCAAAGGTCCCAATGACACAGTACAAGATGGTGCCCTTTGCCCCTCCAAACCTGAGGCAGGCACTCTGCAAATTCAAGTCTTTCTCCAGCATCTTCTCTTTGCTTCTTCTCTCTCCAGTGTTATGAGCTGCTCCACTTCTCCAAGGCTCTTCAAGTTTCTTCCACAACTGCTGATGCACAAATCATCTTTCCAAATCCCTGGCCATCTCCAGGTTCCAACTCACTAAGCCACCTTGCTGTGGTGCCACCTTGCTGTGATGCCACACTCTCCACATCAGCTACTCTTCTGCCAGCCTCCATGGCTATTTGCTACCATTAACTCTCTCTTCCAGGGAGTTTTCCCTGGCAAGCCACATTGAGGGCCTGTTCCCTCAATATGCCATTCTCATCTCCTTCCTTTCCTCCCCCTCCCCATCCTTCCTCCTTCCTCTTATCTGCCCTTTGGCACTTCTCGCTTCTTCTCTCATGTCTTTCTCTCAGACTCCACTCACCAGGGTATTTTGGTGCCAAGACAGTTTACAACTGCATCACTACACTATTTCAACCCCCAGGTAGAGTGGCCCCATATGTTCATCTAAGTTCTGGAAGCATAGTTGGCCTTCTATTCATTTTTCCCTGTTGATTTTGCTCACATATGATTGTGCTGAATTAGGATGACCCTAATTTCATGGTTAACTTATATGACAATGTCCATAGTGACATTATGACAATGTCCATAGAAAAGGTATGAAAAAGCAAGCAAACTAATACACAGTTTTAAAAAGTTCATTTGAAGACAGAAGCAGAAAATGGAGTGATGCTACCACAAGCCAAGTACACTGAGAGCCACCAGAAGCTGAGGGAAGCAAGAAAGGATTCTCCACTAGAGCCTTGAAAAAGTGTGTGATGTGAAAAGTACCTTGATTTTGGACTTCACATATCTAGAATTATGAGAAAACAAGTTTCTGTTGCTTTATACCACTAAGTTTATGGTCATTTGTTTCAGCAACCCTAGGAGACTAATATACTACCTCTCTCTGGACATAGTCCCCATGGGTTTAGAAATAGGTGGTCATATTGGGATCACAATGTTCTGCTTCCAGGCTCTTCACAGTGTTGGACACAAATCAGAGCTAAACCAACAACATTCCTTCTTTGTGAGTCTGAGGGTAGTAAGAGAAAAGTGCTGACTTTCCACTCTCATGTCTTATTCAAGTTTCTACACAAAAGGCACCACCTCATAGATACATCCCCTGCCATCTTATTTAGAATTCTTCTCATTGGCTCTAGCTCCCTCACTTATGTTGTTTTTCTTAGTAACCCTGATTTCTACCCAACATGATATTTTTTTCTTCTGTAAACTCCCTCATAAGAAAATAGTCTCTGTCAGAGTAGGAACTTGGTCTCCTTGGTCTACTACTATGTTTCCAACCCTGGTTCTCGGTCTCACACACACAGCTCCATGGTGAGACAAATGATGCTGACCTGATGAGTGAAATCAAAGTGAGAGGTGAAGAGCACTCATTTCTTTTCAAAGCTCTAATTCCTACTTCAATCTTTGCTGAAGGAGCCTCTGTCATATTTCTGCCTCTGGCTTCAGGGATGCACTGATGAAATGTACTCTTCCCAGCTTAAATTAGTTCCATTTTGTTTTTATTTCTTCTATCTATAAAAGAAACCCAAAAGAGACCTACCTAACACACTCCAGCATTTAGAGAGAACTCCCACATCTCAAAGGAGTAAATAACAGAATTAAAAACTGAATGAATAAATATGTAAATTAACTAATTAATCCAATTTCACTCCTAATATGGTTGGTTTTACAAATAATTAAGGCAATTTGAAAATTGTAGGATATTTGTCATCTGTAAATTTATCTTTGGCCACCAACTTGAGTGTCTAATATTCTATCACTACAGAATTTAGTAACACTCCATTCAAATTTAAATATTCCTGAAAAGTATAAGACTTCTTCAATTTCTATTTTAGCACCTTAAGAGCTACATTCTCCTGAAGGACATATGAATCTGTTACCTTTTTGAGATGAAAGGGAAGGATCACATACATGGAAAATGGTGTGAGTGGAAATGAATTTCATCTACTTTTCTTGCTTGAGGCAAATTTTGTACACCACTGGGAAATGATGAATTTCATACCCAGATATGACTGAATGCATTGAAGGCCCAATGGTGACCCTTCTGGATCATGCTTTTACAATAGGATTTTGCAGCTCCTCTATCAAGAAGGAGGAGTGTTTCCCCACTGCCTGAATCTGAGTCATCTCATAACCAGCTTTGTCCAAAAGACTACGGCAGAAGCAGTATTGTGCCCAGGCATCAAGAGGTGACTATGCTTCCACTACAATCTGAGAAACTTCCAAGCCCATATAAACAAGCCCAGCCCACTGAGTTGGAAAGTGACTTTACTCTCCCTGCTCTACCCTCTGCTACAGCTGCCCAGTAACATAAGGGAAGCCACCAAGTCCAGCCAGCCCCACTGCCAGCTAGTCACAGATGGGGAGGGGGGTAGAGGCCAGCTATACTGAGGTCAAGCTTCCCACTCCCATAAGTAAGCAAAGGTTTATTGTGAGTTTCAGAGTAGCTTTTTACACAGTAATAGCTAAATGTAAAACACCAGTCTACCCTGGTGAACCCAAATTTGAGAATATGTTATTTACCAAAGCCATCTGGAAGTCTTAGATTCTGATTCTACTTCTCTGAGAGAATTTGTACTTGGTGACTGGGTTTCCAGGTTGGTCTCCAAACTTTTACTAACCCTCTGCAACATCCTATCTCTAGGTGTGATAGTGTTCCTGTGGAAACTTCATTTTCCCTTGAATGTCAGAAGCAGCTGCCCTTTTACTGCAGGTCAACCTTCATATTTAGAAATCTTACCTCTTCCAGATCCTGCAGTTTATAAGGAGTCTGACGCTTGGATCTGGGAGAGGAGTCACCTGGCCAAGGGTTCTAGGAAAAGGTACACAGAGCCTCACGTGGAGCAAAAGGCAGTAAGCAGTTGACATGGGAGAAAAGAATCAGAAATTGGATGTAGGTGATGGCCATTATAAGAAGTCAGAAGCTAGAAGAGCGACAGGGTGGAAGTCAGACTAGTGAAGAGTAGTAATAGCAACAAGAGAGCATTTCTCTCCTCCTTCCACAACTTTGTCTAAGGAAGGAGAGAAGTTGGAAAGGAGGCTCGATGTACCAGCTGAAACCATTAACTCTCCTCCTTCATCCTGTCGTACCCACCATCCTCTTACAGCACCATCATTGTCTATGGTGAGAGGCAAAACATGGACATGTGTGGGATTCTTCTCAATATTTGGTGAGCATGAGTGAGAGTCAGGTTTCTTCAGCTGGACAGAAAGTTCCTCAACCTTTCAAACCAATGAAAACCAATATCTCCTTGAGACTCTGTGTTTGTTTGCATGTGTGTGTGTGTGTGTGTGTGTGTGTGTGTGTGTGTGTGTGTGTACCTGTCCAGAAAAAAAAAGCAGGTAAATGTTCATGCTCCCTGTGATGAAGGGAAGTCTTCCTTTTGTTAAGGTAATAAAAGAATCTGCAATCATCCTCAGAAGCCTATACTGATGGAGTAATGTTTTATGATGTTGTGTAGTATTCTCCCTGCACTTCACATTGGGCCTCTTTGTAAAGTATTGGATTAAGTTTGTGGTGTTTTAAATCCCAAAGCAGATGTTCCTTCAAAAGACAATTATAGTGTCTCAAAAGTTTCAGTCACTGAAATTACAATTCTTCTGGGGATCTGGAAAGGAAAGGAAGCATGAAGGCAAACACACACACACACACACACACACACACACACCAAGCTGGGAGGGAAACAAGGAGGGAGGGTAAAAGAGAGAGGAAAAGGGGCTAAGCCAGAGACCAGCAGAAACCCATGCCCACCCTGTCACTCGCCATCCTTCTGAGTAAGAACTCAGAATGTGAACTGTAGGCTATAGGGTACACCCAGAAAAGGTAGGCTCCAAGCAAGAAGCAGTCCCAGCAAAAGTTCCCACAAAACCTATGTAGAAACCCAGAGCCAGAATTTGGGGACCACCAATGAGAATGTCCTCAGAATTCATGCTGCACGAGAACGTAGAATTCATCCATTTCAGCAAACTATAAATTCTCACGTGACCTTGAGAAAGCAGCCCCAATGCCATGGGAGGGCGCAGAGTCTGTGATGTGATATATTAAATTAAGATCAAGAAATGACCGTGTCTTGCACAACTGTCAGACAGTACTTCATGCAACCTCCCTTGGAGAAGCACCATGCCAAAGACATTACCAAATTGTGACTGAGCTCCCAATCCTATGTTTTCGGTTCCTTTCAAGTCAGAACAGATGTTTCAGATCTCTATTCTGTAAACCTTTCACACAATACCCTGCTTTGCCATTCTCTCACATCTCAGAGGTTTGCCATAGGTGCCAATTCAGAGCATGTCCCTTTCTATTCTCAATGGGAACTGAGATAACAAAAATGAGGGAAGCAATGGGGAAGTAAACAAAGTAAAGGAGGTTTTTTCTGTACAAGGCTAATGGAGATAGTTCTCCATTGGCATCTCAGGACACTCCATGTCCCACTCACAAACACTGATCCTTTTTACCAAAGGAAAATTTGCCTGGAAATACATTAGATTCCCTGTTGAAAGATGTGTAGTTCATCTTCCCTTGAGCCTCCTAACAAGATTAATAAAATAAGGTAATGCACTCAAAGAAACTCTTGCAATACCTAACACAGAATAGGAGTTTGGGAAATTAAGTTCATTTCAAAGACTGAAATATTCAGGCATCAAACTTGTGGTGTCTTAAGGATAAAATCAGCACAAAATAAACCCCAATCCATCCCACTAACCACTGCCCACGGCTCATTATAGAAACAGCTTAGCAGCCCACTTTAACACAGTAGCTTGTCAGGAAGCACAAATGCTGGACACAGGGAAGAAAAGCAAAAAGAAAAGAGGTATTTTTTTTCAAATCCATGGAAACTAGACTTATATAAATTTCATTATACAGTTTGTCATTGCTACAGACTCATCTACTATTTCCAGGTTTATTTTGCTTTTGCTTTAAGACCAAAAAAAAAAAGTCATCTTGTGGCTGCAAAATATGAATTGGGACACCCGCCCACTTGTCACCTTCACCTGCGCTCTTGTGCCCTAACACGTCTGTCGCCTTTCTCCAAACTCTAAATCCATCTCTGGGGCTTATGGGAGGTCACTGTGATGGTGACTCTTCCCTGTGGGACTGATTTCAATGAGGGCATTAAAAATGGAAAAATCATCATTCACATGTCATTGAATTGCTTCAGGGAAGGGAGAAAATGTGGCAGCTCCAGTATATAGAGTGAAATTGCTTTTGATTTCTAAGTCTTCATGGATAGAAAGTATACTTCTTTCTATATCATGAAAAACACACCAAAAGTGAGAGGGGAGTGTTAAAGTCATGCCTTGCATTTCGGTTGCTGGGAATCTTAGACTGAAACTCACCCTATACTCCAGTCTGCACATGTCACATAGCAGTCAGACTTGTGCCTTTGTTAGTTATTTTTCTATTTGTTTGCTTTAACTCTTTATGTAAACCAGCATATCCTTAGCATTCATGGGTGGGTTTTCGGCAGTTTCTTGTTGCAGTAAACTCATAGGGTCGATGATGTGAATTTCTCCCCTTCTCTGAGTTTGTGTTAGCACATTGGTAGCTTGACATCAACCATGAGAGGGAATACTTACACAACAGAAAATAGCATTGTCAGCAGCGCATTAAAAAAAAAAAAAAGATAGCTAGAGGTTAATAATTATTATCAGCACAGCATTGATCTTAAGGAAGGTGAATGGGAGAAATCATTGGTGTACCCAGTGTTAATGAGGAAGAATATGAACTACAGATGGGAAAGATGGCAAAGAGAGAAGAGAGGGAAAGAGAGAGAGAGAGAAGAGGTGACAGATGTCACAGCCACACAGGCAGGAGAGCTATGGTTGGAAAGCTTTAAGGACTACACCTGAGGGGAGAAATCAGACACTGCACAAATATGCACAATGATGTAAGAGAGTAAATAAATTTAATTATTTAAAAAGGGGGAGCCCAGGGCAAAGAATATTACATAATCTGCCATTTCCATTGAACCCTACCCCAGACTGTAGGCTCCTCCCAGTCCCATATTCACCGGGCACATTCATTTATATAAGCTCACCTGAAATGTGAAATTTCTTATCAGTTATCTCCAAAGACATTCATATAATCCATTGGTTTTACTTTCTGAATCTGTCCCAAGATAAAATGTGTATAACACATAATATTCCAGAGTATACTACCACATACTTACAAAGTGATATAAATTTTAATTTAAACTAAATAAACTTTACAAAGAGGATTCAGTATTTCATTGTTATTTTTTCCTATGACATGAAGAACTATTTATCTTTATGCAAAGCTACTACTTTTCAAGTAGAAACCCATTGCCTCCTTATATTTTATTTTACCTGATGAATTATATGAATTTTTGCATTGATGAAAGGCAATAAAGTGTTCAAAAGAAATCATTATTTCATACCACTTGCTACGTTGAGTAAGGATAGCCTAATCCATATATGAGATGACAGGAATGACTTCTAAAATATTCATTTTTCTTCTGTTGTTTACTAGAAAGTTTTTATGACTCTGAAAAAAAATAGGAAGTGAGTAATGCAGAAAATTATATGTCTGAGATGTTAGTATAGGTACAAAGTTGGACTCTCAAGCAAACCTACGTATAGAACCAAAACTGCCAAACAAACACAGATTTCGTTTATTCTGGAAATCTTTGTGTGAGATATCAAATGAACTATTCCGGGGTGGGAGAGAGTGGAGATTAAATGAACTAATGGACTAATAAAATATTTATTTGGGACCAGTAGCAAACAGAATTAAACCTTTAAATATGTATTAAAAATTTCTTCTACTAAAAATTTCTTTATCTAGCTGATCTGTGTAAGCACACGACATTTTAGAAGTTTTCTTGTAGCAGTTTTTTGTGTTACTTTTTCTACCCTACACAAGAACTACAAATAATTATTTTAATAGAGAAAAGGAAATAAAATAAGTGGTTCAAAGAGCTGTAAATGTTGAAATTAATTTCTCACAACTTTATAATTTAAATGCTATAGTTATTCCCACATGGAATAGGAACAGAATGCTTTAAGAAGTTGCCAAAAGTTACAGCAAAGTTTCAGAAAAAAAAAAGTGGTGAAACCTGGATTTAAAGGCAGGAAATCAGCCTCTCAAGTCAGTTTAAATGAGGAAAAAAAAAAAAAAACACTGCTGACTCCTCTCCTACTACATCTCTGTTTTTGCATCCATATTGATTCACAAACATTTATCCAAAGTTTAAGAGTAAGAAAGAGGTGCCTTTTATGTGCAAAGCACTATGTGCCAGCCACTGGAAATACCCCCTATACTCCATAACTAAGGCACAAAGAGCATGTGCCTTCCTTTGACTTATAGTCTAGTGAAGAAGGTAACTAAACAAGCAAGTAGTTTAAAAGTAGTGCAAAGAATATGAGTCTTGAGAGTGGAAGTGATATTTAAGTAGATATCTGAAAAACTGATTAAGAGTTAAACAAAGAGCAGAGGAAATAGCAGTGACAAAGCCAACAAGAAGAGAGAACCCTAGAGCAGTCTGGGGGTGCTGCAACATATAGCCAGGCACAGAAGACAGGTGAACTCAAGAGACTGGGATTTATTTATAGAAGAATATCATTAAACATTTAAGGAAGTGACATGATTAGATTTACATAATATAAACCAGTAATCAGAAATGAATTGAAGGCAGGATGACTTGTGCCCCTATCTATAATAACCAACTCAGAGGAAGAATGCCCAACATTTCCTTCCTTACACTTAGATAAACTTACAGAGAAAAGGCCCCAAACTCTGTCCTTAATGATGACTGTCTGTTCTGATTCCTTCTAGCTTAAATCAACCCCTGCCTTGAGGAGCTTCTGTTCTATCCCATATGCCTGTTCTCTTTTACTCTTTACTGCTTCAGTACCTTTACTGATATGGTTCTTGTCAAACTCATTAAGAGTCTCAGTGTTGTCAAATCCAAGAGTTACTTGGTGGTAATCATCTGACCAAGTTCCTCAGCAGCAGTTCACACTTGGAACTACAGCCTCTTCTAAAAGCACTTGATTCTCTTGACTTCCCTGACTGATCCAAGTGCACATTTCACTCCTACCTCATAGCTTCTGCTCAGGCTACCCTTTGTCAAGCTCTCTTCCTTGCTAGGTTAAAACTCTACTTGGAGTTTTAACTCCAAGTAGATTCTCCACCCACTCCTCTTCTCCATCTGCACCCTCTTCCAGGCTGATGATGTCATCACAGACCAATAACTTTAAATGCATCTAAATGCAAGTGGTTCCCAACTGGACATCTCCAAATGTGGAATCTCCCATGTGCTCCCACATGCTGGATGGGTCCCACAAACTGAACTACCTCATGCTGGAGATACAGTTTGGTTTGCATATCTTGCATTTATGTCAGATATTGAATGCTACTATGTCATTGAGGTGACTGTAGATATTTATAAAATAACTAGTAAGATATATAAAAAGAGTTACCAAACTCCATAAATGTTGTCAACCTGATTTATTTTCAGTGAACTAAATTTTAAACTGTGGTACGTGGAGGCAATGCAAAGAGGGAAGAAAGAGCTACTGGGTGAAAAAGAAAAAGTTACAAAAATCCCATCTGTTAGGCCATTCGCTCATGCCTATAAAGACCCAGGGAGAACAGAAAGGGAAAAGTTGGTAAATTAATCTCTTTTCCCAGTAGAGAAAGCAGCGTTTCATCAAGTTCCCTCTAACCAACTGTGTGCTATATAACTAAGGTGATATGAAATAACCCCAGACAGGTGGTTCAGAGGAAATGCATTCTTTGTACAGTAGGATCTAGATCATTGTTATCTTTGTGTCTCCATCAGGATCCAGCAGAGTGCATTGTGTGAGAACTATTACTAATGAGCTCATTTCTACTGGAGAAAAATGAGTTAGGTAAATCAGCTATAGAATAGTCTGTTACAACTTCCATAGCGCGGACTATAATAACCCCAAATGCAGTGCATGTGCCCTTCAATGAAAGGGGATAATCTTCATTGCAGAGAGGAAAGTACTACGGTGTATAGACTTAGATTCTGCCCCGTGCTAGTCACCAACATCCCAGGGCAGAAACATCACCCTTAATCAAAAAACCATGTCACCTGGGTCTCTTGATTGTGGCTTCAGCATATTTAATACTTTTCCTGGTTCCCTTTCCCTTTATTCAGCAGTCCCCCCACACACAGGGGGCTCTTCTGTAAATGAAGGGTAATTATAGTCATTTCCACAAACAGGTCACTGACGTGGAAGTTATTTGCAGCTCAATGACTATAAGCACAATAAAAATTATTTTGCTATATGTGTTTAGTATAGTAAACTTGTTTCACTTTTCTCAGTTTCATAGTATATTGATTATCATCACTAATCTTATTTCAGACAATCTTGATTTATGCCCAACTAGTCTTTCATTTTTAGACAAAATCTAAAGATCACTTGCCATAGCATTTGAACGATATTATGAAAAGTGCTGTTTAAGCACTTTTTTGAAAAGATGTGTTGTTTTTGAACAGGCATTCTATTTGTTTAAATATTTGTATTAACACTTGATACCACCCACCAACAAACAGGCCTGAAAATTTTGAACAAAGAGCAAAATTATGATGATCCCAAATATAACTACTTTTGTATTTTTATGCATCATTTTAAGTCATATTTGTGTGTATCTTCATTTACTTGTGAGTTGCCAGAATGTTTTAAAGTAACAATCAGCTCTTCAATGAGCCCGAATCCAGAATTTCCATATCACATGAAGCATGATAGGACACTGACCTTTTTGGACCTTTTTGTATTGATCTTCTTGTACCTTTAAACAGAAAATGACTTAAGAAAACATCTCTATAGTCTCAGTTGAAAGTTCATCTATTAAATTATTATGATAATGCTAGAGAAGTGATGAATTCATAAAAGATATTAAATTTTCTAATTGTCGAACTTGAGACTGAACATTTTGCTAAGGTGGTTGTTGTATGAGCATTAGACTGTCAAACTCAAAAGGAATAGCAACTGAGTGGGTGGAGCAATTTCTGACACTTCAATATCCTTCAAAGTAATAGAGAAAAAAGAGATTGCAATAGATCCCCAAGTCATCCAAGCCTGGTAAGAGGTTTCCAAGCTCTTTTCTTTCTTGAAGAATCTTGATCACTGCAAACATTCTGTACTTTGGGATCTGAACTCTGAACTCACTATCGAAAATAACTGAAATGGGAAGATCATTTTATAAAGTGCTTACAGTAATATTTCAAAAAAGGTCAAGTATCTACTTTACAGATGTACTTCAAAGTAGATGCTCTCTCAATAGAAGACTTCTATAAAGGTGGGTAAGAGCCATAAATTACAATGCAATATCTAAAGTTTGCAATCAAAGGAGAGTACATAAGGTTTTAAAATATACTACTGCTAGAAATAAATATTTTAAAAGTTCTTCAAAGAATCTCTTCCTTCCAAAACTCCCATCATTATTAACTATTACAACTCAAATTAACTCAAAAGGAAATTTTGCTTGAGATACATGGCATATAAACTGTAGAAATTATAAGACTGGGTTAACCTATGTCCATCTACAGACTATAACAGTCACTCATCAAATAACTATGAAATGTATGTGAACAAAATACTATGCTTAGTGTAGGGTGGAATTTCAATACTCAAAAGAACTCAAAACTGAACAAGTTTTTTGGAAGCTTTCGGTTTCGTGTGGATAGGAGAACAATTTTACAAGCTAATTCCATGTCGCTACTTGTTTAGTTTCAACAAATCTGGATTTCTTTTTCTTTTTACATACATTATTATCTGTTATTTATCTATCAGTACATTGTAGTTTTATGCAGTAACACTGGTTTACAACATATTTGTGTTTTAGAAACACAGCATCTCCCCTTTCAGGTGCTGGTACCATGCCACACTCTCTGATAGCAGCAGGCATCTTCTGGAGAATGCTTCACTCTCCCACTCATTCAGGGGGGTTATGGAGCCATGTTGATGTTGGAAGGGCATCTGCATAGGTGGCTCCATGCTCAAGCCTGCTCAAGGAGTCCACCAGGGAATTTGTTTTAAAGGGAGACTAGAGGAGTCCTTAGTAAACTTATTCTGCTTAGTGGCTTGTTCAAGGCCACCATGGAACACATTGCACACATTGTCCTGGATTTCTTACCAAACCAGTAATGGCAATAAAATCCATATGATGAGATCACTGGTAGGATGTCAGGTTAATGTCTATAAAGTAAATAAGAAAGTGTTTAGCACTGATTAACATTCATTTTTTGTTCCCCTTGCTGCTGATGCTGCTGTTATTAATGAAGTGATCCCACGGAAGAGAGCAATCAAGAAATTTCTATTTTTTACATCATCAGTTTTGAAGGACAAAGGCCGCAGGGGATATAGTTCAGGGCTAGAGAATTTGAATACAGATAACATTTGAATTCTAAATAAGTGGGGATAAATACTGATATGCGCCACGTCCTTCTTGAAAAAGAGTGGATAGAGGGGGAGAACGCAGGAAATGCCTACAGTGTTTCCTTCCAGGTCTTCCTAGGGAGTCACCCTTGTACTCAGGGAGATTAGTCTGGATTCAAGAACAGGAGGGAAAGAACTGCCTATTATTTTTCCACTTACAAATGCATATTTATTCTTGTTTTTTCAAGAATTGTAAAAAGAAAAACAAGACAGATTTTTTTTTCCTAGAACTTGACTACCACATGCCCTTAGAGTTAAGCCAAAACACAACAGAGTGGGAGTGAGGAGGCAGAAAAGGTCTCTGTTTTTCATATTCTTTCCTCACCCCCTTCATCTCTTCTTTTCCATTCCCCTGCTTGATCCAGAAAAATGTCTTCTCTCCTTCCTCTGATACCCAGATTTTTTAACTCAAAACTAACTCACCTTTGTAATGACTCCCACTATCAACTGTTAAGAGTTCCAGATCCTCTGACCACCACAGACACCACAAGGCAGTCAGTGATGCAAAAACAAAGAAACCTTTATTGCTAGCTCGAACTAGGGTCCCACTCTAACAGCCACGGTCACAGAGGTTGACTTCCAAGAGAAGTACCCCTGACTCCTCCTTAATGGTCAGTTTATATACTGTTCTTGACAAGTCTAGGGAATTTCCACTGTGCTATCTCCACAGGGGAATCACAAAACCCTGGTTATCTTCTCTCATCTGCCCGGATTTGGGCAAGGTCTATTCTCTGGATTTTCCTAAGACTGATAACCATTAAACTTTAACTGGGTCATGACAACATTGTGATTTACTTGTAATGTTTAACATTCCTTTTTTGCTCTTAACTCTTAATTTTTTAACTCTTAACACAAGTACCCTAAAAAAGGATGTGTTAGGGGGCTGTGGCCCCCATTACTGATAGCGCAGCATTAAAAATAGCAACTATTTTTTATTGGTGGGTGGAGACAGGGAGAAGGGAAGTTAAGCCTTCTCTCAAGAAAAGAGGATTAAAAAGATTAGGGAGGGGACAGAGAAAAAGACAGGAGTAGAGAACACAAGAGAATGGAGAAGGGAGGTGCAGAGAGGAGCAGCAGAGAGGCTGAAGGCCTCAGAGCTGCCTGCCATGTGGGACAGGAGGGAGGGAAGGAAGCTAAACTGTGGGCTTCCATGCCCAGCTCCGGCCCAGGAAAGCATGTTGGAGAAACGTGTGAGCTGTGTGAGCTGTCTTGGAAACATAGTACTGAAAAGCTTGGTTTAATTTTGAAACTGCGAAGCTTGGAATTGTTCTAGAGAACTAAAGGGGAATGAAGTCTGGACCCAATATTTACAATGCTGTTCACTGAATAAGGAATGTGGGCATTGCTATCACCTGCCTCTGAAAGACACAGAGATTAAGAGATTAAGACAAGCCTGAGACCAGATAAGGCCACTTCCCCTTTTACCAGAAAGTGATTATCTGGGCAGACTTGGTGATTATGCCAGTGAAGGATCCTGAGGTGGTGACTCCTCCCAAGTCCCACAGTGAAAAGGGAGGTACAGGTGTGTGGTTCTGAATTGGGGGCCTCTGGTTGATGGGGGGGTTGGGGGGAGCAAGGGAAAGGATAAAAAAAGAGGAAGGAGCCAGGCACGGTTGCTTATGCCCGTAAGCTTCAGCCTATGAAGCAGCCGGGGCTAGGGATCCCAGTTAGAGCTCTGCCTGGGGCCCGTAGTGAAACCTAGTTCCAAAAAAATACCTGGGCGTGGTGGTGTGCGCCTGTAATCCCAGCTACCTGGGGAGCTGAGGCTGGGGATAGCTTGAGTCTCTGGTACCCCGGGCAACATGAACCTGTGGTTCCATGGGCAAAAATAGCAAGACCTAGTCTCAAAAACAGAGAAAAAAGAGAGAGGAAGGGAGCAGAATATAGATACGATTTTGGAGAGTGGAGCGAGAGCAAGAGCCTGGTAATTGGCAGAGAAGAAAGACCCAGGAGTTGAGTGAGACCTTTGGAGCTTCCTCACTTCGGCATTTGGGTTCCTGAGGGTCAAGAGCTGTGTGAAGGTGGAGGAGAGGTGACCTTGGTCAAGTGAGGAGCCACGGTGAAACTCGGATAGGCCTGCTTTGGAGAGACCTGCCTGAGACCCACCTGTGTTGGTTGGATTCAACCGGTGCCAACCAGAGTGACAGAAGATCAGGAGTCAAGGACATAGCCTGGTGTTTTCAGCCAGAAGTACCCTAAGACTGAGGTAAACCCCAGAAGCTCCTTGAGGAGCTGAAGTGGGGCTTTATTCTGTTTGGGACACTTGTGAGGGTGTGGACTCTTTTAGTTTGTTTTTCCCATATCTGTAAATAACCCTCTATGTCTATCCTGGTCGCTAAGGTTTGATCTCTCTGAGCAGCAGAAGAACCCATAGTAAAAATGAAATTTTAAAAACGGGGTAGCCCCATCCCCCAATAACAGGTGGTGTGGGTTTTTAACTATGCAAGGGAGGAATAAGACTTTTTTTTTGACTCAGTTAAATTCACTTAGTGAACACTGCAAGTTAGACAGATTAACAGAAAGAAAAATCATATAAATTTTATTTGAATTAATTTTTGTTAAGAAATGAGTAGCTTTCTGGAAAAGAAATAAAGACAGGCATAAGCCTGAGAATTTACATGCCACTAAAAGCAATAAAATGTGGAGATACAACAAGAAAAGGGAAAGGGTTTGGAGGTTGCTAGGTTCTTCAAAATGCAGAAATTTTAAAAATGGGGAAACAAAACAGAAGCAAAGTTTGCTTGTGCAGGTCTATCTCATTGCCAAATTCCCTTTTTCATGATCATAAACTTGCACATTCAGAGTGGGCATTTATAGCAATCCTTGTTCCTCAGAAGCTTTTGCTTTAGGTCAAAGAAAGGCAGTTCTAAGACTGCCTTTCTAAGGCATTTGTTGAGTCTTCAATATTTCCATCTCAAAATACTCCTGAGTCTAAACAGCAAGGGGACATATTGTAATATCTTTCAATTGCAATGACTTGTAAACAAGACTGAGAATTAAAACCTTCAAACTTAACTGCCTGGTCTGGAGTGAGTAGATTTATACTGCATTTCCCATATGGAAAAACTAGTAAGATTGAATGGTCTCAATTATATGAGGGATAAAGGGAAAACAGACAAGAAAAACTTAAAACTCTCAGCAAAATTGAAGCATGAAGCATGAGAGGGAAAGGGGAGGGAAAGTGGGAGTGGAAAGGGCACAAAAGACAAGAGGATGGTTCACAGGTGATAAGGTGGTGGGAGAACCCTGGGGTAGATAACGATATAAAATAGAACAAAGTTTTAAAAATAATTTTAAAAAATTAACAAGGATGTAAAACAATGGTACTTCATTAGAAAAATTAACTATTAGCAATAAAACACATCAATGAGACCTGTTCTGGCAAAAATAAAATAAAACAAAATTGCAAAAAAATAGTAAGGTTGCTACAAGGTTCATATTTTTACTGTTAGGTGGTTATTCTAAAGTCGTAAAAGTGTAGAGGTAGTTTCTATGTAAATGCACATTTTCTAATAAAATATAAATTAGAGAGAACATATAAAATATTCTAGGTTGACCTAATTACAATTCTAAGTCTGTTAGCTGTATGTGCTTACAGGTAATGGGTGTATAGCTCAATTTGCACTGGAAGTTTAGAGAACAGGGAATGAAAGATAGTTATTAATTTTACTTATCAAAACAATGATCTCATCCCTATTTTTTCATGATCTTAAATGAAACCAATTTATTTCTTTAAAGATATTTTTAATTCAAAGAGAAAAAAAAAACACCATTGTAGGCATCAAATATAACCTTAGCAAATTATCTCCCATGCTCTACTTCTAAAAAAAGCATAAACCAAACTTTTCTTATAGCACAAAGGCCACATAAAAATTCTCAGTAATTTTCAGTTCAAATGACAGTGCTGCATTTTCTAAGCAAAATGCTTTTTTGCTTTTTAAAATGCTTTATTATAAGTTTCATGTCAAGGTTACTGCATGTCAATGGTAGCATATGTCTTTTTGTATTCCAATATCGTCAACATTTCTCTAGTATTCCATTACTTTGACACACTAGGTTAAGCTCAAACTGCAAGTTACTATGACAACAGAGGTAATTGTAGCTGCTTACACCAGTATGCGCCTCTGTAAATCACACTCTCAAGGGTAATTTTTCTAACAAAGCATTGTTTAAATTGTTTCAAAGTTATAACAATTATACTTTTGATTATAAATATCAGAGTAGGGAGTAAGGCAAATTTAGTAACTCAGACCAGGATTATAATAATGCTAGGCACAGATAGAAGCATTTTTAATGGGTAAGGCTCCTCCTCAGGCAACACACACACCTCTGCTGGTTCTGAGCAGGGTAATGCAGGCATCTCATTGAAACTAGGTTCACACTAGACCAAGACATGCAAAAAAATGAACCAAGATACCTCCTCACACCATGTATAAAAACTAACTCAAAATGTATAAAAGACATGGACATAAAACCTGGACATAAGACCTGAAACCATAAAATGCATAGAGGAAAACCTGGGCAAAACCCTTCACGAGTTACAATTCAGAAATCCATTTTTGGCCACATCTATAGACAGCAAAAAAATGAAGGAAAACATGGCACTACATCAAATTAAAAAGCTTCTGTACAGCAAAAGAGACAACAGAAAATACAAAAGGAATCCCAACCGAGTGGGAAATATTTTTTGCCCTCAATACAAGTGATAAGGGTCTGAAAACAAAGATACACAAAGAACTCACACAACTTAACAACAACAAAGCAAAAAGCCCAGTTAAAAAATGGGGAGATCTAAAAAGTTACTTCTCCTAAGAGGAAGTCCAAATGGCCAACAGGCACATGGAAAACTGTTCAACATCATTAGCAGTAAGGGAAATGCAAATCAAAACCACAATGAGATCCCACCTTACACCAGTTAGAATGGTCCACATCCAAAAAACAGACAAGTGCTGACAGGGATGTGGAGAGAAAGGAACACTCTTACACTGCTGGTAGGAATGTTAATTGGTCCAGCCACTATGGAAAACAGTGTGGAGAACCCTCAAACTAATTAAAATGGAACTACCATTTGACCCAGCCATCACTTTTCTGGGAATCTACCCAAAAGAGACCTCAATGTGGGTACAAAGGGACACCTGCAGCACTATTTATAATTGCAAGGACATGGAAACAACTCAAATGCCCCAAGAAAGACAACTGGATGAAGAAGATGTGGTATATATATACACAATGGGATATTATGCATCAATTAAAAATGACAACTTTGATGATTTTTTGGTAACATGGATGTACCTAGAAGAAATCATATTGGCAGAAACAAGTCATAAGGAAAAAGACAAAAAACAAATGGTTTCACTAATATATGGACAACCAAACAAAAGTACACAACTGGGGCGGGGTGGGGGGAGGACCAGCTGGAGCAGCGAGGGAGGGAAGGTGGTGAGTGACCCCTGGGGATTACAATGATGTGAAATATATATATATATATATATAACTATTTAAATTTTTTAAAAAAGAAGCTAGGTTCACAGAATGGTAAATCAGTACTTATCTTTCCTTCCATTTAAACTTATTTTCATTCTGTGATTTTTCAGCCTATAACTACAATTAAGGCTACTTTCATATAGCTCAGGTGGAAATTACTTATTTTCTGTTATTAATTTCATTTCATCCATTAAGATTTTATAGCATTTAAATTGTCTCACATAGCTCTGAATTGTTTTATATATGCATGCAGCTCGATGGTTTCTCAGGAGACTGCACTCAGACAAGACTGCAGTAATCTCACAGTTCAACTGAGGCCAAGTGATCTACTTCCAAAACACCTATGCATCATGGTTGCCAACTCTTGTTCCTCGTAGATTGTTGGACAGAGGCTCCCTCAGTTCCTCCCAGTGGGCCTCTCAACAGGACAGCTTCCAACATGGAAACTGACTTCCTTCAGAGCAGGTGATTCAAAAATAGAGAGCGAGGATCCAAGACAGAAGATTCAGTCTATTTATAAGCTGAGTTTGAAAATGATATATTATTGTTTCTACCATATTCTCTTCCTTAGATGCCAGGTGCGAAGTTGAGCCTATACTCAAGAGGAGAAAAATGAAAGCAAGAGTATACTCTCAAAAGCAACAGTATCAAAAAACTTGTAGATGTATCTTTAACAAACTATAGACATGATCTCTGAAAGTGTAGTCTTTGTAGATATATTTTTAGATGCCACAGCAAAACTATGCAAAATGCTCATAATATTACTCTTCTAATATTTTTAACAAGTGTATTATAATTAAACAATATTTTAAGATATTAAATCCTTTTTGTTATTCTCTCACACTTTCCTATTCTCTTTCCACCATTCTTTCCATTGGGAAGCTCATCAATTGCTCATTGTCTCTCAGGACTTGAGTGGTTTGGACAAAACAGAACCAGCTTATAGGTTTTCCTGGCTTTTTCTTTGTAAAAGCTTAATCCCTTAAAATAACAAAGTACACTCAGATATGGGGAAAGAGATTTGATTATGGGTAAAGTAAAATATTTAAGGGGAGAATATGAGAAAAAGTAAAGGCAGGTAGTTAGGAGCCGCGTGTGGAATGAAGAAGAATGAGATAGAAGAGATTGATGGCGATTTGTGAGGGTCGCCCACAGAATGGGGATCCCAGGAAGCATGTCCAGGTCCAACTTTAATGAAGTTGTGATGCCTCTTATATACCCTAGCAAGGAAATGTTACAATGATGTAATAAGGAAGTAGCAAAGCTTACGTGACAGGCAGCAGGGAGGAAGCAGGGATGCGTGATAACAGGAGAATTTACTTTGGAGGGCAATAGTCATCACTAATAGGTCATATGTCTCTTGGGACATTCCAAAGAGGTTAGGAAACTGGGTTACAAGTGAGAGACTGTTGAGGGTGCTGTTGCCCACCCCCTAGTGTGCCAGAGGGGGCTAGAGAGATAGGAGGCATTCCTCTTATCTGAAGCGCCATCTCTCTACCTGCTTCCATGTTCCACAGAAAACTCTGGGGACATCTGAGAAATTTTGGAACCTGAACAGAACCACCTGTGTGACAATAGATGCCAGAGAGGGGTGGCTGAGGTTCACCTGGAAGGTGGGAGTTGAGTTGTTTCACAAAAGTTCCCCAAAGCTCTGATGTGGAAGTTGGGAAATCCTCTAATCCCTGAAATGCCATGCAGAAAATAACCATGACATTAATGAAAAATGACCAAGAATACCCCTTCACCAAAGACTATCACCACTTTGTCCCGTATAAAAATTTACAAATGTAGGATGTGACCCACAAAAATGGGAGGGTCAGAACTTGACTGATAGAAAATTAAAAGGTGATACTATCTTCACCCTGGCTCTCAGGGTTGAAGCAACTGTCTTAACCAGTCTCACCTAACAGGTTAACACATGGAACTGGCCTGAGATGGCACCAGGACTCAAACCTGACCTAATCAGCTCTAGGTCTTCATATAAAGCCAGAGAACAGAAGAAAAGTATATGCTTATTAAGTATGCAACACTCACCCAACAGAACTTCTGAAAGTCACAGGTGTCAAAAAAATGACTTTGATCAAACAGGGAAAACTAGTTGGTACACTGATATTCTGCTTTAGAGCCATTGGCACTGAGTACTCTCCCCATTAGACTAAGCTCCTCAGAGCAGAGCCTGGGTCCTATCTAGCTCCCCTTGGGGCCCAGCAGAATTGAGGTAGGTGCTCAAAACAGTTTTGTTGTCATAGTTTCCAGTATTATCACTTTATATTTACTAAAAGGCCTTATTATGCTTCTGAACAGGCAAGAGGTAGAGAGAGGGGGAAGAAGCTAATAGTAATACATATTCATGTACAGAAGTATAATTTTTGGAGTGATTATTCATCAATACACATGTAAACAATGAGAATAGAAAGTTTTTTAGCATTTTGTGCTATTACACTTGCTATTAGCTCTTTTAGCTCTGAATTGAAGCATCAGGACACATCTCTTCATTTGTCATAAATTGAACAATGTTGTATATTAAAATAGAGATGAGAAAGGTACAACACACAGAAGAATGAGATGCAGGTGATAAACATACAGCTAGCATTTTAGTTAATAATTAAAAGTATATAACAAAATGAATTACTATATCAAGTTACCATACATATTTCAGTAAAATAGCAGTAGCAACAACTTCACTTTTTAGAGAGATTTTTCTTATTTTCTTATTTTATTTTAGACCAAAAAATTCCACCCTCTTTCAAATACACTACTAACAAATACACACTCATATGAGAACTTCAAAGTTTTTTTTCTTAATTTTTTATTATAAAAATAATTGTTTTGAGAATAAAAAATTCTTAAAGTTCCAAGAAGCCAGAAAGAAATGAAAATTCATATAATCATCTATAGGTAGATGCCTCTACCTTTTCCTATGCTAGTTGAAATGATTCAGTATATTCAAAGTTCTATCCTGATTAACATTAGAGCATATGTTTCCTCCTTTCATTAAGAACTCTTCGGTATAGGTTACTAAATCAGGAAAGTTAATGAGATTTAAAACAGTAATTTTTCAACTATAGTCATTTAGCCAGTAAGTAAAATGAAGTTGAATAATCTGATTCCCAGAGTATAAAGGAACATTTTTATTCTTAGTTCAGTTTAAGTCAACAGATGTTTGTTGAATGCCTAATACATGAGAGATAATAAGAGTTTATAAGGCTGGGTGCAGTGGCATGTGCCTTTAATCTCAGCCTATGGAGCGAGGCTGGGTCTAGGAATTGCTTGAATCCACAGGTTCGAGACCCACCTGGGACAACATAACGAGACCTAGTCCCATAAAACAGCTGGACATGGTGGTGCACGCCTATAACCCAGCTACCTAGAAAGCTAAGACTGGGAATCGCTTGAGCCTGTGGTACTCCAGGCAACTTGAGCCTGAGGTTCCCTGGGCAAAATAGTGGGACCTAATCTTTAAAAAAAAAAAAAAAAGTTTATAAGGTACTGCCACTGACCACAGGAATTGAAATTTTAGCTAAAAAGGCAAGATTTTCATATTTGTACAAAGCATAATATAATGAGGAATCCGGAGAAATTGTGCTTACCATTATGTTCATAAATTTTTAGGAATAAAAAGACTGAGGTTTGTGTGGAGGGCAAATATGTGTGGCTGTTATCCCAAAGACATATAACCACAGGTGTCATCACAAGCCATCTTCTTAGGCTCTATTTCTATTTAGGATCATGTGCAAGTGTACTATTTCTTAGGTCTTTGCAGATGCACTGTAAGCAGTAGGAGCCTGCAGGGATAAGGGCAGTGGCAGATTACCATCTGATTTCTTCTTGCCCACATCATCCCATTAGTGAGCAAATGTAAACTACATAGACAAAACTAGACTGTCAGCAGACATTAAAACCAATCATGACTGGTCCACACAAAGATATGCAACTCATGGATTCTATTTGAAGTAACTAACAACCCTCAAATTTAATGCAAATCAGTTTTCCTTCACTAATAATTTAAATATATGTTCTATTCTGAGCATAGAATGGTTTTAGGCCTTTCTTGAGAATATGAAATGACATTTTCATATGTTCAACATGACTGAAATGAAATATGTTTTAAATTCTTTTTGAAACCAAAAGTCAATATACAGTATTTATTAACTCTCACAATCATTACAATGAAATTGAGACCACATCATACTCAGTATTTTGTAAATAAATGTTCAGTCTTTTGTATTAAGACTACTAGAGATCTGAATGGTTAAGAAAAGAGACTCAGTACTTTTACAAGCCATTAGTTCTAACTGAGCTAGAGGACATCCTGACAGAAGCCTTTTCTGAAGGAGGCCAACACCTTATAGTTGGTGAAGAGATGAGACAAGTAGGTACACTATCCCCATCTTGATTTCTATATCCATTTAGATGCTGCAACTCCTTAGGGCAAGTAGTAGAGGGAAATAGACTTTTCATCTGGAAAAGTTAGCTCCCAGAAGAGCTGTAAGTTCAGACAGATACTACAAATTTTGTATTAATACATTTCACATTTTATTTTATTGGTCAAGGTAAAGTCAAAAGGAAATAGAATCAGAGGAAAAATTTTTGTCTCCCTACCACAAAGCTTGTCTGAGGCCAGATGAAGATGTCAAGACCTGTGCATTGCCTTGGAAGGGGCCAGATCCCCAGCTCTGGCTCCAAGGAGACTAAATGGAACATCCACAGATTTCTCATGCATCCCAAATCTAGAGAATTCTCTCTCATTACAAGGATTAATTAAAAACCTGCATGGAGCTTTTAATCTCAATGTTCAGTATACAAGTAAACTTTCAAAAATATATAATGCTAATGCATGCATGAACCAAACATTTCCGTAGTTGTTTGGTATCTCCACAGATAGCAAAAAATAATGCCTCTGTGTAGAAGAAACAAAGGTATCGAAAAACATTTGAAGAAAAGAAAATTAGACATAGACAGAAAAATAGATGGCTGTGATTGTAAAGAACTATAGGCAAGCAAGTTAAATTACAGCTGTTACAGTGAACTCATTTGTTGAAATCTGTATCCTCAAAAGAAACTTTTGGTGGTGGAACTATCAGGAGGTGATTAGATCAAGAAGATAGTGTCTTGGTGAATGGGATTAGAGCTGGTATGTAAGAGATGTCCTTCTGCCATTGAGGACACAAGGGATAATGTGACCAGAAACAGAGTCCTCACCCAACTACACTGATGCCCTTTTCTCAGGCTAGACCCTCCAGAACTTTCAGCAATACATTTGTATTGATTATTTGACATCCTGTCTGTGGTGTTTTGTTACTACAGCCTGAATGGACTAAGACAACCTAAATGTCCCTTTGGGGCAGTAAGAACACATACAACAAAATAGTGAATCTGTAACATGGAGAACAAACCTGAGATCTCCCATATTGAAAAGGCAAAGGAGAGATATTTTATAGTTAGAGAATAATGGTTATTTGAAACATAGAAAGATGCTTCTTAAATATCCTGTTAATGTTCCCAAGAAAGAAACAAGAAAACAACTATATTCAATGCGGTTGTTACCAATAAATTACTTCTTTTGATACTGATAAAATATCTGAATATGAAGGCTAGGGAGCTCCAAGCTAAACTGATTAAATACTATTATGTCTTATGTAAATTTTCAATTACTGTTATGTTAATTAGCCCAAATTATTTTTGATATTCCACATTTACACATAGATTCAGTTGTTGCTTTACTTGCAGTATTCAAATACCCATTTTGGACAGTGATTGATACCAAGCCAGATGTTTCACTTCTGACTAGTAAGTACTTTGGTGAAAAATAGTCTTCTGAATCTTGGCATAAATTCTAGTAATCAATAGGTGGACTATTATAGTCAAAAGGCCAATCTGAGGTTGCAAACATTTTCTAGAAAAAAATAAACTTCGTCTCACACTGGCTGAGAAAATTCACCCTAACCAGAGGCCACTGGCATAAGTTGAAGTATATCTTTGAACACAGCATATTGAATCTGTTCAGCAGAGGTTTGGTGCAGATACCACATCTGAAGGCGAGCGCATTATGCCGCCACTGGATAGCAATCTTGTTGCACATAAAATCTTGTAGATAAGTCCTTAAGGAATACTCTAGGATTTAAAGGCAAACCTGTTATTTGGTTTCACTATCAGAATACAAATAAGAGTTAATGGACCAATACTGAGTTAAAGGGGGGTGAGGCGGGCAGTTAGTTGAATTTCTTAAAAACCAAGTCCAAATTGTCCATTGTTTACAAATGGACAAAAGACTGACTTAAGGTGTCTCCCCAGCAACACAAATGGGCAAAAGACATTAGAAAAACCTATACAGAATTTATAAAAAAAAGGATTATGACCTAACAATGTCCAAAAAGACACAGGCATGAAAATGCTCAGAAAGATTTCACATGTACCTATGTTGGGGGAAAAAATCACTTCACACACTACTCATAGCAAGATGAACCAAAAATTTTAAAACTTAATAATTGTCCAACTATAGGAAGGAAATCTTAGGACTCTCGTTTAAATTTAAATTTTAAAAATGCTGTCAGTATTCAGTAGCTCGGAGATAAGTATTCATGAAGTTATACTTTCTCAGCTTCTGCTACTTTGCTTTCCCCCAACATGCACACTGTTCCAGAAAATGTGTTTCTTGAACCCCATCCTTTACCTCGAAGTTCAATTGTAATCCTTCACTTGTTATATTTAATGATCATTTAAAATACTACCTGATATTTGTGCCAGCTTTTGCCAACAGTAGCTAAGTGACTTCGTGCCTTTATGACCCTGTAGAGGGAGAGAGAGTTAAGTTTAAGTTTCATTTTAATCACCTGAACCAATTAGTGTTTCTCTGGAAGATAAAGAAATGTCATCTGTCACTAGCCCCTCTGCATAGCATCTTCATCCATGTTTCATAATATTCCTCTGCTCATGATGCTAAAAATAATCACTATTGCATATACCTAAATATATGTCAGTATGCAAAGAAAAAATATTATAGTTGAAATAATGACACTGTCAATTGTGGTTATCCCTGAAAAGGATTCTATGCTACTTTTATCTTCCTTTTTTCCCCCAAAAAAATTTCAGTAATGCCTTTTCTACATTACCTTTGCAATCAGGAAAAGATGCCTTAAAAATCAATTTATATGTAATATGATCACCATTTTTTCTTAATATATAGCAAAATATCTAGAATCAAATACACAAAAATATCATTAGTAGTGTTTATCTCTGGATGATGGATTGTGTATGATTAGTCTTTCCCTCTTATGTATTTTTTAAATGTTTTATAATGATAACAAGCTATTATAGCAAATGCCATTCCTATACTTTTCTCAAGGGTACAGAATGGCTTTGAGGAACATATATTCACCCAGACCATAAAATATTTATTTTGTTCTCTTCAAATTTAATAGGCTATAAGACACTCTACAGATTAAGCCAGCTGGTGTTCAACTAGATATAATAAAGCAGACAGTAGCAGAGAGGTGACATATTAGGACTGCTTTGTGACACTGCATGTGTCACAAGAGAGCAAGGACTGTTTTAATTACCAGTCATTTGAATTTCTGATAGATATTATGGAAAAATTTAAATCTTGTTAATTTACTTTGGCAGGTTGACAACAGGCTCATTTACAATCCTTTGAGGGAATTGTAAATTTCCCATGCTTCAGTTTGGGGTGAGGTGGCATTATTCATATAAGAGCATGTGGTAGAATTCAGAACTGAACATTAGTCAGAATATATTTTTAACCCATCAGAAGTTTAAGTCATGGTATTTAATGTTTTGGAGAAGTGTTACAAGAGGAAAAAATCAGTTATGTGCCTATTAAAATTCAAACATTTCCATAGTAATATTTATAACATTAAAATCAAATGCTTTTATGATTGTGATATTTTCACATAAAATGCTATAGTGACACCTCTCCAAAATCTCCCAAAATTCTTTTGATGTCTTAGATTGCAAGTTTCTTTTAAAAGTAAGTATTCTCAATCTTAGAATGTTAACTCCACAAACAAGGAATTTAATTCCTTTACTTTTTATCCATATAATCCCCCAGTTCAGAGACATGAAAATCTGGAATGTTAAATGAACCTGGCTTGTCTGGAATGGGGCAGAGGTGGAACTGAAGCCAAATTAAAGAGGTGGGTAAAGTGTGAAAAGACTCAAAAATGTATACACGTGGATTCTTAGAGAGCATGTAAGCCTTTTCATTCATAGGAGAGATTCAAAACTTGCAGGTCTGTTTAGAATTTTCACATAGCCCAAATGTCAAAAAAGCCTTGAGTGAATATTTATGCTTATTCTTCTCCAAGGGGAAAAGGTTCAAAGTGAAAAGACATTTTAGCTTTTTTTCTTCTTCAAAATGCAAATGTATCCTTTTCTCTTTGTTTTTTTATGACCATTGATCCTTTATATGTCAGTACTTCATTCTTTTCTTAAAAGCCAATAAAGTAAAATCTTGTATGAAAATAAAATAATGTAACAATTTTAGGGTTACATTTATACCTCAAAGTTTTTTGATCATAAGGAAATCAACCCATTAAAACTAAGGTTAGGGGTAGAATAAATTTGATACTATAAACATGTTAGAGGAAATACAAATAGCCAATAGACATATGAAAAACTGCTCAACATCACTTATAATCAGGAAATGCAAATCAGAACCACAATGAGATATCACTTCATACCAGTAATAATGGCCCATATTAAAAAACAAAAAAAAACAGGCAACAAGTGCTGATGTGGAATGGAGAGAAAGTAACACTCAAACACTGGTGGTGGGAATGCAAACTTCTACAGCTATGGAAAGCTGTGCAGAGGATCCTTAAACTACTGAAAATAGAACTACCCTTTAATCCAGCAATCCCACTTCTGAGAATCTACCCAAAGGACAAAAGCACTAATTCAAAAGAACACCTGTACTCAGATGTTTATTGCAACACTATTTGCAACAGCCAGGATAAGGAAACAACTCAAATACCCCCAAACAGATGAATGGATCAGAAAGTTGTGGTATATGTACATAATGAAATATCATTCAACAATCAAAAATAACAAATTTGATGCATTTTTGATGATACGAATAGACCTAGATGGAATCATGTTAGTGGAAATAAGTCAGAAAGAAAAAAAAAATACTGGATAATCTCACCTATAAACAGGATACAAGGAAAACAAACAAATATAAGGACAAATAAAATTTAAAATTAACTGTCAGCAGAACTAAAGTATAGAGCAAGAAATGGGCAGTGGGGTAAAATCAGGGGGAATGGGCATAAGAGATTAAGATGATGATTCATGGGTGAAAAGGTGGTGGGAGAACCCAGAGTATATAATTATGTAAAATGTATATGTGCAATCAATAAAAAAAATACATGTTAAAACAAGACATTAATTTTTTAATGGGTTATTTTCATCTTTATCACCACTCTCTCTCGTTTCCAGATACATAAAATAGCTGTCTACAAATGCTCTATCTTTACTCAAAATCAACAACTTGAAAAAGCAACTTGTCTCCAGGAAAAAGTATGTCTTGCTTTATTACTTCCATCCATTTCTTATTTTGTCTTTGATTTCAGAAGATGTTTAACTAATATAGCAAGACAAAGACAAAGAAAGCACTGAACTTTATCTTAAATAAATGAAAGGCAAACACAAATGTAATTATGGAATAAGTTTTCATTATTTAGATATCAATATTCTTGCATGATTAACTTCAGTCTTCCAGCTTTGAAACTTGTTGTCGATTTAAGGACGACTTCTCTCATTTTTTTTCTTTCCTTTTTTTTCTTTTTTTTCTTTTTGACTTAAATAGCAAAAATTTGTGTTTATTGCCCCAGAGGCTGGCAAGTCCATAATGAAAGTGCTAGTAAGGTAAAGTTTCATTCTGAGTCTCTTCTGGCTGGCAAGTGATCTCCCTGTGTGTTCAAGTAGCATTTTATTTGTGTACCCGGGGAAAGGGAGATGGCACCTTTTAGTGTCTTTTCTTATAAGGCTGTTTGTTTTACCAGATTAGGCCATCACCCTTATGACCCCATTTAACTCAAATTACTTCCAAATAGCCTTATTTCCAAATACAGCAACATTGAGGGTTAGGACTTCAACTTACAAATTTTGGAGATACACAGGTCAATCCATATATAAAGTATTACTTTATAGTCAGCTGGTCTCCCAATTCTCTTTTTTGTCTGAGTTTTCACTGATTGCCTGTGCCTCACAGGTGAGTCCTTTAGATCACAATTTCTGGCTCACTGCCTTTAAGTTGGTCCTCTTTCAGACTCTTTTTCTGAGGCTCCAGTCTTAGGTTGTCTTTTGCTTGGTCATCAACAGTGACAACCCTAAGAAATGGCAAGAAAGAATTTGTCAAGGTTGACTAGGACCACATTTGTCCTTCACTTTGTTTCTGAATGTTGCCACCAAACTGACAAAAACCCAAGTTCACAAAGTTAGAGATCTCATTGGCTTTATTAAATGCTTCATGCATCAGGTAGCATCAAGCCTAGGAAGTAGAAAGTTGCTGCTCTTAGAATGCCTTTTACTTGACTCTTATTTTGGTGTTTGACTTGTTGATTTCACAGGGGCTTTCAAATGTGATATGCATCGATCTGAAGACTCAACCCCACCTCTAACTTCTAACACTTGCAATGTCCTTGCCATAAGGCATCTTTTCATCTTCTTCTCCCTGAGCATTTGTCTTAACTAGAGCATTTGTCAATATCATGGAATACAAAAATATCAATTAGTTAATATTTGTGTAGACATGCAATTCTTCAGCAATCCAGGCATGTGAAGAGATTTCCCCAGTATCCGGGGCAGCTCTGAATTGAGCATGAACTCAGCTTTTCTCTCAAGGACAATAAGTGAAGTTCCTCTCTAACATGGCTCTGTGATAGAAGCCAAACCAGAAATAATACCAGTGCTAAGAAGGAAAGCAAAAATCCCATTTATATGCAAATACAGCACTAATATGATTAAGAATTATCATTTATTCAACAAGTCCTAACTCTACCCACTCTGATGGCTGAAGTACTGTATTCCACACAATAGCTGCTTAAGAACAGATCCATCCTCATTTCCATTGCACAGGTGAGGAAAGTAAGACACTGAAGAACTAGGTAAACTGCACAATCTCATGCAGCTGATATGGCAGCTTAGGAGCCTGGGTAATAGTCCAGGTCTGGCCCCATACTCAGTGATCTGACCTATTGTGTCTCTTCCTATGATTGACCTTATACATCATAATTTTTAAAAGTGCAGATCATGTCTTGCCAATTGTTTTCCAAACCCAAAATGAGAACACATGCCTGATTAGGGGATTTATCTTGATTTCTGGATTTTCTCCAATAAAAATTAGTTCACTCACATTTTTAAAAATCACAAAAACAAAGTTGTTCAGGTGCATAAGAAACTGTCTTAACTAAAAAATAATATCAAATCACATGAAAATCCAGAACTTTTCAGTTGCAGTCACAATGAAGGCATACATAGATTTAGAAATTAAATGTTATATGTAAATTTACTACCCAGAAGAACAAAAGAAAAGTTATATGTAACAAACACAGCCTTCAATTTTACTTCTTTGGGGGGGGGATAAAACAATGTCAAGCATATTTTCAGTGGACATGTCTAAATTTTAAGCATTTCAGTGTATCTGTACCCTACACGAGGCACCTTGAGTGGTAACCTCTTCATTGTCCCTTACTGGCCCTTGGTTTGGTCATTTCATGGCTCTGATCCTTAATATCTGAATGTTTGTGCAATGATTTTGAAATGATGTTTGTGAAGGGCTTATATGCTACCTGAATATAATACATTGAATTTATTACCAATATCACCTTTTTATTATTAATGTTTCTTTCTAGAAGCTATGTTGGCTTTGATTGCCTCCCATTCCCTTGTCAGGGAGTTTTCCCAGCTCTGTGGGGTCATGAGAGGCTGATGACCACACCTCAACTCTAGAGCTGGACTTATCACTGGTGGTGATCCAACCAGAGACTTAGCTGGAATTTCCAGATTGAAGGTAAAGTGATGTTCTTCTTTTACTTTGAATTAAAAGGTCTAGGATTGTAACCACAGAATCATCAAAGTCACATCTGTTTGATATTCCTCTAAAGGATTCAGAGAGAATTTGAAGCCAATTCATTCACGGGCAACTAAAACTGAGAAAAAAAATGTAGCTGAGTCCAACTTTGCCCTCATCCTTCCAGGTACAGCAGTGACATAACCTATGTAAGTTAGGCATTCAGAAGTTTGTCAGTGCGAAAACTTCGGAATGATTTGTTCTTAATTCACACTCACATTCACTCACCAAATGTTTATTAGTTATTTATCATGTGCTAAACTTACATGGAAAATTATGCTTTCTGTGCTCAACATTTATAAGAAATTGAGTAGTTGAGCATAATTTATAATAATAACTTGAAATGTTTGAGACTTTTTAATGTCTTAGATTTAGGGATGGTCAATGACTTTCTGGGGCAGGGCTCTGCGCTGAGAATAGGATATTTAGGAAATAGTACCTTATCTCACATTTTTGAAAACATTTGAGTCCTAAGTAATTTGTATCATGTTTAGAGTAGTGCAGAAAAACACAAATAAGAAAATAAAAACCGTCCATAGACCAAACACCAACAAGTAACTTCTGTTAATACATTGGTTTATCCATTTCCTATAAAGCCTCATTTTATGAGCAAATTATTCTTGGGTACATATGTCAGATTATTTTGACCCTTCAAGACACTGTATTCGTTTTTCTCTCTCCTCTGTCACAACTAAATTAGATGGCTGTTTAGGGTATAATAAAGATGCTTCCACTGGATAATCAGAGCAGCATTTAGCTGTGCCTTCTCATTAGGGGCACAAGTTCTGTCTAACTGACAACTGTCCGAGGTCAATTGGTCCTGTTCCGCAGGAGGTAATTACAAAAGCCGCCTGCAGCTGCTGTTTGTGCAGTTAAGCGTGAACCTGATGACACGTGAAAAATTGTCCACATTCCTAGACCAAACAGGAGGGAGGGAAAACCTGAAACCTCTAAGTTTTGAGGTCTCTAAGTTTTGCATTCCAGATTCCACTCCTCACAAATAAACATCAACTACTCTATTAGTGTGCTCCTAAATTCACCTTAGAAAGTGACCCATTAGTTAGTTGTCTCACAGAAAGTCAGGCCACCAGTACTGTCTAGGTGTTTCAGTAAATAGTACAACTCATTGGAGGAAAACAATGTGAATTTTCCCCTTGAGCTTTGCAGAGGGTGATTCTGTGAAGCTACTTTCTTCCATATCCCCATCAGAAGAATCCTTTCTTCTTCAGAAGCCCCAAGCACAGTAGAACTAGTCCCTTGCAGGTATAGGTCTATAAAAAGACAGGAGAAGGCAAAACTTCCTCTTTTACTTGTGATCCCCTTTTACTTATGATCCCATTTCTAATACTCATTTCCTTAAGGAATTATAATTAAAGTTGTGTCTGACTTATTGAAAATTTTGAGGTAAGGATATCCTAATAACTGGTTCTCAACCTCTTTTTTAATTCTTACCTTTCACATGAGTGAAGAATTCTTGTCATGAAGTCTTCTAATTCTGGTAATAGTGGAGTATCTTGCTTCACACTCAGATTAAATGTAGAAAGAAACTATTTCAAGTTACTGGAGAGTCAAGAAGGAGGTAGAATTAGATATGCAACACTTAAAGCAAAAACAATGGGTAAGATTGACATTATTTGAATTTTCCCTGGAGATACATTCCAACTGAGGTTTAGGGAATAATCTCCAGCAGATATTTGTGGAGTCATCAGAGTAGCTGGATACTGAGAGAAGTCTCAAAAAGGAGAAAGTTAGAGTTGTACTGGATTCCCCAAATTTGGGCATTAAATACCTCCCAAATTCTCAATTAACCTCTGAGCTATGCTTGTGTAGGCTAGATAGATTCTAAAGAATTCAAAAGGCGAGAACTGGAAAGCAGAAGGATCTCTGCATGGTTTTCAATGAACTCTTGTTAGTGGATACAGAGTTTGGATTTTGAAATCCATCAAGTTAAAGGAGTTTGATAAATTCTCAAGCTTCCATAAAACTCCAGAAGGGCCATACATCAAAAGTAAAGAACTCCTTTCAACCTCTAAAATATCATGCTAAATGAAAGATGCCAGATACAAACAACTACTTCTTGTTTTATTTCTGTTTGTAGAGAGGGTTAGAGAAAGTCAATTTGAAGAGAGAGAACAGATCCATAGAGCAAGAGCTGGGGGCAAGAGAGCAGATTAACCAGACAGGCATTTTGGAGTGAGGGAAATGTTCTAAAACTGGATTGTGGCTAAGTAAAATGCTGTACACTCTGGAATATTATTCCATCTTAAAGAGGAAGGAAATTCTGACTTATGACACAACAGAGATGAACCTTAGAATTATTGTATTGAGCTAAATAAGCCAGTTACAAAGGACAAAAATCTACTGATGATTTCACTCTGAGGCATCTAGTGGAGTCAAATTCATAGTGACCAAAAGTAGAATGGTGATTTTCAGGGATATGGAGCAGAGAGTGACAGAGAATTACTTCAGTGTACAGAGTTTAAGCTATAAAATATAAAAAAAATTCTGAAGATACCTCACAACATGAATGCACTTAATGCCACCAAACTATAGTCTTAAAATGATTAAAATGATAAATTTGATATTAAAGAACTAGATGGTAGTTATAGTTGCACAGCTCTATAAATTTACCAAGAACCATCTAATGTATCATGATTTATTACTTATCTGGGGGTTAAAAATGCTAAAGTAGCATAAAAGAAAATATTCATGAGCTACAGTTGACTCTTGAACAACTTAGGCTTAAACTGCCAGATTGAACATATAAATTTTCCTATAACAGAAAATAAATAATAGCAACACAGAGCAATACTGTACATGTATCTAATCTTACTTATGATTTCCTTAATAACAATTTATTTTTTCTGTCATGTTTTATTATATAAATATAAAGCATGTTAATCAGTCATCATTGACTCACATTTCCGGTCAACAGCAGGATACTAGTAGTTAGAAATTGGGGGAGTCAAAAGTTATACTTGGATATTTTACAGTGAAGGAGTTGGCCCCCATGTTGCTCAAGAGTCATGTATCACTATGAGTCCTTGTATTATGTAAAAAGTAATAGCCTAATTCAAGTGAGAATATAAGGAAGCATATTAGTCTCCCCAGAATATTTTTTTGGTCTTGGATTAGCTATGACAGATGTCAATTTAATAATTTTTCTGTTAAAACTATTTAAAACATATCTTGTGAAAGTTGCTCTACAAGCAACAAATTCATTGGAATGTATTGTATAATAATAGGACATAAATATTTTCAATAGAAAAATAAGGTTTTTCTTCAAGTATTCAATTATTTTCTAAGTCATTATCTCATATAGATTCAGAGAAAATTCAGAATAAATCATAGTGATGTGCTTGACAGAAAGTTTTGTACAAAAATACCAGGAGCTTTCAAATTCATTTTAACTCTGCTATTCCTCACTTCTAGTCTTTATATTGCTAGATAAATTTTAAATATGTCTGATTTAAAAGGAATATAAAAGTTTGGGTTAGAGGACAAAACTCTATAAAGAAAAACTATCCCCCTAAAACTTGATATTATTCTGTGATTTTATAATAAAAATAGGAAATAGTTATTGAATGTTTATCATAAGTCAAAATCAAGCATTAACTATAGTATACTATTAGATAGTTATTGAATGTTTATCATAAGAGTCAAAATTAAGAATTAACTATAGGATAAAATATAGGACTATAGGGTAACTACCTGAACTTCAAAGAACTCTACTTAAAATAATACACAATACACAAATAATAAAGATTATGCAAAAAAGTACACATATAACTATAATTTAAGACATTATTTAAAAAATCCAACATGAATTTATCAAGTTTAAAGAAAATGAATTTGTCTCTGGTGGTAGAGATTAAGAAAATCATCAGGGTATTTGCAACAGACCTTGAATGATGAGCTTTAAGCCTGGGGCTGAACTATATTCTCAGAGGCACACAAGTGAGAACTATAAAGAACATGAGAGGACTATTCAATAATTCAGTTTGTCTTTATCACGGGGGACTTATTAGAGGAGCTGTCTGAAATAATTTGGCCAGGTAATCCGGGCATCTGCTAAAGAAACATGTAGGTCGCCCAAGATATTTAGTACTTTATTCTTAAGGAAGTAATTTTTCTTATGCCATGGGGCTGACATAATCAAATTCTATTCTTGGGGAAGATGAGTATGGCATATGCATTAGAAGCAAGAGAGATTATAATCAGAGTCCCCCTCAAAATTATCCTATCATCTAGAGGGCCACAGCATGCTTTGAACAGGAAGCTAGTGTGATATGGGATGAATGAGGGTGATACTAAAACAAAAGCCAGACCTAATTCCTAGGAAGATCCTAGCATAGGACCTACCCTAACCCCCAAACACTTTATGTTATCTCCTAAATGTGTCCTGGGTTGCAGTTCCACATTAGGTACAATCATGTAAAAACCAATGACATCTCTATAACAAAGAGCAAATCAAAACACATGCAAATCACCAAAATAAAAGGTAGAGTGAAAAAGAAACTATAGAGAAAACTTTCTATCTTTCAGCACATGATCTGGCACTACCTAGTCAGCCATAACTGAACCCGGCAGACTAGGAGTTGCCAGGACTTAAAAACAAGTATGTCCACTAGGATAAAGATAACTGGAAGGACAGACTCAGCTTCAGTTGAAAGACAAAGTCCAGTTTGTTGAGCAGAATGTAGTATCTACAATGTTCAACTACCATCTGAAGAAGAAATTCAGATAAACTATCTCACCATGAAGCATTCAGGACTCAGTGACAATGAGCTCCTAGTTTACAGAGAAGAAATAGGAGAACCCACAGCACCCCGTAATCACAGATGCCATCAAAACAGCTGGTCGCTGGAGCACCAAGTCATTCTGTTATTATACATACAACCCTTCCTACTGGATGTGAGTTCAGGGTTAAGACCCCAAACTGGAGAGGGTTGGCCAACTGCTATATGATGAGACCCTAGAGATTCGCCCATATTACAGACTCTCTCATCAAGGCAAGTAAACTACCAGGTCTGAAGTACAGACAAGTCAGAATGTCAATTACCAAAACCAATATAAGGTAGCTGAAAGGAATCAGACAAATAAATATTCAAACTCATTTTTTTGTATTAATAATACAATACTTTTGGATAGAGGAAATATTTACCATGTTTATACATGTCTATGGGTTCTTTATAAATTCAAAACATTCATTATTAGGGACATGGTTGGGATAAGAATTAAACTATAAAATTTCCTAGTTCATGAGAGTTGTAATTTGAATTAAAGTATTATAGAGTTCAAGTTATAAATCAACATAACTGAGCCAATCATACTCACTGGTCCAGAACTCAAAGCAAAAATACTTGACTGCATTTTTTCTTTTCCAAATATCTCTGGGGGGAAAATTTTGTCAATGGTGTGATAACATAGAAATGTGATGTTCTGTACTCTGATATTCTGATCAGTGAGCTATTAAACTGAGAAAGAGGAAAAGTGAAATTTGGTTATGTGAACAAGCCCCAGGAATATGAATTAGTCATCAGATGAACTGAGATAACTTGATTCCCTTCAGTACTTGAAGACGTCATTGCATAAAAAAAATTAAAGTTTTCAACTTTGACAAAGAACTACTTTCAACTATAATGTTTTTTTAGGCCTAAGAACTAAAATTATCACTTAGATTTATATAACAACAATTTTGGTTGAAGCAGCTGAACCTCCATCTAGCTATCTTAAGCTGAAACAGTGTAAGGGATGGATTGAGGTTTGGCAGATTTGAGACAAGGCTGGGAAATTGGATCTGGAAAAGAAAAAGTAAACCAAGCCACCATGGGGCAGCAGAATCCCCACCAAATTCATAGAGAACACCATCACCACGAGATGGATGAATTAATTCCATCTCCAAATTAGGATTATTTTTCAAGATTGAGAGTTCAGAGACTTCTCTTGGTCAAACTAAGTCAGATGTAATTCTCTAGTGATGCAGTGCAGTAGAAGGGAGAATCTGGCTTCTATAGCTTCCAAAGGGAAAAGCAATTTCTCCTTCGACTGCATATAATTGAAGATTTCCAAAAAAAAAAAAAAAAAATGCTAGGTACAGATATAAGGAGTACTAAATGTTGAACAGCAAAAAAATATGTAAGTATCTACTGCAGTCTAGTCACTTTGAACCTTATTTTCCTCCTGTTTCACACAAACCAATAATCCTAACAAAATTGAAAACACATTTATTCTTTAACCCAAAAGGAAATACCTAACCAGGATCCTAGTTAAGACACACTTTACCACCTTATTAAAAACATGTGGCCTATAGATAACCACAAATAATTCACTCTATAAAGCAGGGGAGTGAGGGGAGGAAGGAGATATTCGTTAAAATATGTACCCTTGATCAAATAAAAAATCTAATATAACAGGTTCTAGTTCTTACATTTACAAATAACCACAAAGCTATTGCTACCATTGTTTACTTTCCTTCCCTTGGCATATCCACGTTCCCTTTGCTTCAGTCAAAACAGGTGGTTGGAGTTCTTTGCTTTGTTAAATAACACAATTTGTTAACTGCATTGCTAAGATCCTGGTGGAACTACCTGCATGAGTTGTACTAATGAAGTACATGGTGAAAGGTGGAGGCTCCCGAGGTTCACAGGGTTTGATCCATACTCCCGCTGTCACCATTGAAATAAAACCTCTATTTCTCTTTGATAGTCAAGGCTTCTCAATACTATAGTATAGTTATCTCTTTTTGTCCTGCTAGTCCTGGGGAGTGATGAGGCTGGAATGGCTACATGGCACCAATTTACTAACATCAGGGATGAGAGTTTAAGGGGGGAAAAAAGCAAGAAGGTTATTAGGAATAATCATCCTTTAGTTCCAAAATCTCTTAGTTGGTCAAAGCATTTATGTTATTATATCGATCCTACTGATGATTATGGAAATAATAGTTAAGTGGAACTACCCAGCCTTTGCCATTCTTGGATCTTCCAACTTGCACCAAAGTGTAATACCTATTGCTACTGTGTGCCCAGTAGCAATTTCTTAAGAATTCCCAGTCTTGAGAAAATAACTCTGTTCCAAATATGATGTTTCCTTTTTCAAGTTATATCTGAAAACCATTTTGAAAGGGAGTGGATTGTAAGTCATTTGGGGATGTAGTTCTATGATGTGTTCACAAGTGAGGGCTCCATATTTCCCATTGCTTCGAATTCTTAACACCTTCCTTACTGTTGTCATTATTATTGCTATGTATTAGTTTTTCATTATTATTATTCTGTGCCAAGAAATTTTCTTTATCAGTTTTGATATAGGCAAGTATTGAAACCATTTTAGGTTAAATCAGCCAAATACATTACTGAAACCACATACAGTTTCTCAGGTTTGCTCAGAATGAAAACTGTCTGTTAAGAAAATTCATGTTTTAAACACTAGCCAGATATATGACCATATTCCTCCTTTTGGTCAAGCACCAGTAAAGTCACTCCCATCTATGCTTCACAGACATTGTCTCATTAAAAGAGCAAAACCCAAGGATTCTTAGAGTGTAAAGCAGACGTGATAACCGCTACACTGTGGAATCTGACGGATTCTTAGAGTATAAACCTCTTCCAAGGAGGGATCAGCTCATGTAGGGATTTAACTCTAGTTATTCCTTTGAGAAAAGTAAAGGTGGGGAATAAGAGACTAGATGTCTTCTTTCAAGAAGATCTTTATTTACCTTGGGCAAAAGAATTAAAATATCTTAAAGCAAGATAAGAACAATTTCTCAGGCCAGCAAAGAAAGTTAGAAAGTTTTTTTTCTTCTTTTGGGAAAACAGAAAACTATAAGAGTGGGGAACTGGGTTACTGTGAGGAGTTCTCTTGTGGATTACATCCCACTGCCCAGAGACCTAGTCTTCCAGGATGAGTGTAAATTTCCATGGGAGTAACATACACAGTGAAAAATACATTCAATTGATATAATTTGTCAATCTTTAAAATCAAAATCTTCTTCTGAATTTAGCTATTTCAGCCTTACAGCTTCAGGAATATGAATTATTTGATAACAGTTATAGAATATTGCTGAATTTCAATCCATGCCTTAAACTTAGAATTTAAATTTATCACTCCTGACTTTAAATTGTTCAATGTTATCAAAAGCTGCCACCCTTATTTTATTTGTTGCTGTCTTTCATAATGCTTTTATGATGATGGAAGCTTGGTCCACCAGAACATTCTCCTCAACATGTCCTTGAGGTGGATATTGATAGGCAATGATTTCATTGACTATATTATCAATGGGTTACCATCCCAGATGAATAATTCCTTCATTCAATTGCTTCCCTGATATCTCAGATTGAAAAACTGTCTCCAATTTCCCATATTTCCATAAAGATTAGGTACTTAAAACTCTGCTTTCTGATATAAATTTCCAAACAGTTTGTTCAAATTCAAAACTGACTCTCTTATGTATAAGCTGTGTGAATTTGAGCAAACTCTCTATACTTCAACTTTCTGCCTCTGAAAGTCAAGAAAACTGTGCCTACTTCAATGGCTATCACAAGGAGGGAGTTCACACATGTAGAGTGTTCTTGGCAATTGAATATGCTCAATAATAGCTAGATATTGTTACAAAAATTGTTAATAAATAACTTATTCTAATTATTATCAGTCAGAATTCATAAATGAATTATATAAGTGAAAGAAACCAAATCTGGATATATTCAACAAAGCCAAGAGAAATAACTGGGTTATCTAGAGTCACAGGATGGATAGAAGGGGTATATTAAGCAGTCTTGGATATCCTTGGGGATGGGCTGTTGCTCTCACATTGCAGACTTGGCAATGGGACAACACCACTTCTACTACCATGAAAGACAACAGCAGGTCCTGTCAAGCCTGCAGTTGCATGAGGCAGCACTTGTTTGACTGAGTCTACACCACATGCTCTGGGCACAAAGTACCACCAAGAATACAAAATAGAGGCTTCCCTAAATGGTAGTTGAGTGTTCCTAGGACAAGGGAATTAGATATTAAAAAGTTGGAAGACAAGTATTGAATTCATTAGCCAGTATTAAGTGTCACAAATATGAGTAATCAATAAGCTGTAATTTCAGACTTTTAAATGTGAGTCTCCTCCAAAGCTCAGTGTTAATATTCTCAATACATATGTGGCTAGGATGAACAAGAAAGGACCTAGGAGTTGGGAACACATACAAAAAGTCAAAAAACCACATTGGCAAATAAACCAGTTGATGTCTGCCTCAATTACCATGATATGAACTGGTTTACAAGGCAGCCATGAAGAGGTAACACTCATATCTCCTTTCAGACGAGATCGGGCCCGTTCAGGGTGGTATGGCTGTAGACTCATATCTCCTTTCAAAGAATCTTCAGGAGGTAATGTTGCCTCCAGGTGATGGCATCAGTTCATTTTGAGTCCCCATCACACTCAGGCCACACTTCCTCCAGAAGGGTCCCAACTGACAGCTGGGCACTGCTGGCTGCCGGTACCACCCTTCCTACCACTCTCCCAAGGCCAGCCTTTGCTCAAATGTCTCTCCATCAGCTTGGACTCAACTTTCTTAGAGCCACAGCTTGACTCTGAACCTAGTCTTTCTTCCTCCATTCACAAGTGCCAGCCCCAGATAGTAGTGTGAAGCAGAACTGAGTAGTAAAAATATAATATCGTTTCTGTTATGACATATCTGGTATATCAAATTTGTAAGCAGCCATGTTGAAAGGGTAAAAAGAAACATGAAATAAAGTTAGTTATATAATACACATTTAATTACTTCTTTTTTATGAAATATTCTTTAACATAGAGTCAGTATATCCCAAGGAGGTATTTTACATTTATATGTATGTGAAGAATTTTTTTAATTGTCATTAATACCATGCTTGAAAAATCCAGGGTGCATTTTACACATCTCAATTCAACATAGTCACACTGCAAATGTCCCATAGTTCCATCTGGCTTGTGGCTATCCTATTGCACAGTGTAGGCCCCAAGGTTTATACTGGCTTCTTCTGCCCCTTTATCTTTCTTTCTTATTTTAGACTAGGTTTTGCTATATTGCCCAGGGTTGTCTCAAACCCATGGATTCAAGTGATTCCTAGCCTCAGCCTCCCCCATAGTTGGGAATACAGGAGTGTACCACCACACCCAGTTTGCCCCTTTATCATTCACAGATGCTATCTACCAAAAATTCTTTGCATGTCTAATTCTGTCTGAGCATGCTTCTTTTTGGACCTAAGTTGACATGGTTTAATTGTCCCGGTCCTGGCTCACTACTTCATTATCACTGGTCTAAATCCTGATGTCAGGTTGTCATTGTCATTGTTGCTGTATCACTCTCTTGCTCAAAATCCTTCAGTAACCACCCTTCATGTGAATCAAGTGAAAATCTTCCACTTGATTCCTAGTTCTATCCACAATACCATGATCCTTTGCTTAGTCGGTTCCATTCAGTGTGTTCCCACATCCGTCTCTTTGCAGCCCAGGCAATCTCCTGACTGTCCCTCAAACAGACCAGCCTCTCTCAGTTGATCATGTTGTTCCATCTCCTAAAATGCTTATTTCTTTCCATGGAGCTCACTTGAGGCTAACTTTTAAAAAATCAATACTGGTATTGTCTACATATTTAATATTTTTAAATTATTTTGGGACACTGCTAGCATATTCACTTATGAAGTAATATTTGTAATTTTCAGGAGATAATCTAAAATAATATTTGTCTCCAACCATCATTTAACCAGCATATATTTTACTCAGGATATATTGACTCAATAGACAATAAACACTGGGAAGCAAAAGAAGTAAAATCAATAATTTGTTTTCAAGGTGCGATGTTTAATTTCATGGGGTAGTAAGCTGGGTTATGCTGCCCTATCACTTGGTCAAACACTAGAATAGCAATTGCTTTGAAGATATTTATGAGATGCGAACACTATTTGTAATCAGTTACCTTGACATAAAGCAGATTACTCTTCAGCATGTGAGCAGACCTCCAGGAATCACTTGAAGGCTTTCAAAATAAACAAAGGTTTCAGGAAGAAGAAATTCTGTTTCAGGACTGAAACAAATATACACCTGAAATGTATATAAAGCTCTAAGTCAATGTTACTTCAATATAATTTTATCTTAAAAAGAGAACAAAGGCTGAAGCACAGAAATTCTGCCTGCACTATGACACTTCTCTCCAGATTTCAGACTCGAGACTGCATCAGCTTTTACCTGGAGGCCCAGCCACTCTGTTTGGTCACCAATCTTGGACTTGCCAACTCCCACATCTCCATGAGCCAGTTCCTTAAAATAAATTCCTTTTTGTATATATATAAATCCCATGGTTTCTGTTTTTCTGGAGAAGCCTGAATAATACACAACGATTTTTCTTTGTGTTGTGGAGATGAAACGGGAAAACTTGGGAAGTTAATTGATAGCTGAAGATAACAATATGTTGCAAAATAAATAATTATAATGTCAAATTTATTCTACAAGGTCACATTCTCAAGTATTAAGAAAAAAGAGCACAATGCTCCAGAGACCTCAATGAGAGACAAATCAATCAACTGCTTTGGTGTTTAAGCTTGAAACTATTTGAAAAATATAAAATGTACTTGTTCACATCTCAAACCCAAACTCTTGAAAAAGCACAGCCCACATTTGATCTGTTTGGATTTTGATAAAGAATTTTTTGCTGAGACCGAAAAGAGAAAACATGACCTAGTTAACTTCAGGCAAAACTAATCTTGCAAATTGATCAAAAAACTTCCTAGCAAAAATTCTCTTGCTAAAGAGCCTTGGGATTATCTTAGTCAGAATTTTAAAGATCCCAGTCTTCATCAGGACAGAAAACTATGTTTTTCAAACCACATGCCCAAGAAAAAGGCTGTGTCATTTGCTTGATTCGAGAGGCAATTTTATTTTAACATGACATTTCTTAAAAGGCTAAGTTGTATGATTTCCCCTCTTACCCTACTTTTTAACTTACCTTTTATGCAAAGTATTTCTGAATTTGGCAAACTCAATTTTACCTCCTTTTATATCACAACTGACATAGTTGACATTGTTGAGCTTGTGGTTACTCAATCATAATCAATGACTGCAACCCCCCCAAAAAATACTAATAATAAGGCAAATTTTTAATAAAATGTTTTAATGTCTGATAAAGGAATGCAATCAAAATCTGCAAATAATTCCTAAAATTTAACACTAAGAAAACAACCCAATTTAAAAATGGGCAAGAAATACAGAACAGTCACCTCACCAAGGAAGTTACAAATATGCACATAAAAAGATGCTTCACATCACTTATTGTAAGAAAACGCAAACTGCTAAAAGCAATGAGCTATCAGTAAACAATTGTTAAAATGATCAATATCTAAACATTAATAACATCACAAACTGGTGCTCACTCATTGTTAGAAGTATTACAAATGGTACTGCCACTCTGGAAGAATTTCCATAGTTGTTTACACACACACATATATGCTTACTAATACACTTTTTCCATTCAGTTGAGCAATCATACTCCTGTGTATTTAAAAATTAATTGAAAATCTGTCTATACAAAACCTGCGTATGAATGCTTATAGCAATTTTATTAATAATGCCAAAACTTGGAAGCAACCAAAGTATCTTTCGGTAGGTGAATGGATAAATAATTAATTATATACAGTCAGACAATGAAATGTTATTTGATGCTACAAAGAAATAAACCATTAAGTCATGAAAAAATAGGAAAGAAATAAATGCCTATCACTAAGCAAAAGAAACTAAGCTGAAAAAGTTACCTATTATTTGATTCAAATTGTATTACTTCTGGAAAAGACATTAAAATGTACAAAACTATATGTACAACAAAAAATTGTTAACAAAACATAGACATTTTTAGGGTTGTGAAATTCTGTGAGATATTACCATGTAAATACATCATCAGGTAGTTTTATAATGTGTCTGAAAATACACTCACAGACACAGCCAGCATAAATGCCTGTCCACATACCTAGATAGTATATCCCAGTCAAATTGAAACATAAAATTAACCATCCACATTTACTACTAAACTGGGTCTTGAATAATCTGATATCTTTCATTCACTGACATTTGTCTCAACTTGGTGCTATCAATCATGTTATTTTGGACTTCAGTGCCTTCCTAAAAGAAAAGATGATAGCACCTCTACCTTTATGGAAACCATTCTTTATTTCCATTAAAAAGAATGTTATGGAGTTTAAAAGAGCAAATGTTGAATGGCACATGTAGAATTCAAATAGTTTTCCACGTAATAAAAAAAAATCTTTTAGCAGTCATAGGTTAATCCCTTTCCTGAACTTTGAAAGTAAATACCTCTTCTTAAAGAACTTTCACTTTCTCCAGAATATTCCTTAAAGAAACATCTAGATTTAGGAGTAAAGTTGACTGATGGCATGCAATTAGAAATTTCAGTTTGTGTTGAGATAATTGACCATTTTATTTATGTTGCAAGGCAGTGGACTTGGAGAACCATGAGAGGCTTAAAAATAATTAAGGGGTGTTAACTGCCCCCAGAACCTTCTCAAAGGGAATGAAGAGATATAATACACCTAGGTTTAGATGCCAAATGCACTTTGAAACTTAAATGCTGGTTCACAGTGTTTTGCATATTTGGTTTTTTGTTTGTTTGTTTTTATTTTTTTATTTATTTTATTTTACACCATTACCTACCCTGGGGTTCTCTCACCACCTTATTACCCGTGAACCATCATCTTAGTCTTTTGTTTTTTGCATTTTTGAAAGGAATGCGAGGTATGTAGTGCAGGCCTGGGTAATAGCCTAACTCAGCAGTTGGCCCCATGTAAGAGGGAGCAGATGACTCTCTCCCTAAATAACCTTGGCCAGCGAGGCACACACTCAGTGTGTCTGCTAGGACTTGTTCCTATGAATGCCATCCTCCTTTAAGAAATTCAGACTCATAAAGAAAAAGTCATTTCCTTAAGAAACGCAGGCTTTAAGGAGAAAGAGAATTTCCCCCAAACTTCATCCTGTCACCAAACCCAGCTTGAAATGGTGATAAAGTGTAAATAAATTTCATCTCTCCCCTTCACCAGGGATCCATCCTTTTCTTCCCCACCTTGGACAAAAGACATTAGAGAAAGCATTAGAACGTAACTCATATATTTTGAGTATGTGTCTCTATGTAGAAGTTTTTTAATTTGATGTAGGTCCATTTGTTTACATTTTGCTTTAGTTTCTCTTGCTTTTAGAGTTAAGTTCACAAAGATATCACAGAAGTTGGTATTATGATATCAGTTCTTATAATCAGGTGCCTATCCATTTTGAATTTGTTGTGTATGTTGTGTGAGATCATGATCTATTTTCATTCTTTTGCAAGCAATTGTCCAGTTTTCCCAATAATATTTGTTAAATATTTTCCTTTCTTCATTTTATACTCTTGACTCCTTTTTCATAAATAACTGTACATACATGTATACATTTATTTCTGGGTTTGACTTTTTTGAGTGGTAGTATTGTATATGATTATTAAGTTCCTTTTTCAATTCTTAACACTTATGACTTAAAAAGTTTATAATGAGAAATCATATCATCTTCACAAGAATTCTTCTTAGTAGAATTGGCAACACAATACAGTGTAAAGATAGAATTATCTGTGCTTTGGTAACAAATAATAATAATTTTTCTTATTGTACATATAATTTTAAACACTACAATGTAAAGATAGAACTGTTCTATCAAAGATAAAATTGTATCAATTCTATCGATACAATGCAGGCAGATGCCAAACAAATCAAAGAATTGAAGCTACCTCTTCCTCTTCATTAGGAGATATGTAATTGTTAGCACTTCTCTAGTTGTATAGTCAAGAAGTCAGCTGGTAATGATCTAAGATTTCACTTGCAAGTAATAAGCTTTCTGTCACACTTACGGGTCAAAGATTTTAAAAAATAATGAAAAAATTATTCACAGCAAAAGCAATAGTCAGAACTTTTTAGCCCAGAGTTGTAGTAGGCAGTCTCATATGAATACCTGCATAGGCAGTGTGTCAAGTAATAGCAAGAAATCTTCCAATTTCATTGTAGTGGAAGCCAGGATGTTCTGTGTCATGGGGGGATGTGTCAATCTGGGGAAGTTGCAGTTCTGAGAAATGGTTTGGTAAAAAGTTCTTCAGCTATGCATTCTCGATGTATCCAGCAAGAAAATGCAGGAAAGCGCAAGGAGGACAACAGTGAATTGCTTCCCCCAACCTGAGGTGTGAAGAAAGATAAATTTTGATAGAGACAAAAGGCAAAGAGAAGATAAAATGGTTGTATAAATGATAAGAAAGCCTGACAAATGTTTTTAAAAATTGACATCAAGGAAAAAGATATCTGAGCATTTGGAATCTTGTAATTCGGAACAATATATTCTATACTGAAATTCATAATGAGAAAATCAGTCCCTGTATTGGATCCAGCATGCATTAAGCTCTTAAATGATGGAAAGTATAGAAAGATCAGAGAAGAACTCAGACCATGGTCACACATGTCTGGAATGTGTGACCAAAATTGGGCACTTGCCTTAGGAATGCTGAATAAATTCAAAGGGAAAAGACAAACTATAATGTGAGTGGACATCAGGTCCACCTCTATTAAGAATAGTGCCCAAATTTATATTTTACCACTCTTATATTTATTCTGCTTTTTTTTTTCCTTTTGAGACTAGGTCTTGCTATTTTTGCCCGTGGAACCGCAGGCTCACATTGCTCAGGGTACCACAGACTCAAGCAATCCCCTGCCTCAGCTTCCCAGGTAGCTGGGATTACAGGCGTGAGCCACCACGCCCAGATGTTTTTTGGGACTAGGTTTCGCTATGTTGTCCCGAGCAGGACTTGAACCACGATCCCTAGCCCTAGCCACTTCATAGGCTGAAGCTTACAGTCACGAGCCACCGTGCCCGACTTATTCTGCTTATTTATTAACTAAGTAAATATTCATTGAGGTGCCCGGGCAAGATTAGAGAAAGAACATTTTCAGAAGTCATGTAGAGAAGTTGGTTGGTTATTGTTCTGGCTTTTGTTTTACAAGCAATTTCACATCCTGTATAAAATTCTTTTTCTCCAAATAAAATTTTCTCTTTATTTGAGGCTAGGTCTTGCTTTGCTGCCTGGGGAACCGCAGGCTCATGTTGCCCAGGATACTACAGACTCAAGCAATCCCTAGCCTCAACTTCCCAGGTAGCTGGGATTACAGACATGTGCCACCACATCCAGCTATTTTTTGAGCCTAGGTCTCATTATGTTGCCCCAAATGGGTCTTGAACCAGCGGACTCAAGCGATTCCCAGTCTCAGCCTTGCTTCATAGGCAGCGATTAAAGGCACGCACCACTGTGCCTGGCCCCAAATAAAATTTTCTTGAATCTGTTCATGTTATTTCCCATGCTAAAGTTTTTCTTCTCTTGTTGTACATTATACATGTGCCCATTAAGCTTTTTTCCAGGATCCCTTGTATATTATCCCAGGGACATGTTTTGTCTTTATCCTTGTCTACAATTCTAGTGTTACGGTATTTGTAAAATTTCTGCAATGAGATGAAAATGCTACTCTTCATTTTCTTCACAATTCAAGACCACTTCTCTGAGAGCTGCTCCCACATAAGTGAGCCACCTACACAAGATTAGCACATCTTATTGGTTTTTGTTTCATTGTGCTTTGTAGATATGGGGTGTTTTACCATCATTGAAAATTTGGGCCAGGCCAATATTGATAAATCTATTGACATCTATCAGCACCATTATTCTAACAGATACAAAGTAATTTTCAGTCAAAATATATGCATTGTATTTTAGACATGATACTACGCCCACACTTAATTGACTACAATATAGTGTGACTATAACATTTATATGCACTGGAAAGTCAAAAAGGTGACTTGTTTCATTGCAATATTCAATCTCTTACAGTGGTCTGGAACTGAACCTGCAATATATCACTGAGGTGTTCCAGTATTCCTGCAGTCACTCAATCATTAAACAAATGTTTACAGAGCCTCTTCCATCTTCCAGGTTGCAAATCAGCAGTAAACAAGTCAGAACATAGCCCAAGTAGTTAGAGATTGGAGATAAACAAGATGCAAACAACAAATGCATATCCTTAGATATTGTAGAAATAAATAAGGCAACTAGATGGGGAAAACAAACATAAAGTGTAGGTGACTATAGAAAAAGCCTCTGAGGTAATGTTGTAACTGATATTTAGATGAAAGAAACCAATCCATGAATACCCAGGTGTAGAATGTTCCAGGCAGAGGAAACTATAAAGACAAAAGAGTGATTGGGCTCTCTCATGAAATTGAGAGTGACCAGAAGGGAAAAGAACTGAGAGATCTATAATATCTCTCAATAATGTGGAATTTAGACCCAAGAGAGTTTAACTAAGACTACAACTGCTTAGCTAGCTGATCTTCTAATTGTTAGTAGATCATAGAATTATTAGAGAACCCAAAATCCTGGTTACAGACTACTTTATCTCAGCCTTTCAGTAATAGGTATTCAGAGACTTTGTCTTTTTATTTTTCCTCATAAGACTATGAATATCATTTGTTAATGATTGGAGTTTTGGTTTCTTTTATATATTTTATAGTTACCAATTTTAAAATGATTTTTAAGATCCACTATGTCACCGTGTTTTCTCAACCTTCTCATGTCATGTTGAACATAGCAATATATCAAGGTAGGAATAAAAAAGAAAACATAGAGATTACTTTTAAAACGTCATATAACAGAATTGAGTATTTCTGTCACCAATCAAATGCTATCATGAGTCAGAAAATATAGTATATTTCCCTGCATTAGAAAGAAGTAGAAGAAGGAAAGAAAAAGAATCCTCTTGGTAACCTTCAACAGGACAGATTGTCATGTAGAGAGTAAGTGAGGAAGGATAAGAATCTAGCCTATTTGCCTTGAGTTATTCTTCACACTGGATGTAAAGAGACAGAAGTGCCAGATCTAAGCTATTATTGGAAGCATTTTGCCAAAGACATGAAAGCTGACTGCGTCTTACCCAAATAATGTTGCTGGAGAAAGAAAGCTCTTTGCACATTTGTATTTGTTGGTAAACAATATTTTAACAGTCAGTTGTTTTAGAAATAACTCTATGCCTGGACCATTTTAATAAAATTTAATCCAATAAAATTTTAATTTTTTAATCTCCATTTGTAGTTTATTTTTTGTTTGTTTGATTACATAGACCTATATCTATAGTTGTAATAATTTTTTTTGCCACAATCCTTTGTTCTTATAAAGTTTTTGTTTGTTTGTTTGCTTTTGGAGAGAAAAAAAAAATGTTGGCTCCATTTCTGGTCATCTAAGATGAAGTAGGTTGTACTGGATGGGTGGAATACAACTTTGGCTTTAAGTTTTTCACAACAGAATGACAACTTTGCCTTCTGTGCATCTGGTCTCTCAGCATATGGTTCTCACTTTTATCAGCAAGATAGATTTCATGCAGAATAAGCACTTGTCAGAGAAATGGACTGCAATTCAGACTTTTTCTTATGTAGAATATGACAGTGGAATGGACAAACAAACCAGCTATACTTTTAGGTATTCCCAAGCCTTTTTTTTTTTTGGTATTATTAGTTCAACTGAAGTGCATTCCAAAATCCTACTATCTCAGCTGCTCAATTTCACACTATATTCCTTATAAAGTGTTGATTCTAAAAGGTTTAATGAATGAAATACCTTTGTCCTTTTCTCAATGTGGACTAGATTTTTCCTATAAAAAAAAAAAGATCCATTCTGTAACTATACTAAGTTTTCATTCCAGACAAATGTTGCTTTCAAATGTTGCCAGTGTTCTTCCTTTTTAAAAAAATTTAAACTATAAAATTAGAATGATAGTATTCAATGCATCCATGTTTTGACTCAGTTCTTTGGAAAGTCAGTCATATTTGTGACCATTATACCAAATATTTCACCTCAGATTAACAGTCAACATCCTTTCAAGCTCTTAAAAATTGCTTATACTGTTATCATTAATTTTACACTGTGCTAACCTTTATAGTCACCATAAGACCTTTTTATTGTATATAAGATTTACCAAAAAACTGATACATACTAGAGTTGAAAGGAGTAATTCAAGGATCCAAGCCAGTTCTGTGGACTAAAAGGGCTGAACTTAGTGACTTCACTGCAAGTTTCTGATAAGAGAGAGGAGAGCATTTCTTCAGGAGTGTTATTTAAACAAATATGAAAAAGACATATTCTCTGTAGTAGTGAATATATGCCCGAACATAGTAAAGAACTGATGGGAGGAAATGTGTAACATAAAATTGGAAAGACATCAGGGTCAATCTGTGAGTGCTTGGATATATAGTTTATGAGTTTAATTCTATAAGTAATTTTTGAGCAAGGAAGAGGCTGATGAAATTGCCTGGATAATTATAACCAAGATGGCAGCATTAATTAATAAGCCTACATCCCTCTGGAGGGTAGGTCATTTGTTGTGTGAGATGTTCAGAGTTTGTTTTTTGCCATTAAACTTTAAATCCCAGCAGGATATCTTGGTGAAAATGCCCAATTGATTGTGAGATAGGCATCTGGAACTTGATATCAATGTCAGAGACAGATTTGGAAATTATTCACATAGAGCAGCATTAGAGATGTAGTGCTCTGGGTTCATTCTCCTTCAACAAATATTTTAAGTAACCCCAGAGAGTTGTGACATCCAAAAAAGAAAAACACTAGGCACTCTTGAATTAGAAGGATAAGAGGGGACACCAGGATATTTGAGTAACTTCAAAACTGACTCCTTTTCTCAGTCCAAAAAAGTGGGCAAAATTTAGAGTAGTTTTTAGTTGCTCAATTCCTGTTTATAATTCATTGATAAATTGGGACAGAGAGGCCAAGTAATGAAACTGATCCTAGAGGAAAAAGTAAAAACTGTATGCTATCTATATACTGAGAAAACAAATTCTTTAGGGAATAGTAAAAGAGCATACTGCCAACTCAGCTGGAAAAAAAATGAATAGGAAGCAGTGACTTAAGGTTGTTCTCTGACACCCTTATATTACAAATATCACCCAGTGTCAAGCAAAATAAGCTCACACCATGAGAAGCCACAGCCCACTGTTAAAATCACTAAATAGAATGGAAGAAAAAGGAAAAATAAAGGTAATAGTGGCACCTTTACAGCAAATGTAAAGTCTCTGGGATGTGGGACTCAGATATATTATAAATGAGCAACATAGGTTAAGTTCAGAAATAACATGGTGCTAATGGTAGATTGTCAAAACTGGTTAGTCTGAATGAAGTTGTGTCTGGCTGTGAAAGAGAATGCTTCAGAATAGCAATTGCAATGTGACCTATGGAGAGTTGAACATTCGAACATGGGGATGAAGCTAAGACAATGAAACCAGAGAATGAAAGATGTTAGGCCAAGGAGTTTGCATCACAATCCTAAGGCCATGGGGTTTATCATAAATGTGTCAGGAAGGGAACTGATTCTTTATCAGAGATTCTGATTTTTGTCAGAAAGAGGAACTCCAGTGCAAGTATACCCTAAGAGCTTGGTGTAGGCCAGAATCCATCAGAGGGAAGTCCATGGGAAGCTTTTGCAATAAGGTGGGCAAGTGCTACTGAGGTTGTGTGCGAAGAAAACCACTGAGGGATGAGGTGGTGTGAATAAAGGGTATTGCACACCAGTCCTCTGTGGAGTCAGACTTTAGAAAACAGCTCTCTAATCAGCCAGTGTGTTATCACCACCCCTTGTCTGCCCTCATGCCTTTTTATAAAAAGTCTACCAGATAACACAACCTTCTCAGAGGTGAGAAAGAAGCAATACCACCTCACTTAGCAGAAGAAAATATAGACTCACCAGAACTTACTGTTGAGTTTAAGTGAGGGTGTTAGTACACTGCTACTAATGCCAGTACCTTCTGTTTCCTTTTCATTTGAAAAGTTTCTCTTTTAATTGTCTTGCTCCCAACACATGAGTCCCAAAATATATGGCAGCTACCTCTACACTCTGATTGCATGCAAGGAAGCTCTTTCTGTGCTTCCTCTTAGCAATGCCAAAAACACTATGATAATTGAGATCAAACGAGGAAAGCTTGAGAGAGACACCAGATTCTTAAAGCTCTGCTCTTGTTGCAAATCTTCAGGTCAGATCATAAGTGTACAGGAAAGTTGAGCACTTTAAAGCATATCAAATTAGTGATTTAATTTGACTACTTGCCAAAAAATATTCAGCTACAGAGGATTAAACACATAAGAATTTATTCTCCTTCAGAAGTCCAAGGTAAAGAGTACAGGGCTGTTATGATAACTCCCAAAGTCTTCAGGGGCTAAGATACCTCCTGTCTTCAATGTTCAAAATCTACTCATGGTGAAGATGGCAGCTGGGCACAATGGAGGAAGAATTCACCCCTTCCTTCTAGGGCCCTATCCAGAAGTATCTTCCTCTTATCTCTCACTGACCAGAAGCTAGTCACAAGAGCACACCAGAGCATACAGGAAAAATATACTTTCTCAGATGGGCACAATGTCCCGTATTCTTAAACAAAGAAAGAAAGAATTGACAATGGTAGGTAATTAACACTGTGTGCTACAACTCTCATTAAATGTTAGTCCTCTTCTTATTCAATAGAAAACATTCAATGTGGAATTTATTCTTCATTTTTATCGATCAATGATGTAATGAATGACCAAATAAAGATTTTTTTCCTACAGCTTTTAAGTTATAACCATATCATCTGAAAATGATCACTATTTCTTGACATTGGATATAATGTAGAGCCAGACCAAAAACACATCTTCCCTGATTAAAGAGACATTTTTTGTTTTTTTTTCCTTTTACCAAATGATGACTTTTTTTATTTTATCATATTTTGCTTTGGGGGTTTGTCATTTCACAATCAACTTTACCATAAGTCTCAGTATAAAACCTAAATACAATCATAGCTTAAACATGTCCTTAACTGTCTCTTGTGCTTTTACCCTTATGTTAGTGATTCTTATAGTTTTTGTCTTTCAGGTCCTTTTGCAAGTTTAGGGAAGTTGAAGTAACAAACCTAATTATTTTCATTTATTCAGAGTATTCTTTTGAAATATTCTTTTAGTATTTAAGTAACTAATAGATAGTTGAAAACTTAGTTTCCAGAGCATTAGATGAAAACAATTACCATTCAACTAATGCCAATGATATCTTGAGATCTGGGAATACAATAAAGAGGTTTTTTATTAGCCCACAACTATTTAGTCTACAACTACAACTACTTTATGTAGTCTATGAAATCCATTTTAAGGAACATTAAAAACTTATAAAACATTTCCAGAACTAGAATTGATTTCGCCAAATAATTTTAAGGAACTAAATCTAATATGACAAGAAACAGAAATTGCTACATTACCGTATCTAATAAAAAGGACACTGAGAGAGGAAAACATAAGAAAAATGGAAAAATTCCTAAGATAAAAAGTAGAATGTAATCTATGATGTTATTTAAAAGGCAAAATGCTGAAAAACCTAAATGCTGATGAAGATTACTTAATGGCTTTAAAAAAAGAAAGAAACTAGTAAGGTTCAGCTAGTTAGGACAGTGAAGACATTTCCATTTTTTCCTTGAATGTACATTGTCAGGAAGATCACGTTAAGAGATGAAGGAATAAGCTGAGACAAAAAAAATAGTTCTGAATATCTTGAACTAGAACAAAACCAATTTTAAAAAATGAATCTTCTGCCCTTTGTCTTCACTTCACTGATCTAACCTGATTTCCACATCATAACTCTAATTACCTGTCCTCTCTGGACTGACCTTCCTTGCAGAACTACAGCAAGGTGTATAATCAGTTGCCATGCATATCCTTGCCACGTTGCTTTTCCTCATCATTTTCCCTCAATAGGAAAGTCTTCACATGCTTATATCTCAACTATCCTTTCAGGACTAACTGAAGTCCTACATTTTCTGAAACTACTGCCTTCATCATAGTCTTCTTTCTAAATTTCCTGCATTTAAACTCTACCATACAGCATAGTTTATTTCTAGACTAGTAGCATTTGGGATTGTTTTTACATATGTAGGTCCCATAACTAGAAGGGACGGTGCCTGGGGCAGTTCCATATTCATGTCTTGATATGCTCACTATGACTGAGGCAAATTTGAATACAGATCATGACAGCTATAGGGAATGCAACCTAATACCCAATGTTTCTATGTATATCTGTCTCCCATTTCTCTGTATTCCATTTAATACTCTCTCCCAGTATCACTCTATCATGGGTACCTGCCATCTTTTGATTTTCTTAGTTCTTAGTTTGATTTATTTATTTATTTATTTTGTTATCTTCCTTATGAGCCAGAGAAAAGAGAGAAGAAAGTACCAGAGAAAGGAGAGAAGGGGTTCAAGTTTCAAAGAGGAATTTGGTTTTACTACAAAGGACACCTTTTGGCACCCTCAAAAGTATCTTTTGCCTTATTACACAGGATTCTAAGAGTCACCCTACAACTTTGTGTGATATTTATAAAAGTCTAGGAACTCACAGAATTTATGCTTTTTTTTTTCATTTTATCATTCAACAATACTTATGGAGAGCCCACTCTATCTCCTAGCTAACTTCCTACATACTAGGGGTACAGCATTGACTATCAAGAGCCTTTTGTGGATTGAATTGTTCCCCCCCACACACACAAAATATACTTTCATTCTGATCTTATCTGGAAAAAGGGTCTTTGCAGGGGTGGTCAAGATTAGATCTTCCTGGATCATCCTAAATTCAATGATAAGTCCTTAGAGGCGAAAGAGACACAGAAACCAAAACAGATGTCCTTTTGTTAATGGAGGCAGACTAGATTTGCAGTACTGAGGATTGCCTGCTGTTACTGGAGCTCTCAGGTGTACCCAGGCACAGACAACACCTTGATTTTGGGCTTCTGGACTACATAACTGTAAGAGAATAAAATTTCTGTTTTAAGTCACCAAATTTGTGATAGTTTGCTTCAGCAGCCCCAGGAAATTATTACAACCTCTTAGGGGACTTACTATTGTAATGATGGGACAAGATAAACCCATAAAGAAGTATGACATAATGAGTAGTAAGTGAATTATGAAAACAAAGTCAGACTATGTCAAAGAGTGTCATCAAGAATTGCTTGTGATTTGAGAATGAGGAAAACACATCCAGTATTTTCTGGAAATACTACTTGAGACCAAAAAATTATACATATATGTATATTTGTATCTCTAGTACTTGCATAATACCATGGATTATGGTAGAGAGAGACAGACAGACAGACAGACAGACAGAATATAAATTCAGTAAATTCTTAAGCAATTTTTCCACAAACACATTAATTTTTCCACAAACATATCAAAGATGATTTTCTTCAGTTATTTTTAAAAGTTAAAATTTCCAGATACCAAATCTAGGGTATCATTAGCACTTATCTAATGACCTGGGAGGGACAGTGCAACTTACCCTGAGTTTTCACCAGAAGATATACTGAAGATTCATATAAAGTTGTGAAATAAATCACTTGCCCAGAAAATATATAACAGATGTCATTATAGTTCAACATCAGTCATATTTCATATAATATTTGTTATATTATGACAACTAATTGTGTACCCATTATTTTCATGGTGTTATGCAAGTACTGGAGGTACAAAAAAAAAAAAAAGATATAGTCCTGTGTTAGAGGATGCTGGAGTCTATAGGGAGATAATGACATTGATAAGGAGTTGTACATCATGAGTCCCTGATGCCCTAAAAGCTTTACCTTGTGATTCCATGACCTGTGAGAGAATCCATTTTGAGCACTAGATAAACACTGTATAATATTTAAAGTTAAATTGATCTTCCTTAAAGGAGTGGTCGGTAATTGCTTACTGATCTGGGCTTTTCACAATTGTGGTAACTGCTTTAACCATAAGAGAGAAATTTCTAACAGCTATAGTATTTAATTAGCAATGTTCTTATACAAATCTGGCTGATACCAGAAAATAAATGTATATTAAATTCCAGTCTTGTATGGCTATCTGATGAATCAGATCATTCTTAAAAATTCTTACATAAAAGAATAATCACTAACATGGATCCATCATTCAGAGAAGACTCTTCCTTAGCTATGGCTAAAGAAATTGTTGCTTAAAGTTTCTCAAGAGTTTTGTAACCCCATCTGATTCTATATTAACCATCATTTACATATGTGTTTATATTTGTAATTGTGGTCTTTTTTCTTAACAACATGCTTTCAGAAAATGCTAAAATGTCTGTTTAAAGATGATTTTTTTCTATGGCAACACTTAAAATAGGCTATTTTTAATAGCATCTAGACAGTTACATTTTTCATATCAGTAAATGCAGTTTACCCATCACTGTAGGTGAGTTTCCTCCAAAGAGTAGAACTTGTCCAACAGCTATGATGAAAACATCAACCAACAAAGATGGCATTTACTGACTCAAAGATTGATCCTTTCTCACTTGCATATCAATTATGTTTCAAATCTATTTCAATTGGATAAATACTTTTTTAGGACTAATTATGTGTTAAGCATAATATAAAGTATTGTTCCTATGTATCATAGCCTGTATTTTGTTTTACATTGTTTATGTAAATCCTAAGTTAATTTCCTCCATCAAAATAAATGCAGTCTGTATCAGTTGGTCCAGCCACTATGGAAGGCTGTGTGGAGGACCCTCAAACTGAAAGTTACCATTCAACCCAGCAAATCCACTACTGGAAATCTACCCAAAGGACATAAAATCACTAATTAGAAAGGACACCTATATGCACATGTTTATTGCAGCACTATTTACAATTGCCAAGATATGGAAATAATCCAAATGTCCCAAAACTGATGAATGGCTGAAAAAGATTTGGTATATGTACACAAAGGAATATTATGCATCAATCAAAGAAGACAAACGTGTCATTTTCAGCAATATGGACAGAGCTAGAAGGAATCTTGTTAGCGGAAATAAACCAAAAAGAAAAAGAGAAATATGGGATGGTCTCACTTATATGAGGGAAAAAACAGACAAATGAAAAATTTTAAGCTGCCAACAGAACTGAACCATAGAGCAAGAGACAGGAAGGAAGGAGGAAGTGAGGGGGGGGGGAGGGCACAAAAGATTAAGATAGCTCATAGGTGATAAGGAAATGGGAGAACCTCGGGTAGACAATGATGTAAATGTGTGTGTGTGTGTGTGTGTGTGTATGTAAGCAATAAAAAAATTAAAAAATAAATACACTGTCTAAGAAACTAAGCTTTAATATGATTTTTATCGAATATATAATTATGAGGAGTAGAGTCAGAAGACTCAAGAATTCAACAGAATTAACCCTCATGTCACAGAGGACCATTAATGCTGTGTAACACTCCCTAATATATGAGGTTGTCTACTGTGATACCTGCTCATCTATGCTATCCATCCCATGAACTATGCCCTAGATAGGTTAGATATATTTTTTAAAAAGTCAAAACACAGTTCTGGCATTCAAGGCTTTGATGACATTCCTTAGCCAAACTTCTGTCCTGTGGAAGGCCAGCAAGTCATCATCACATCACAAAGGTAAATATCCACAAAGCTGTGGACTGCCGAGAGATAATGCACTACCCCCAAGAACAAGTTGTAACAAAACAAAAAGAGAAAGACAAGTTGAGTAAACGAGAAATTTGATGAATCTTTCATTAAAAAAGAATCCAAATGCCTGAAAGAAACTTTTGCTTAGGGTATTTTTCTGACACTCAGTCAGAAAGACTGTTCTAGGACTGGTGAATTTTTGCATATTATTGGGAATGTCCATCAATACCACAACATATCAGAAGGGGGGAATTGTGCTCTATTCAGTCTGAAACAGAAAGTGATGCATTCACCTGAATCTTTCAGAAGAAAAATAGTCACTGTTAAATTTGTACTGTCATATTTAATGCCTCACCTTTTATCTTCTTAGGGGGAACACATTTGTAACATGTTTGGTATACTACTGAAAAAAAGAAAGACAACGTAATTGGAGAAGGTTAAAGAACAGTAAGCAGAGTAAGAAAAACATGCCAAATATTAAAGGATGGTACACTAATTGGTATTTTATAAAAGAGTTTAGCACTGGAAGTTGTAACACTACATGACAACAGTCACAGTTGTATAACAGTCAAATCTCATTAATTTGGAATTCAGCAAGTAGGAGAAATAAAATCAATTTTCAGCACCAGTGTGAATAATCCAATATGTCATTTTATCTACACTATAAAGAGAGCCTAATAAGACCTTCTTCAGTCAGGAAATCTTTGAATAAGACAAGCTGATTGTGAGAAGAATTAAATTATTCTATTGTTTGCTCTCCCTTCTTATTGACAAACCATGATCATTATTTATTGATCTTTCTTTTTTTTTAGTCATGACACCTGATGCTACACTCATAAGAGCAAACAATTATAAATAATTCAAAAGCATTTGCCAGGACATTTAAAACCCTTTCCTGTTGACATTAAAATGTTTTTGACTTTAAAGGAAGTATTATTGAACTCATCATGCTTACATGCAGCTTAGTTTACATACAGCTAAGGTGGCTTTTATCTCAAAAGAAATATAACTCAGGGTAAGGAGAGAGGGTAAAAAGGAAAGAATGAAGAATAATAAGAGATAAAAGGATAGAAAAGAAAAAGAAAAGTAGCATCTAACAAAATTAAGATAATAAAAAAAATTAAACCATTTTTTTCATTTGGATTCTAATATAGCAATCATACTAAGTCACTTTATTTGTTTAAAGAGGTTATTATAAATTTCCAGATTCAGTGGGAGACAACTAAAGGAAAGTCAGAAGCTCTCAAGTAATACATGGCAGGGTTGCAAATACTTTTCCCACCAACTCTTTCTGGGGAAGACTTTTCAAAAGGCAGGAATTATAATGTAGGAAAAGATGACATATGAAAGCTTATGAAGATTTAAATGCTATTCCTGATTCGATACCTAATGGCCTGTCTGATATTAAACTGTCGTTGATCCTGGTTCCGACATGTATAATTGAACTTTTGTTAAACCCTTGAATTAGCCTCCATGGCCTGTCCTTTCTCTGTTCAGTCATCCTCCAGGTGGCTGCCAGTTACCTTTTCATAGCCTGCATCTACTCAGGCTGCTACTGCAACAAAGACATCTGCTGCCGTCTCAAACAGTATAAAATCCTGCTCCCCAACAGGTCCAGGGCCCTTGGCAATCTTTCTCCATTTTCATCCTTTCCTGTCCCCTTGCCCCAACTGGTACGATTATTCCCTGAACACACTATACTTTTGCTTTCAGATATGCCATTCCCAATCTGGATCCCTCCCTTTCACTGAAATACCACAAACACCTGACATTCTTTTCAAGCCCTGTGTTTCCTTGGGGACCCCTTCTCCAAGCTTCCAGACTCCTGGCGTCCACAGTTTTAATATACAGGTTTTATTATTCAGATATGGTGAGGTCAACAAAACAGGAGGTGGCAACATTGGAAAGATAGCTTGTTGTTTAGTTTCCAAGAGGAATCCTTATGCCAATCTATACAGGGTCCCACGGGTAAGCACTAGGGTCAGTCAGGAATGCTTAGAGAGTACGGAAGAAACATGGACAAGAGTCTTTATTGTGGTTTCCGCAAAAAAGACAAGGAAGTAGGTGTTGGGTGGCTAGTTTGAATAAACTCGGCAGGTCTCAGGGTAGATGGGATATTTCTAGTTTGTGTTTTGTACTGAGGTGAGTAGAATAGGAGATACTAACCCCTTAGAGTGAACACAGGGAAGGTAATGGGGTACAGGGGTTCTGTGCTGGTTCGTTTACATGTAAAAGTTATAATCCTGGTGGGTGGATTGTTTACTACCTCTAGGACTTGGTTAGTTCTAGGGGAAAAGGGTCTTTTTATGGTCAGCAAAGCTCCAAAATGTCAAAGCATAATAATTACAGAAAATAAGAGTGTCAAAAATATATCTCTCTTTACTGTAGTTTGCACAATACCTTTATAACATGTTATATATAAATTGTTTGCTACTGTCTCTACCTCAAGAATAGAGATCTCACCTCTGGCACCTGGATATGTGAAGATCTAAATATAAATAAGCAAAGATGTTAAGCCATATTGTTCTCCATAAAAAAAAAACACCAAAAAACAGACATGAATATTTTAAGTATTCTAATTTTGAATTTGCCAGAGTTTTTAAGACTGTGAAGCTTAAAATGCCAAGTTTGCATCTGGAATTATCTGCTACAAGGTCTGCACAGTCCACAAATGACAATCTAGACATGTAGTCAATCTAGTCAATACAGATACATGTAGCATCTGCTAACACACAAGACTCACACAAGCACTCTTTGAAATTTAAGCTCCAGGAAGTCCACAGACTAGGCCCTCCATAGCCTGTATGAGCTGAAGACATTACATTCATCCTACTTTTTCAATATAAATTAAAACAATCACATGAGCAAGCATTTTATTTTTTGCTTAGATTGTTCACTCAGCTCCCCCAGATGAATACCTACTAGCCTACACTCAGTTTTCCAAGATTAGTGAGGATTGAGGATAAGACAGATTCTTATTTCTAGGTGAAGATATTTTCCAAGATTATTTCCAAAATAATTTCCAAGATTATTGAGGAGTGAGGATAAGACAGATTCTTATTTCTATGTGAAGATATTTTCCCCTTTAAGAAGCAAAAGAAAAAAATATGCAAAAATAATTGCAGAATAGATTTATCTTAATGTCCTTGATTATAGCCCATTAAATAAGAACCCCAGAGAGTAGCATGTGCGTCTGATGAAATGCTGATTGGAGAAGCACACCAACAATAAATGAGGTCTGAGAGCTTGGCAAAACAGCAGGTTACTGATACATGATGTTAACCAAAAATAAAGAAGGAAGAAGCAAAGTAGATCAAGAAAATCAGCAGGGGGGAAGAAAACAGAACAAGGACAAGTAAGTGAAAATGGTAAGGAACACATGCACTGCTGAATTAGGTCATTCATTTAAGACCAACATTCACTCACTGTGATTTACAACTAGAAAAACACAATTGAACTTAAGAGAAATCCATTACTTCCATTGAGTAAAATCTCTAACAGAAACATCCAACCCATGTCTTCTGCCAATTACAACATCTTCTCTTTAGGTCAGATGAAATAATTTACGATGGTTTTAAATGAAACAATACACATGAAAGCAAATGGAGCTATGCAATAAATGTTAGTGTTCCATTTCCTTCCCTGCATGCAACTAAATGACTTCAAATCATTAAACCCATGGTCAAAGAATAAGCAATACACTTATCCACCAAATTAAATTTCATTGATGGTAGAAATTCAAGATTTCTGAGTAATTAGCTCATGGAGGAATGCAACATTGAATTCTTTTTTTTCTATTCAGACACTTTCTGGAATTGTCCTTGGTGCTCCCTCACTGACTGTTGACAAACTCTTTCTCTTTGTGGTCAGAGGTTAAGAGGGTGAATGTTCATCCATTTGGCAAATGTGGTGTTTCATTTGTTGTTCAGCCAACCAAATCATGCCATTAATGGAAGGCATTAGCCCAAGTCCCTCCAGTGTCCTGGATCTCATTCCACATGACCCCTCACCTCCGTCTGAATATGTGGGTCATGTAAGGGAACAGCATTTACCTCATTTTCTACCTTTTGTTTCCTTTGAGCTCCCCCCCCCCCACTACAGGAGTAACCATGTGACTGAGATTTAGATAACTCTACAGAAGTCCCCTGAATCTTGGCCCCAATATAATTTCAGTTATTCATATGTAAACTTTACACCCAGCAGAGGATATTAAATACGCTTTCATATTGTGGATAGATGCTAAATTGTAAAGGAAAAAAAAATCTCTTAAAAGTATAGAAGTCATCACAGAGCCACCACCACATCAGGTGTATAATTTGTTCACTGTAGAAGCACTTCTCATGCTGGAGGTGATTACTGTTATAATCCAGCCTTGGTTTCATTTGCCAAGCAATCCCCAGAGGGGGTGTGTTTTTCTAATTTATGTAGATACACAGTAACAACCAGAGTAAACCAGGTCATGTAAACATTAATTTGAAAAAGAAAAAAAAAATAAGCTGAGTAACTAGATTAAGCTAATCATTAGATACCCAAATAAAGTGTGTCAATAATAATAATATCAGTTAACAATAATAATATCAATTAACTTTTGCATTTTCTATCATATTATCCTAATAGAGATTCACTTTTCAGTCAATTTATATATTTAAAGAATCTAGCCAAATAAAGATTTCTGGACTTAAAAGCAGAAATGGTATAAATAGCAAAATTTATCGGTCGAATACTTTTATTTCTGAAGCATAAATGTCTAAATGTAGAAAGACAATACCAAATTCTGCTTAAAGGACAAAGTTAATTAAGTGTGAAGAGAAAAAACTGGAGACATGAAGTTCAAGCATCACTACAAATAGTGTATACAAAATACCCACTCAACTGATTTGTGGAGAATCTGAGAACATACATTGACAGGAGATATTATCAATAGCATGAGAAATATTTTACTCACAGTACATTTTCAAATATTAAGCTCCCAAAAGACTAACTCAAATATACTAAATATAAATGCAAAACACTCTACTTGGTAATAAGTGAGAACAAGCAGATATTCAAGAAAATAGCCCCTTCCTGCTAGGGACTAAAATCTAAAGTAGAAGCAGATTTTAAACTCTAACATTGGTGTCCAATAGGTTCACATGTGGGATAATGGGAATAGATGGAAAGGAAAAATAACTACCCTTAAGGGGCCAGGGAAAAGTTCTATGACTTCTGAGCCAGCACCTGTAGATGAGAATGAATAAAGGTTTTATTTCCAAAGTTCCAATGTTCCTCAGTTCTAACACACTCAGACTTTTGTGTGGTACTCGGGGAAAATGAGGATGCTGAGACCCCCAGGATTAAGGGCTTGGGTTAAGTAAGACTGACCACCCCAGAGATGAGATCCTCGAGATAAGAGGTGTTAACTCAGTTCATTTGTTAGCACTTTACTCACACCAGAAAACCATGGAAAGTCTTATGGAGTTTTGGGAATCAAATGGTAGCTTTTCAGCCCCAGCAACACATTATCATTAACTGAGCTTTTATGAAATATTGATCCCTTCTAACTCAGAATCTCTGGGGGAGTACCCTGAACATAGAAAGGAGTTCTCAAATAAACACAATATGACTCAGGTTGAGAATCACTGATCAAAACCTCTTTGCTCTTACCAGAACAAAGTCAACCAAGTGAATTAGCCATTTTTAAAATTAAAAATAACACAACAGCAATAATAATAATACATATTGGTAAATAAATATTTAAAAATACCTACTTCTGCTAGCCATGTAAGAAAATCAGAATTACCCTCCAATTGTAAGCTACAAATTGGAAGAAGAAAAATTTTGCACACTGGAGGGTCAAGAAGTGTGATTCTAAGCAGTAGAGTGAAAATAATGTGATTCCTACCATTACCTAGTAAACTGATAGTAGAAGATCTCTGGACTGCAGGACAGAAAGAAGGAACAAAAACAGAACCTGAGTTTAGTAATTAAAGACTGGAAAAAGACTTGCTGAGTTTAGTAATTAAAGACTGGAAAAGGAAGGTAACTAGAACTGCAGGCCAAAAGGGAGTACAAGTGACAAAAAGTCCCAAAAGTCTTCATTGAGAGTACGTTGACCCTTTTGCAAATTCAAATCTGTGCTTGTAAGGTTGATACTCCAAGATACTAAGCAGAATAACTTCCAAGGGAAGAATAAATGCCACTCATTAATTATTCAACATTGTATTGGGGGCCTTAGCCAGGTTAATTAGGCAAGAAAAATAAGCAAGCATACAGATTTGAAAGAAATAGGTAAATCTTCTTTTTATATAGCCATCACATATAAAAACACCAAGGAATTAACCAAAAATAGGCTCTTAAAATTTATAGGCAAGCTTAGAAAGATCTCAAAATATAGGTCAATACACAACAGACAATTGGAAATGAAATTTTTAAATTCCATTTAAAGTAGCATCCAAAGCATGAATACTTAAAAATAAGTTAAGATGTATAAGTTAAGTAAGATGTATAAATCTACCCTGAAAACTACAAAAGATTACTGAGAAAACATTAAAAAGTTCAAGGTAAGTGAAAACATAGACCATGTTTTTGAAGTAAAAAATATCAATAATATTAACATTTTCATCCTCTCTAAGTTCATCTCTGAAGTCAACAGACACTCAATAAAAATTGCAATAGGTTTTACTTTTCAGTCTCATTCTAAACTAATTTTGCAAAGAGTTAGAATAGTCATACAATTCAAAGTTGAATAAATTACACCTTCTTATTACTGAACTTACTATATATTCACAGTAATCAAGATGTGGTATTAGCAGAAGGATAGCAATATAAATCAATGGAACAGAATAGAAAATTCAGAAGTAAACTCACACATTGATTTTCAAAAAAACTTAAATGCTGATTTAATTCAATGGGGCAAAGAAAATTTGTTCAACATATACCAATGATGTCATTTGTGTGCGGAATACAGAGAAAGCAAACTAAGGATCAGATAAAGACAAGCTTAAAAAAACTAACCCTTGAAATCTGACTATTGGAACTGAAGTCTACAGGGGGGAAGGGGAAAGAGGCCGGAAGGAAGCATAATGGGTTATGGTGATGAACTACTGTGATTTGACGGTGTGTGCACTAAGGTGGCAACACCTGATGGGGGCACCCTAGTATTACCCCATTAAAAATAAGGAGCGGTACCTGGGAAACTGAGGCTGGGGATTGCTTGAGTCTGTGGTACCCCGGGCAATGAGAGCCTGCGGTTCCACAGGCAAAAATAGCGAGACCTAGTCTCAAAAAAAAAAAAAAAATAAGGAGCGGGCGGGGAGGGGAGGTGATGGTGATGGGTGACCCCAGGGACTGAAATGATGTTTAAAAATAATAATAATAATAATAATAATAATAATAATAATAATAATGCAGATATTGGTAAAAAATAAAAATAAAAAATAAAAAAATAAGTAAAAAGTAAAAATCTTTTCAAAAAAATGTTATTAGGAGAAAAAAAGGAACCTTGATCTTATTTCAGGCAAAACCAAATTTAACTCAAAATACATCATAGACCTGAAAATATTATTTAAAGCTAGTTAAATTCTAGAAAAATCATAGGAGAAAATCTTCTTGATCCTGGGGTAGGTCTAGATTTTCTTGAGAAAAATAAGTCATTAAAAAATGTGAAAAGTGAGACTTATCAAGTTTTTTAAAACTTAAACTCTTTGAAAGACATTATTAAAGAAATAAGATATACCACAAAATGGCAGAAAATACTTGCAACACAAATGTCTGATAAAGGCTTATATCCACAATATATTAAAAAATTATTTACAACTCAAGAGGATGATACAATTTAAAAATGGGTAAAATTTTGAATACTTTACAAAAAAAATTATGTGAATGACCAATGTTCACATTAAAAGATGGTCAGGGTTGTCAGTCATCACAGTGTGCTTTTTTAGTCTATATTTTTTGAAGTTTTGACATCCTGTGTCCTGACTAAACTTAATGACTACTGTCTTCTGATCTGTGAACAGTCCTGTGTTGAAATCATTATAACACCTATGTATTAAAACAAAGAGAAATTGGAGTTAAATGGACAATGAAGTGCTGCCACATATCTATGAAAATGAATAAATTTTAAAGTATCTGTCCAGCTTCCAAAGTGCGAACATACCCCATGGTCTACAAATAAGAGCATCAGTAGCAAAGTTTAGAATTTAACCAGGGTTGATTAAGACAAGATCTGAAAAACAAAAACTACTAAATTTGCCCTCTTCCTTAAGAATTTGGAACATAAATTAAGATTGAGAACTAAAATTGACACCAAATGACAGACAACCTATGAAATACTCTAGCCTAATATTTGTCAAACTGTGGAACACAACCCAATCTATGCTAATATTTTTCAAATCATGGGATATAATCCATTAGTAAGTCATGAAAAATTAATGGATGATGACTAGCACTTTTGACAAATTTCATATAGAATAAAATATACGATACCAAAGAAAAGATGACAATACCAATTTCTGGTGAAGATATGGGACAACTGGAACCTTCCTCAAACATCACTGGTGAATTGTAAATTGGTATGATAAGTTAGGAAAGCTGTTGAATAGCTTTCTATAGAGTTAACCATACATTTACAATATGATCCAGCTAGTCTACTCATAAATATCTACTCAATTTTGTACAAAAATTTATTCAGAATCACTGAAAATTGGAAATCAAATGTTCATCAACAAATGTTTAGATGAACAAATTATTGCTGATGTATAGTGCTATGGAATGGATATGGAGTAAAATACTACTCAGCAGTAGAGCAGATTAATTACTGAAAAATGTCACAGCATGAATGATTTATGTTAAGCAAAAACATAAGGCACAAAAACATACACAGTTAGACTCCATTTCTATAAAACTCTAGAAAAGATCAACTTAATCTAAATTGATAAAAAATAAATCGAGCTTACCTGGCACCAAGGATAGGAAAGATTGACTGCGAAGGGGCACAAGGACAATTCTGGGGCCTGATTAAAACATTCTGTGTCTTTATCAGAGTATGCATATCATGAGCATGCAAATTATCAAAATGTATTGAAATATGGACACAGACAGATCTAATTTATTTTGTGTAATCTATACCCAATTATGTTAATTTAAAAAAAAATATCCATGATAGTTCATGGGTGACAAGATGGTTGGAGAACCTCGGGGTATACAACGATGTAAAAATATATATGTGTGTGTGTGTGTGTGTGTGCAATCAATTTAAAAATAATAAAATAATAATTTTTTAAAAGTATCCATGCATAGAACCACATTTTATGTAGCCTTATTGTATGATCTTTTATTCATAGCAAGGTAAACCTGTCTGTTATTTTGAAAATACCATAAGAAGAAAAAAATTGTGGAAGTAATTACTGAAACCAAATGGTTTTCCAGTTTTTTAGGAGTTAAGACAGTATTTGCGCTATCACTTTGCATGTCTATAAACAGCCTTATCTCTGTGTACTTTGTATTGTTATGTATCATAAAATACCACTTTATAGCAGTAGTCATACTTGGCAGATCTTCTTTTACCAGGCTTAACTGCTAACACTGGCATATAGGCTATTAGACATCTCTCCCAGTTCTGAAATTAGGCTTCTGCTTACCAGCTTCAACACACATGCAGAAAAATGTGTATGAGTTCAGGAATCCACTGTCTAAGCAAATATCTGTCCTGTGTTCCCCAAGAGGAAAGCTGGGAACTCTGAGCAGCTGGATGGAGGCCCTTGAAAGTTATGGCCCCATCTCTGCTTCTTTTTAGGGGCAGTGGGGAAGATAAAATAGGACTACCAGATGGCTACAACTCATTACTGCCTGGCAGCAGTCAGGGTAGAATGAGAGTGAATTAATCAGCATTCAGGAGGAATGAATGGCAAGGGGTGATGTGTGTTGATGCTATTTTAGCTCTAGTGAAATTAAACCTGTAGAACTGACAACATGCATTAATCTCCCTATCGCCTCCGGTAGCTGTGAAAATGAGCTCCTGGTTTCTTTATACAAACAGCTGTTATTTTCTTGTTACTACCTTGGCAAAACGTTCTAGCAATGGCCTGGTAGGTTACCCCTAGTGATTAATACAGATGTGAGCATTATACTGACTTGGCTAATGAGAGAACTTAGCCTGTACTGTAGCTCTAATGAATCTCTAAATTCCAGCTCTCTGACAGAAAGCAGAGTTAAGGCAAAGCAACAGTCAAATTTGTCCATCATCTGGAAATGCTCAGGCTTGGAACATTTTGTATTTACTATTTAGGATATCATAAGAGTCACAAAGATTTTTTTTCTAAAAGAAAATGGAAATAAAATTGTGGCTTTTAAAGAAAGCATTCTGATTTATATTTCATAGTTCAGCTATGGTTCTATAATGATATTATATTGATTCTCTTCTCTGTGACATGTGTTTAGGGATAAAATCCATAATGCAGAAAATGATTGACTCCCAATTAAAATAAAATAACACAAAATTAAATCATTATATTTAGGTTAAATTTAAGTATTGTTCATTTAAATTGTTTTAAGAGGGGAATTTTTTTAAAGCTTTCCATATTGTGGATAGCATATCTGGATATATTACATATTTTTATGCTTATATTTTTATAAATGCTACATGAGCCATCCCCATCAGGGAAAACTGAAAAGAAGGCTATATTGAGACACAACTAATTCCCTTGTGTCTTTTTTGTTTTGTTTTGTTTTTTTTTTTTTGCTTTCTTTTTACTTTTAAAGTCTTGACTGTGAATTTTGTGGTCATCTTTTTAATAAATTAACACCTTTTTACCTAGTGAGACCACATGATTGCGGAGCCCTTAATTTTTAGTTGACTGTGGTCTTTAATTGACATGGGTTATTGAACCAGGTATATAGGGGCAGTTAACAAGGGCAGAGGACATTGGGGTACTACAAGTCAGGCTTCAGTTTTAGCAAATGACCTATATAGTTAAATCAAAGCATTTCTTTTGAAATTCATTAGTTTTGCATGTATGTTTATGTATTGATTTTGTAGCTGGACATAATTTGATGGTTCATACATAATTTGATGGTTCATACATAATTTGATGGTTCATACATCAATGGCCTTTGGCACCATCCAGGAATGGACTTCAGAACATTCCTTGCTCTATGGCGTGTCATTAGAATGAGTCATTCTTTATGACTCAGGCAGACAAAAACAAAAGTCAAATCACAGGTTTAGTGGGTTCAGCATTATTAGGTCAATAGATCTCAATTATCTGATGGAGGTTTTTGTCTAGCTATCACTAAGAATAAAATAGATGACATGAAAGTGTTCCTTAGCAATTTTAACCCTAATCATTAAACTTTGCAATCACTTGTGCCTTAACTGTCATGTAAACCAACATTGGGAGGCTTCACCATTAGGAAAACAAACAAAAGGTTTAATTTCTAATATAAAATTCCCCTGTCCTTTCAGAAATGTATGTTTCCCAATGATGTTAATGATTATTCTCATCACACATTAAAAAAAAAGAATAAAAAATTTAAAAAACAGGTTAAATAAATAAACTATCTCACACTATGGGAGCAAATTGCATACTCTATTCAGGAATCCCACCCTGAATTCTGGTCAAATCAAGGGTTTCCAAAATTGCAAATACCTCTATCTTTCTATAGCTGTTATCATTACTGTTATCATTATTCAAGTGAGCAGTTTGGCATTAGGGTATTTACAAATAGAAGATCTTAAGCTCTGAAGGACATTTCAATAATCTAATATTTAATCTCCTATAATTACCAGGCATGTGATACTCTTTGAAAATTAAGAAAACTTTTAATGCTAGTAATAATCAGAACTGAAATATAAAAAATAGTACCCTTCACAATAGCATAAAGGTTACAAAATGCTTAAAAATATGAAATCTAAATCTGAAAAAATATTAAAAACTGGTATACTAAAACTATAAATCCTTGCTGTGAAAAGTAAAGAAGAAACAATATAATATGGAAACATCAAGCTAATGGATCAGAAGCCATAAAATTATTAAAATACTTGTTCTTTATTCATAATGATTGAATTGATAGATTCAATTCAAGTTCAACAAATTTCCAGCAAACTTCTTAATAGAAAATGGCAATTGAATTCTAAAATTCACATGGAAAGGAAAATGACCTATAAAAACTAAAACAACTTTGAAAAAGAACAACAGTTAGAGGGATAACTAATTTCAAGACTTCCTTTAAAGTGATGACAAGACAGAATGTTGCTGATGCAAAGAGAATTAGATCAATGGAGCAGAATAGGGAGACAGAAATAAAACCACAAATAATTGGACTTCCACTTTCAGCAAAGGCAATTCATCACTAAAATGGATAAAACTTTAAAAACCGACCATACTAAGTACTTGTGAGTATAAGAAGGAACTGGAATTCTCAAACATTGCTCATGAAGATATAAAATAGTATAGCCACTTTGGAAAAACAGTCTGTCCATTTATGAAAAAGTTCTACATACATCTACCATAATATAGAGCCATTCTACTAGGTATTTACCCAAGAGAAATAAGAGCACATATCCATATAGGTGTATAGACATCTCCATCAACAGGTGAATGAGAAAACAGATGGATATCCATAAAATAAATTCTACTCAGCAGCACAAAGCAACGAATTAGTGATACACGCAACAAAAGGTATCATTTTCAAAATAATTAGGTCAAATAAAAGAAACTAGATAAAAAAGATATAGTGTATGACCACACTTATATAAAAATTCTAGAAATGCAAACTAGTGTATAGAAGCAAAATATAGATCAGTGACTGACTGTGGGTTGGGAGCAGGAAGGGAGGGGTGGGCAACATGGTTATAAATGTGTATAGTCCATTTGGGCTACTCTAACAGAATTCTGCAGGTTTATAAGCAACAGAAATTTACTACTTAGAGTTTTAAAATCTGAAAGTTTCAGATCTGGATGCCAGCATGATATGGACTTCCTAGGTTCCAGGAGCTAGGCTGCTCTCTAGAACCCCTATTACAAGGTAACCAGTCCATCCATGAGGGTTTCTCCTTCATGACTCAGTATCTCCCCAAAGTCCTACCTCCTAATGCCATCACTTTTGGAGTTAAGACATCAAAATATGAATTGTAGAGCACTCCAAAATATGAATTGGGGAACATGATTCTTTTATTCTCATGTATACCTCTTCCTAAGTCATCTCACTAGCCCCTTCACCAAGCATCCATACACCAATAACCCAAAAGTCATTGCATGCCATGTCCTCTCTCCTGAACTCCATATTTTTATAATACATCTAACCCACTGAATAAAGAACTACAAATCTTCCAGGTCCCAAACCAGCCTGTGTCTGGTCTCAGTTTGTAGATCTATCATCTCCCCAGACACCCAAAGCAAACGTTGGCTAGCAGATGAGTGCACAGAGTTTATGACTCACTACTTATCTCCCTAGTCTTATTTCTTTATAGAAAGAGTCTCTTCTTCACAGGCTAATATGAAGATTAAATACAATAATAAATATAAAGTGTTTATAGTGCCTTTCATGTAGCAAATGTTCAGTAGTCATTAGATAGTATCATTGACAATGTCTACCTTTCTGTGTCTAATTATCTGCCAAGGACTACTCTTGTCATCTCTGCAGTCTCCTATCCTTTCTTTCCTTTCACTCTATCATCCTTATCTCAGACACATTACACCTTGATGCCTTGTCAAGACAGTCTACTCTGATCTCTCTTCTCTTTAGTCCACTCTGTTTTTTAAAGTTTCCCCAAGTGCTTCCTGAAGTCAGATCAGATCATACATTTCCATGCAAAACATGTTTGATCACCCCACTTTATCCAAATTCCACAGCCCTTAGTAGAGCACTCAAGGAACTGTGAATTTTGACATTACCCCAATTTTCCATCTTCAATTATTAAGACAATCTCTGTGCTAAACCTGGAATCACCTAGTTATTCTCAACCCTTCCCTATTCCTAAACCTCACCTTACTCTATGTCACATCTTTGGTTGAAGAGCGCTTTTCTCAGCTTTCCATCCCCAGACCAGCTCAAATCTCATCTTTTTAATGAACTCAGACCATTTCCTAATTAGAAGTAATCACTCTCTTTTCAATTATTTTATTGCCCTTTCTATGTCAACCTAAAAGCTTACATTATTGTCGTGCATATATATACACGAAGACTAGACAAAGGGAAGTATATACATATATATATATATGTATAAATATATATTTGCCTATTCCTAGTCTTCAAAATAAGTCTTGCTGAATAAAATGAAATGGAAAGAAAGAACATGACAAACAATCTGCCTAACAGCTGTCTAACATCTCCCTGGCAATGGCACTTGCTCATGGAGCCACCTTGCAAATTGACACTTTACAAATTAGCATCCCGTTTGAGCTGAAAGAGTACCAGAGAGCCATCTAATGGAAGGCACACTAGAGTGAAAGAAAACAGCACCTTTCATGGGCGTGTGGAGTGGGAGAAGAGCAGCAACTGAAAGGCAACAAACACTATCTTAATTTTGGGTAATTTGACGGTGCTTTCTGAAATAAGAACGTCTCTCTTCTGAGAGGAAGCTGTTTCCTGTTCACTCCTCATGAAAGTCAGCCATGCCTCCCAAGGAGCCTCTCAATTCTTGTTATTTTGTAAGTCAGCTTTGTAGCTGGAAGACTGCATAGTATCCACAGTCTTTGAGGGAATCGTTCAGGAGGCACTGACAGCAGCAGACTGGGATGGACTCTGCGAGCTGCTGACCAAGTGGGGACAGAGGACAGGGTATGGCCATGAGAAGAGGCATGAATCCAGAAGAGGTCTCTCAGGTCCCTCCAAAATTTTCCTAAATCTCCTGGAGAACCTTCTGATGTGGAAATTAATCTTGCAGTTGGTTTTAATTAAGTAGACTGCTATCTCTGGAGATTCTTCACTAAAGCAGCCAGTGAAAATTCAACTTAGTCAACAAGGTAATAACAAAGGATTTATGGCCCTATCTTTCCCAGAAAGTTTGCAGTCACCACCATATTGCTGTCTGGCAAGGTCCACCTTCTACTAATAGCAGAAGAGAACTGAGAGTGAGAGCTTCAAATACAGCAAGCAAAAACTGATGCCCCAATGGGAGAAGAAAAAGGAGTCATTATTACCATATGCGATATGCTCTCTTTCTGCCTTACCAGAGGACAGAGTTTGTTATATTCTTCTTTGTATATCCGTGTCATGATAGCTCACTTTTTCTAGACACAAGTTCAAAGGTACACTAAAATAACACTAAGTAATTTTCAATGCTTAAATTTAGAAAAGACAGAAAAAAAATCTACCAATATCTGGCATACATAGAAAGACCATACATTATGATCAGTATTGCTTAAAGTAAGGGCCTGTTCATAGATAAGGGTCATTTCTGACTCTGCCAGATAAACACTCATCTCTGGAATGGCTTCTGAGATTCACCTTCAATTCCTCTACACTTTGTAACTGAGTTACAGAGTAACCTGGCAGCAATCCTCCTAGAATTCAAGGGCTGTTTAATTAGAGCAAAGTCCACAAAAAGTTTCAGTGATTTGTGCTGAGCAAAGGCCAAAGATTCAGAGGCAAGCAGTACAGATTCCTAGGAAAGCACTCGCATCCCCAGCACAGCCCTGAGGGCTAGGGGTCAGCGTAAATGGCAACCAGCAGTGTTCTGCCTGAGTTCCTGAGGGAGCTCCCAGGCTGGTTCTTGCTTGCTGGCATCTTCTTGCCCGTGACTTTGCTGCTGCTTCTTCTCATTGCCTACTTCAGGATCAAACTGATTGAAGGTAAGAGTGAAGCCACACCAGGCAGGGGTTAGAAGTCCTTTCACAGGCCGTGCCATTGGGAGGCCAGGAAAGTACATCTCTTTGATTTGTAGGTAACTTCTCAGTGAGCTTTCTCTCAAGACATCTTCTTTGGCGAGTGTGGCCAAGTTTGATACTTTCAGCAGTGTGGGTTGGGCTCTGAAGGCCTGCTGTAGGGGGCCCTGAGGCCCCTCACCGGTTAACTACATAACTACATCAGTTATTTTGCTGTGGGATGACTTGTCTCTCTCACGGCGAGACATTCACAAATCTTAAACCAGGTTTTATGACTGACCTTCTCTACCCAGGAGCTGTGTATAATGTGCCCATGAGCATGAATACACACATATATCTCAGCCATTGAACTTAGGCTAAGAAAATGTACCAAGGAAATAAATACTGGATGGTGTCACTTCCATGCGAAATATAGAGAAACCAAACTAAGGGTTAGGTAAAGACAAGTTTAAAAAAGGCTAAGCCTAGAAAGCTGACTGTAAAACTAAGTGTTCAGCCATGAAGAGGTGGGGGAGGGGTGAGAACAAAGAGAGAAGGTAGCACAATGGGCAAGGGTGTTGGGGTGTTGGACTGTGTGTTATATCTGATGGAGGGATCCCATACTTACAAAATATCAATGATAACGCAAGTTAACAGTACCTCAATTTAAAGAAAAGAGCTTATACAAATTCATTTATCATTTGTCTCAAAAAATAGAATGAAAAAAGAATGGAGGGAGGGGAGAAAGGGATAGAGGGAAAGAAAATGTAGCTAACATTGTGCCATAAGTGTCTGGGAAATGTCAGACCCTAATAGATATAGATAATAGATGATTTGGTGTAAACTTACCATGTGACTATAGTCTGAAGGTAAAAAATAAAAAACAAACAAGCAAAAAAAGCCAAATGAAACAAAATAAAACCCGAAAAGGTTAGAATGATTTGGACATAGGCAGCTGAGTGCTGGAATGGATCTACGTATTCTACTATAAAGGAAATTAAAGAAATTGAACTGTGACTTGATAAACTATATGTTAACAGACTTCCAGGTGATATCTTAATAGATTTTATTACATATGCAAGATGTTTAGAATCTTGTAAGATGAATACCATCCCACATATTCTAGAAATCAAAATGCAATTGGGAGTATTTTTTTTTCTAAGATGAGACTTAGACCAAAAAGAAATCTAGAGAGCAGGAAACATGGAATTGTGAGTATTCAATCACAATCATGTTGTGTCTCATTTTTATGACCAGCTTTTATTGTGTGAACAGGCATATTCTGTCTTGCTCTACACATGCATGATAATTCTTTTTTGTTGTTAAGTTAGTTTGGCCCTCCTGCTCCAAGGCCAATCTGCTGGAAATTCTACCACCCATTCATTCATTTCTACCGAACCCTGGAAAAGAGCCTCTGAAAAAGGAAAATTAGAAACCTAAGACTAACTCAGCATTCTTTCAGAATCTTTCCTATAAAGTCACGGCAGGTCTATCAGAGCTGTTGCAAAGGCCAGTCTGTCACAAAGTCCCAGGCTTCTCACACCTAGTAGAATAAGAAAAGGGCGCTGTTATTACAGTCAGGGGCTCAGGTTCTTCATGTTGTTTCCAGGTTTCATCTCCAGCTGCCTCTTGGCTAGATAAAATTTTTAGTGTCTCAAAAACCTATCAAGTATTAAATAAATCAAACAACAAGCCAAGAATGCTTCATGGATTCCAAAATCTCTTACTGTACTTATCAGTTATTATAGGTCAGATCACTCAGCAGAACATTTGTTATTTAGGGAAAAACCTACATAAAAAAAAAAAAACAATGAATCTGGTTTTTATAAAGTTGTGCTTATCTCTGAGTGACATGGGGGTAGGACAGTTTTAATCTGTAAAAGTTAAATGGGTCTACAGTATTTCCCTTATTTAGATGATTTATACTGTTGTGAGGTATAAAGATACCAACTCATTCCTCAGAGCACCCTGAAAAAGCTACTTTCACTAGAGAATGTGGACTCTCAGGGGACTGACACAGTAAAAGTACAGGTCAAGTGCTGACCACAGTAGCAGTGCCACATTCGATGTGTGCACATCACTGTGATTTTTTCAGGGTGACACCCTCCTTATTCATACATTCCTGCTGGCATAAAAGGTCTAGAGATTAAATCTCAAATAAAACTCATCACCTTAGGTTTATAGCTCAATGAAATTGGAACTACTTCTGAAGCATCGAGTGAAAGGAGCAGAGGACCCTAGGCTCTTAGTCTCAATTCATACTTCCTTCTCCATTTCATATTCTGGTACACTGACTTTTTCTTAGCTTTTGGATTTGCCCAAACTAGGATGTGTCTCCTCACACTCACAGCCTCCATTTTTTTTTTTTTTTTTTTTTTGCAGCCTAGCATCTAGCTGTAAAGGGACCAAGAACTTCAACCTCCCTTGATGAGAGCTAATGATCCTTTTATCAACTTAGTGGATTATTCCAAACTTGCACAATTCTGGAATCTTGAATAGGAAACATTCTCTTCCCTCTCCTCCCACCCTCCCTCCCTTTTTCCTTCCCTCTCCCCCTCCTTCCTTCCCTCCTTCCTTTCTTTCTCTCATTCAACATGTACTTAAGAATATACATCATATATCAGGGATTGTCCTAGATACCGGAACTTATTTTTGCTATAAGTGTATATGACGAAAATAACAATCCCAGGTCTAGAAAAACCATGAAAGCTATCTGCCGAAATCATCAAAAGCTGGAAGAGAAAGGTGGCAAATTTGTATGACTCTGGCTTGACTAGATGTCTGGTTGAAGGGCTACAGAATGACGTGCCTTTTCTGTTTAAATCTTGCCTTTAAGTTAGAGATGAGCATTCCTGTCAGAGGCAGGAATTCTACACAGGTAAAGGGTACCCCCACTCAAGCAATGAGCCTTCATTTCTGTGATTCTTCTCCCTTGTTGCTTTTGCTGGCTCTCACTCAAGTATCCCTGGAGATTCTGGGTTACAGGTAAGGAGTATGGGAAGGGTGTATCAGGAGGTAGAAGGAGCATTTTATTTCGGTGGAACAAATATCTATGCATCAGACAATGCAATGGAAGTCAATTTGAAGTACATTATAGAAAAAAATGACTTATAGTAGTGGCTTGCCAATGAGCCATCCAGTAGCTGCAGAACAAGACCACCTGTTGAACTAGACCACAGAGGTTTTCCATGTTGCTGGTTTTCATTCTGTTGCTACTAAGTCCCAGGTGTGGCAAGGTAAAGAAAGTGGGTCCCTCGGTTGCTATTCCTTGTAGGTACCAAGCCAGGGTGATGACTGGGGGGTAATCTAAACTGTATTATCCTCTCAAAACTTCTCTACTGAAACCATCCTCTCCTTATATTACCTTCTTTTCCCAAATGAGATTCATGTCTCATTTTTCTGAGTAATCCCTGATTACATTGTCCAGTGTTGGAGACAACCTTAGACTGCATGTTTTCATTTTTATGCGGATTTGGTTTCCTTTAATTCCAAGTTCTTTTTTATCCTTAAAAAGAAAACCTCTAACAACATACATCTTTTTAAAATATGTCTTTCTGTAGCTGCTTTCCCAGGGGCAAATGGTAATATCTTCTATCTAGTTTGAGGGCAAATTAAATCACTTTGCTCCAAATAAAATATTAGTAGTTTGTATCTCCATTTAGCAGCTTCTACTTAGAAACTGTAAACAGATGGTCAAATGTCATGCCATTAATCTTCCAACCAGGGTATGGCAAGTGTAATCATTCCTATTTTGTTCCTGTAAAGAAAGGGACAATGACAGATTAACTGGTATGTTCACAGAACCCCAGAGTCCAGCATTCTGAAACAGAATATCAGCTTGCCTGCCTCATATATTCTGGTCTGTCAGACAATAGAGGCATTTTAAGATGTGATGGAAAGCATGTGGAGGTATTGTAATTATTCAACATTAATCCTTACACTCCAAGTGTTAGGAGGTAATGGTGCATGTAAATTTAATTAGTATGTAGAGAACATCAATTTTCTCACAAAGGAAGAAAGAAAATTCTCTAACATCCTGAAATCTTCAATCTCTGTCAATTGGCTGTAAGAGTAGCTTTTGGAGGACTGAATCTGGAACTTTCCATCACCAAACCTCTTGTCAACCACTGCCACAGACATTTCACATCTCCTACAAGGAAGTTTTGATTATCTTATCTTCCTGAGTCTTAAGATTCCTAAACCTCTATTTTCAGTGCCATTCATGTGCCCAGAATACCATCACCCAGATCAAAAACAAAATACTCTCTAATATAGCAAACTTTGCCCAAAATAGTCATTATTCTAAAAAAGTGTCTATGGAATGCCTGAAAGTTTTGCATGGAGTTATATACAAAATAAGGTCTAACTCTTAGGAAAATTGAAGCATAGAGTGTGAGAGGGTGAGGGGGGTTGGGGAGTGGAAAGGGCACAAAAGGCTAAGACAATGGTTGGCGGGTGATAAGGTGGTGGGAGAACCCCAGGGTAGATAACAATGTAAAACAAAATAAATTCTTAATAAAAAAATTAAATAAGGTCAAGTCTGGTTTTCTACAGCTTATTTTCTAAAAACAAACCATTCAAGTATTGAAAATGCACAGAGTGGTGAGGCACCTTTCAGTCAATTTCATGTCTTAGTTGTCTATAACCAAAAGGAAAACTGACAAGCGTATAACAAGTGCATGGAGAAATCAGAAGAACTTTTGGGTTAGGAGAATGAAAATTGTTAAGAGTTTATACTACAGACTCAAAACCAATGGGATTTGAATTTCAGTTTTGTAACTTGGACACTCTTAATCTTATAAAGCTTTAGCTACTAAATAATAGAGATAAGAAATGGACATAGCTATAGGGAATAAATGAGATACTACCTCTAAGGCTTAACAGTGCTTGATGTGATTACTACTAGTCCTTATAACTTCTGCTGATTTATTAATCCAAGAAGACAGTGTTTGTGTCATTATAATAGCTGTAATTAAAATTGCCTTACATGGGGACAGTATGGTAACAGATCTGAGGAGGTGTGAACCTATTCCCCTAAATGATATATAGATTATAAACTTATGTTACTTCAACTTAAAAAATGGGAAAAATAAATACATGTAAGATCTTTAAAACATCATACATATATATCTGGAAAAAGTGTTATTAATCTGAAAAAAACGCTATAATAATGAAAAAATTAAAATACATTTGCCTTAGAAAAAGCAAGTAAATTCTCTGAGGTAATTGACTCAGAAGGTAGTAAAAACAGGATTTGAACACTGACTGGAGAGCTCATCCTCTCAGCTCTCATAGCAGGAGTCTTAAATCTGGTATCCAACAAGTATCTGTTGAATAAATGAACCCTTTTTACCCAAGTGAATAAACTTATCATTCAACTAAGAGCCAACTATAGGAGAATATAAACCAAAGCAAGACTTTTGAAAAAAATTTGAGAGAATTTGAACAATTTCTTTTTTTTTTTTGAGACTAGGTCTCGCTATTTTTGCCTGTGAGACTGCAAGCTCACATTGCCCGGGGTATCACAGACTCAAGCAATCCCCAGCCTCAGCTTCCCAGGTAGCTGAGATTACAGATGCGCGCCACCACACCCAGCTATTCTTTTGGGACTAGGTCTCGCTTTGTGCCCCCAGTGGGACTCAAACCATGATCCCTGGCCCCGGCCGTGGTTTCCTAGGCTGCCGCCTCCAGGCATGCACCACCATGCCCAGCTCAATTTTTTTCGATAGCAAGAATAGCTATAATTACTGATGTGGGTAATTCTTCAGCATAAAAAGTTCTAGATCAAGCACATCACATTTCTTCACATGTGACCCAAGGGGATAACTTTTCTGTAACAAAATTTTCTGTAACAAACTTGGTTGTTTTCAAGGTGCCTGTCTTATCTCTCCTGAACACTTAACAGACCCATTGAAATAAAATGATGTCTACATTGCAAACTCTTTCAGAAGGATAAATCCTCTTGCTTCTTACATTATCTAGCATACACAGGCTAGTCTTCACACAAATCAAAGTAGTCTTTCCCTTTTATCTAACCCAGGGTAGATAGATGAGCTTCCTCTTGGTCTACATTCCACCTCTCCACTCTTAGAGTTGATTTCTTTCCATTTCAATCTTCAGGTCACCCATTTTCAGTAAGATCATTCCTTTGGATTACGTCCATTTCTGTGTAATCTCTATAATGTGCATCCTGGATTCTTATTTGAAGCAGTTTGCCTTTGATACTTAAAAGGGGAATATTTAATTCCTATTTTAATGAGTTTACAATCTAAACCATGGGCCATATCAAGCAATACCTTTAAACTAGCTGTAATTCATGTGCAAAGCACCGTAATCAGTGGTTGAAAGTGCAGGATCTGGAGTCAGACTGCCTGGGATCAAATCCTGAATCCATCAGTTTCTGTGATGTTGGGCAAATTGCTTCATCTTGATTTCTCTCTGCCTGACTTTGATCATCAATAAAGTAAGAGTAATAAAGGTTTTTCTAGGGCACTTGGCATACACGTGCCTGGCAAGGGATAGATTACTTAGATTATCATTTGAGCCAAAGAATGTTCAGATTCCATTCCATAAAATATATTATCTCCCATGAGATTAAAAGCTTCTGGTCTCTGGCTTGGGTGATTTCACTAATTACACTTCTTTTAACAAACATTTTAAGAGCAAACACCCATCTGCTTGTGTGTGGTTGAGAGTCAGAATGAGAGATCTAATTTTCTTGATGCACCAGGAGGATCTTAAGGGTTACTTACTAGAATCTCAAAGAGAAATCTCACAGTTACAGATCAAATTTGTCATTGCCAGAGAGGCAGTGCTTGCAATCACATGGGCACAGACAGCACACAGAAGTCTTATATTATTGTATATAATAAAAGGCACAGCAAGAAGAATGATTGGGACATAGGGGGTTTATGTCAAATGCAATGAAGAAAAGAAACTCAGGATTGGAAATTGCCACACAACTTAGTACTTTGGTTCTCACTGATAAGTTGTAATATTTTGGTGGAGTTGCTGTAACTGAAGCTATCTTTGAAGATGCTAAGAAAAGTGTAGTGACAGAAAGTTGAAACTGTCAGTTTTAGTAAAATATATCAAAAGATAAAAGGGAGAATAATTAGATTTGTCTAAAGACTGAAGGTGCCCCAAATTACTTATCTGGGGGAAGAGTAGAAGCAGAAATTTGTTTTATTTCCATACCCCCAGCCTCTGGCCTTTAGACATGCTTAATAAATAAATGCTTATTGAATGTGGGGAATGTGGGGAGGGGGTCTTGGACTATATTTAGCAAGTAATAATAATGCAAAAAATTAGCAATGTTTATTACAAAGGTGAGTTGTCTACTCTGACTATTCTTTAGACAATTTACATTTTTGGAAGGGGTCAGGGAGGTTGGGAGAGATCCACAATAGGAACTGCTCCAGAGACCTGAGGTTCTGTAGCTTACTGGCACCACCAAAACCAGGAACACTGGCCAGTAATCACTTAAAAAGAGTAGGTAACTGATGGTACTAAGCTATGTGTGAAGTATTGTATTAACTGATTTATTTTTTCTTTCAGTCAATGAAGAACTGCTCCAGACCCCTGATCACCGGTACAACAATCACCCACAACAATTTCACAATCGCCAGGCTGGCTCTTCTCTGTACCAGAGAATGAAACAAACATGACTACTGGGCACCACTTAATGACTAAAGCACAACGATTTTCTACTGGTCAGAATCGTGACCACAGCTTAGTTATTACAGTAGGCTACAAACCAGAATCACAGCCAGCATGAAAAGAGTAACTGCTTGTCTGAACCATACTGACGTGGCACATTTGATCCTAGAGGACTCCTGGGAGACTCAGCTTAACTAGTCATTTTCATAAAGTGAGGTTTCCTTGGACCTTGGAGTCACATTGTAACTTTTCTTTTATAGGACTGTGTACTCTGATGTGCATATTTTTAAAATTCTTCAACATCATTTTAACATGACACAAGGAAGCCTATACTATTTTAGAGGTGGGAGATCATAATGGAGAGCGAAGGATAGCTTTGAGAGCTCCATTAGCTCCATTGGAGCTCAATCCACTTGAGAGGATTTCTACTTCCTCCTCTTGCAGTTCAACTACTCTTAAATGACAACTTTACAAATTTCGTTTCTGGTCGTGTGATTACTTCTTTCTTTTCCCCTGATACTTCCACAAATCACACTGCAGGAGTCCAGGGGGAGGGAATTTTCCCATCTTTCTTGGTTCTCTTCTGACTGGTGAAAGAAACAAATTAACATTAGACAGACTACTAAGAGAAAAATAGAACAAATTCAATTTCACACAGCTGGAGCATTCATATGGTGGCTAGTTACAGAGTAAATGGGACAGTGTTCATACCCCAAGCTGAGGAGGAAAGAGGGGGACTTCTATGACAAGGGAATGACTTATGTTTTAAATGTCTGCCCTCCATTAAAACAGTATTCTCCGGGTCAGGCATGGTGGCCCATGCCTGTAAGCTTCAGCCTATGAAGCAGCCGGGGCTAGGGATCGCGGTTTGAGTCCCGCCTGGGGCCGGTAGTGAGACCTAGTTCCAAAAAAATAGCTGGGCATGGTGGCACGTGCCTGTAATCCCAGCTACCTGGGAAGCTGAGGCTGGGGATTGCTTGAGTCTGAGGTACCCTGGGCAACGTGAGCCTGCGGTTCCATTGGCAAAAATAGAGCGACCTAGTCTCAAACAAAACAAAATAAAACAAACAAACAAACAAACAAAAAAAAAACAGTATTCTCCGAATACAAAATGCCATTTTGGAGCTGACTCAATCTGGGTGATCTTTGTTCTTTAAAGCAATGGTAACAGTTCCTCCTGAACCTTTCAGGGTCTCATTGACCATAGTTCCACATGTCTAAGTCTAAGTGACATGTATTGGGAAAAACCTGCTCTGGACACCTTAGAAAATCAACCTGAACATTTTGGGTAGGCCTAGCCTACAACTACATCATTGTGACAAACAACCCGTAACACAAGTAGCCTCTTGACACTAGGTATGGACCATCAGAAATGCAACTTTCAGCATGACAATAACTTGGAAATAACTGGCAATCTGATACTGGAAAAGGAAATAAAACAGCATGTTCTTGTAACTCTTGGGAGTAAGTTAAGCCTTTGCCTCCAAAACCAAAATATCACTTACTTTTAAATATGGGGAGAGGTTAACATTTCACCAACAGAATTCTTTTTTCAGTGGGAGTCTCAAAGAACCAATACAGATAATGAAAAAGATACATTTAATCCAGAGTGGTAGTTGAAACAGACTAGAGATTAACTTTATAAAACAATGAATTTGTTCACCTGGAAAAAATGTACTGATGCAACGACATACAATTGTACAGGATTGTATGAATGATCCCCCTGCTGGTGCCACTAGCTTGTTTCTTTCCCCTCCCCCGCTCAAATTCTCCAAATGCATCCAGTGAGCTATTAGTCTCCATTTACACTTCTCACACAATATCAAACTGCTTGATGGAAGACACTCATTTTTGTGTTTTATTACATTTGATTACAATGAAAATGTCTGCTGGGTCTTCTGACTGAGGTAATTTAGAATAACAGTATTCGTGCCATATGGAAGGAATAACAATATTCTTTCAGTTCTGGGAGGAATCTCTTTTTAGTCCCTGGTGGAAATCAGCTTATGTAAAAATGCTTTCTTTAACAGAAGGTGTGAAAGGATGCATCGTATTCCCAGCTGCCAACCAGATCTGTGGTTTGGCCACCAGGGTTTGCTCCCCCTCCTCCAGTATCAGGCACCGTGTAAGCCTCAGTTTTGATCCTGGTGGAAGCCATTCCATCATGTTTGCCTTACCAGGGAAAATGCATCTCAGGAACTATGGTCATAGATTGGACTCTATCCATACATGTTTCCAGGGACAGGCATAACCAAGTAGTTTAAAGCAAGAATCATTTCTTCTGTTGTTACTTAATAAGATAGCAAAAAACTTTCCAGAGAAATCACAACTAGATTTGTGAATGTTTCTCATACAGAGAAATCTCCCCTAGGAGAGAACAAGTTCCACAGGTTACACTATTGCTTGCTTGACGGCACTTGCTAACTGAACCTGTTAAATCCTTTACAGATCACAGCTAATCTGGTACAGTCACGCCTTGCTCTTCACATGCTCATTGTCTAAGATTTCATTTCAGCCAGGATCTCCTACATTCCTCTTCCTTGCTGCAGCCAAAAGGAACAGGTATCCCCGCTTTTCAAAAGCTCATGTTATGCCAATTTTTTTTTTTTTGGTAAGACCTCATTATTAGCTCTTTTCACTAACTGAAATGGAAGAGAATTTTTCACTCTTACAACAAAAGGGGATATCAAAACCAGCATCTAGCATTTATTTTGCGCTGCCATTATAGAAGCAGTGACATCCCAAGCTGCATGAATGGTGCCACTCAGCTCCTTCCCTGGGAATTACTCTATACAGATGTGCTTATAATATCCCTTTTACTATAGCTTAGTGTGGTGTTAGAGTTTATGTTATTGCTATTGTTCAGTGGGCTGTTTTGGGGTCTGGGAATGCTAAAAAAAAGTTTCCATATAAATTAATGGTAACAACCCTAAGTGGTTTCCCTCCAATAGTTCCTAATCTTATTTCTAATATTCAGGTATCTGGAAGCATTCCTTAAAAGGGGCAATACAACTACCCTTGATCAACATCCAGTTGCAAATCCTCATCTAACGTGACTCCCTCAAAACTTTGCTAGTAGTTTAACTGGAAGCCTCATCAATAAGTTGACTTAACACACATTATGTATATGTATTAATACTGTATACTTATGATAAAGCATTAAGAAAATCATAAAAGAAAAATTCAATGTCTTCTGTTTACAAGAAAAGCCAATTTTAGTGTATTTGTGTGACCTGTGCAGTTCAAACCTACACTGTTAATGGGTCAACTGTGCTTTAATTGGTGCTTTGTTTGGTATCATCGCCATTTATTCAGTAAATTAAATTCAATGAAATTTTCTTACAGCACTAACCTAAAGCTGTTAATATTACCTTTCCACCTCTTTTGTTAACAGTGTAGCTTGGAAATTTGGTGTTGGGAAACTATCAATAATCTATAACCATTCCTTCACAATCTGAACCTACACACATTGATAAAGTATTGATAAAGTAAAACTTCAGGCAAAGGACTACATTATGTTCTCTGAAGTATTACTTGTAAACTTTTTTTTTCAAAAAAACAAAACCTTTTATTAATTTGATCAGGTAATAACTTCCAGTACTTTCTAGATATAATGTACTGGAGAGAACAGTAAACATTCCCATACATCAAGAACAGCTTTTCCTTAATATCTTTAGTTCTTTGGCAAACCATCTCAGAAATCAGAGTTCATAACTATTAAAACACAAAAGCCGTGTGCAGTGGTGTGTGCCTGCAATCCCAGCTATCTGGGAGGTTGAGACTAGGAATCACTTGAGTCCGCGGGTTTGGGACTACCCTGGGCAACATAGTGAGACCTAGTCTCTAAAAATAAATATTAAAACACATTTTGGAAATCAATTTTCTGGTTTATAAAAAGTCAGCATTTCAGAACAAGTGTTGTTGAGATTCTTATCTTCAGACTTAGTGTGCTAATGAGATGACACATCAGAGTTTACTCAATGGCATTCACCCAGGCAAATGAGTGACAAACAGAAAACGTGAAACATATTTTAAAAACTTGTATTTATAATTACTACCATACAGACTGGAAATTTAAACCTCTCCCTTACTTTTTAAATTCTTCAAACCCACATTCCAAACACCCACTTTTTTTTTTGAGAGAGAGGTTCCCAATCTTTATTCAAGCAATAAACTTTTTGAGGTGATGAAAAACAAGAATCATCTTTTGTCACTAGGACAAATACATTTACCCACAATTTTGTATATATTTGAAGAAAGCCCATCCCTTTGAATTCCAAATAGGCGTCTGTGGTCAGGATGTTTGCAGCCAGAGTCAAAAAGTATTTGTCTTGCTGCCCAACACCAGTACTTGGACTACCTCCATACAGTAGAAAACGGATAGATTGCAGGTGTCCTGACAGCGCAAGGCTCACAGGCCTATATAGCTCAAAGCTTTCCCATCAGGCTTTCCAAATAACTTCTTAGCAGTACAGAACCCCATTATGGAAAATCCCCTTAAAAATACAACTCTGACCGGAAATATTTTCCACAAATTTGTCCTTGAGGGGATAACACACGCACAGTACTGCTACTATGCATAACAAATACCGTTTCTTGAGGGCATTATTGTACTGGGAGCTCCACCAAATATTGTGTACATGTTTGACATAAGCCCCGAAAACCTGTATATTGGGAGGCATCACCCTAATTTTATAGCTGTTGTTTTCCATTGTAGTTAAGTGGTTCATTTACTTATTCAATTTTATTTGCGTAGGGCTCTGAAGTCAGTGTAATGGAACAACTTTATACACAACTTGAAGCTTCTGTAAGTCATAGCTAGCATCAAAATTATACACAGGGTCAGTGTTTTTGGTCCCATGATCAGTGAAGGGTTTGCCAGCTGGTCACATTCCTTGAGATAAAGTCTTCTCCAATGGCTCCATACCAGAAAATACGTGAACAGTTTCATGTGAGAGGATCCATGTAATTCCATGCTGTCATCTCTAAATAAAATAAAAACTATGTTCCCTACTGTTATTCTCTCAGCAGCAATATCTGCATATTCTATTCTCTAAATACAAGGGTATAGGGCAGTGATTGGGACTGATAAAAGCACCATGTAACAAAGAACAATGTGTTTTCTCACAAGACGTGGAGAAAAACTTTTTAATTAAGGGGCTTTATGGAATTTTTTTAGTCCTTCATTATGGAGTACTTTAACAGCTGGGTACACTGAATCCCTATATAACATCACCAGGTTTCAACAGTTATTAATTCACAGACACGTTTTATGGAAACCATGACTTACTCTTCCCTACCCTCATGTGAATTTGAATTTTCACTCATGTTTCCAGAAATAAAATTTTATTTTAAATAAGGTAAATAACATTTAATGATATCCAAACTGAGCAGTAAGTAGTTAAGGCCACAGCTCTTTTTACTGTCAGATATTTGTGGTAATCATTCTATGAAGTCTACTGTGGTACATCAGAAAAACACAAGCAACTCATGGTAGTGAAATAGAATCTACCAATTCGATAAATTTTTTAAAAATAACCTTATTTTCTCTCCTACTGTGGTCTGTGGAAAATACATTTTCCACAGTGTTCCAAAGAGGAAGGTTTGTGTGAAATAATATCTGTAAAAACTCTATGCAACTAAAAGAAATTATTATAGTACCCCAAATTACAATGCTGTTAACTTAAGACAAACTCTTAGCACCTGGCCACCTCACCTCCGTGAACCTTGCTGACCTACATTCTTCTCTCAACGGGAGTTTGAAAGTTCAGTGTGCAGAGTGAGATTATAATAACCTAATAATTTGTAAGAAATACAAAGTATTACAAGTGACAGCTTTGCTGCTGCAGTCACAGTGGCATTAATTATCAACACTGCTGTTCCCAGCTGCTCTTTGGGTATTAAGACCCACAGATGCTGTGAACGTCTCTAGGACCCCAAGCTCTGTGCTTCTATCTCAGCAAAATTAAGGTGACCCCTAATGAACACTACATGTTCTATTCCACTGGAGCTGCCTTGACACAATTACTGCCTATCACTGCAGTTATCATTAGAAGTATGGAAGAAAATGATTCTCAAAAAACGACAGCCAAGATTAACCGATGATTTAAATAAGAATGTTACACATTCAGGATTTCTGCTGGGAAATATATTTAAGACTCACATTTGGTTCCAAAATATTTTTAAGGCTTGGTTTGCTAAGATAGGTTTCTCTGGAGAGGAGGAGTTTTTTTAATAGTTTTAGAAAAAGTGACAAAGACATTTCACAGGGTGAGAGAGCATAAGAGGAAATAGATCCCAAAGAAGACATTCATGAAAATTATAAGACTTACTTTAAATGACTAGTGAAAGAAATACTACATAACATTTTAAAAGAAATATACCCATGGCCATTTGCTACATGAAGCCTTTTAAACCTTTAAGGTTTAAAAGAAAATTACACACTTAGTCAAACATGTCTCAGTGAAAGCTTCACAACTTAAACCAGTCCTACTAGACAGGGACATGGGCCCTTGGCCAAGTGCGTTCTGCCTGATGCATCAAGGCCCAGTAGACAGTAAAGCATGATGGAGTAGAATTCAGACAACAAAGCTGAAATATTTTTTGAAACAAAACAACACACAAAGAAAAAGCAGCACAAATACCCTCGGAAAATGTGTAAAAGCTGGGGTGGCTTATGTAACCAGGCAGAAGGTATCTGGCACTCTAAACATCAGCTTTACAAACTCCCAACACTGTTTTAGTCATCTGAAATTGAAGATGCTGCCAGCAACATCAAATTATAAAAGATCTGAATAACAGCGCTTTAAAATGCTACATTCCACAAAATATTAGGACGTCTGACTGAAAATATCACTTGAGTTTATTTTTTTAAAGGTTTATAAAAAGAAGCGAGAAGTTTAGAGAATAAACAAACTTTATTTCATAACAGTATTACAGAAAGCAAAATATCATTTAATACAACTTGAAGCTGCTATAAATCTAATCTGGCATCATAACTATACATAGGATCAAAAGCAAAGAAAAAAGGGTTCAATACAGTTAATAAGTCCCTACCAGGTCTCTGGTGTCAGCGGTAAATGGTATACCTTCCTTATAACCATCAAAAACCCACCATAGCCTCTCTCCTCTCCCCAAGTGTCCTCAAACCTGTGTGAATCATCAAACTATCTGAAAGAGATATATACCTGTTCAGTAGCAAAAGGTCAGTTTTACATGTAGACAAGGTTTAATACAAAGCAAGTGTCTTACACAAATGTTCAAAAGAAAAAGGATTGAAATTTGGACATGTTAAGAAAGCAAGCACTAAGGTTTTAAGCTGCCTGAATATTTTAGTAGGAAGGAAGAGACCATTTTCTCTTTGTCCTCCCTCCTGTTTCCGGAATGCTGCCGAAGAGCGTGTGTCCGAGAAGCACTGGCACTGTGGTGTGACGGGGTCTCTAAACACAGTGCGGGGTCAGCAGACTTCTTCATATTGCTCCAGTCTGCAGATTCTCTGACTTTCTACTTGAAGTAAAAAGTCACAGGACTGGAAAGTCAAAAGGGCTCAATATAAAAAATATCCCTAATGAAATTTTCAAACATTAGAAAAACTTCCAAAAGGTAAGAAATGCTTTTAATCTGTATTAATATTTTCTTGTCCCATCTATTTACTGCAATCAAAAAACTCTGCAAATATTCACTGTAAGACTTCAATGGGAAGAATTTGGAAAAAGGAACGCCTCTAGCTAAATTAGTCACAGAGTTTCCTTTCCGCACAACAGCACCTGTTCAAGTGAACAGCACCTTACCAGCAGGGCTGGCTTTGTTCACTATCATTTGATCAAAATGAGTCATAAAAAGCAGGTAGTTGTACACAAAGTAAACAGAAAATAAAAACAAAACTCTCTAGTAAAAGAGAAAGAAAAGGATATTTAGAAGTGGTTATAAAACAAAATAATATATTAAAATGCAAGGGAACAGGATAGACCAGAGCTGTTAAGGTAAGGTTTGGTGTTGGCATTTTAATTCTTCAGGCTTCTGGTCATTGTTACCAGTTGTAGTATAAATTTGCTGGAGTAGTGGTGTGGCATTAAGACTTGGAATGGTCAAAATTCTTCAGGTTTATGAAGTTGAATGTTGTCAAAAAACGACTTTCTAGGAGGAAAAAAAATGAGACAATGTTTAGATATTCCACAGACAGAGGCTTAAAGAATAAAGTAACATTCAGCAATTTTGAAATCAAACCAACAGTCATTATCTGCCTAGTTCTATTCAACACTATTAAATGACAGTGTTTACCAGAAGATGTACTAGCAGTGCCTGTTGTCCTTGAGGGTTTCAAAGATCTGGATAATTGACAAACATATTAGAAACAAATACCAAATAAGAATACACCAAAAAGGAAGCAACTGAAATGCCCCAAAACAGATCAGTGGATGAAAAAGATGTGGTATATATACACAATGGATTATTTATTACCCATCAATTAAAAACAACAAATTGGATGATTTTATGGTAACATGGATGGACTTAGAAGAAATCATATTAGCAGAAACAAGTCAAAAATAAAAAGACAGAAACCAAATGGTTTCACTATTATATGGGACATGGGAAAGATAAGTAAAAAGCCATGAAGAAAAGTCAAAACAAGCCAACAAACAAATTAAAGTACACAACTCAGGGGCTGGGAGGTGGGGTGGGTGGAACAGGGTGGGAACAGTCAGGGAGAGGGGGTGAACCCCAGAGATCACAAAGATGTGAAATTTATATATAAATGATTTTATATTAAAAAAATACATCAAAAAAAGAGTTAACTATAAAACAGGGCTAAATTGGAAAGTAAAAATATTGAAAGAAAAAAAGAAAGCAAATGCAGGTTTTAGAGATGAATTCAGGAAAGAGGAAAATCAGTCAATTTTTACCTCACTGAAATATAGTTAATTCAAAGTCATTAGGTTTTTTCCCTCTAAAGGTAATTTATACAATTTTTTTTAAAAAACATTTAAAATTACCACTGCAGGATTAAAAATCATTCATCAGTGCACAAGAAAAATTTAGCATTGAGTACAGAGTTTATGTTAGTATATAAAAAATGTATATTAAATCAGCAGAGGCCCATTACCAACTAAGACTACAGTATGCATGAATATAATCTAATGAAATATATTTTTCAAATGTTTAAGTTTTTCTATATGCTTGTTTTTAAAATAAAAACAAATTTAAAAAAAGAAATGACTAGAAAGTGTTTCAGCTGGGAGAACAGAATGAGGAAAAGAGGAACCCATTAAATGAGGAAGCACAAGACATGAAGGTGGATAGTGCCATGAGAGGAGGCAGGAATGAAGGGAGGAAGAAATGGATGTTACTGAACTAGGAATGGGTGTTACTGAACTAAGTGCTGGCATGGTGACTAGTGGAAGACAAGATTAAACATACTCAGACTAATCTTTAATACCAGGCATGAACTTGCTCTAACAGACAACAATGAGTTAATTCAAAAAGCGCACACAGATGAGAACATTCAACTGACCATCTGCCCCAGCACACCAGGGCAGAGTGTGAGAGGCAGAAGACAAGCCCAAGAGCCACCGTCAGTCAGTTCACATGAGGTCTGACAAGTCCAGGAGCAGAGGCTGGATCTGAACCTCCCTTCATTTTGGAGGCGAGTTCTGCAATGGTCTGATTTACATTTTGAAAACTACATGTAACCACAGTACAATGGTCAGGCTAAAGGTGGAGAGGGATGGAGGGAGGAAGAACAGTCAGATGGTCACTCAGCAATCCAAGCTACAGGAGGAAGATAGCAAATGCCATGGCAAGGACCCAGATTTGGTAGATACCAGGGTTCAGGGACAGACTACCCCCCAGGGGTAGGATACGCAGGTAAACAAATAAGGGAAGAAGGGACACTAGGAAAAATAAGGAGGGATTACCAGGAAAATAAACTTTAAAGACCATGACCAGACATGAAGATGCCCAGGAGAAACACACCTGAGGTCTGAGGAAGGAGAGCATAAATAGGACATTGGCACAAGATAGAACAAATTCTTGGGCAAAACTTAAACAAAGAGAGTCCCTCCTCTCTGTGACTTCAGCCAATCACAACTGAAGATTGATGGCTTCTTAAAATATTCATAAGACTTGTATAAAAAGTAAGTACGGGGAAGCCAAGTGGTAACTCCCACCCCTCCTTGGAGAACTTTTTCAGGGAGCCTCACTTTCCTATCTCCTTCATTTCTGATCTGTCTCTTTGTTTCTTTAAATAAATTTGCCTCTTTCAACTTACATACCCATGCCATTGAGGTGCTTTCTATGGCTTCAGAAGACAAGAACTGGTAAGAAAAACATGCAATTTCAATGTGACAGAAACCGGGTAAAAAGACTTTGATGGGAGTGCAAAATGGTCCAGCCACTATGGAGGACTGTGTGGAGGACCCTCAAACAATTGAATGTGGTCTTACCATTCGACCCAGCAATCCCACTACTGGGAATATACCCAGAGAACATGAAGACATTAATTCAAAAGGACACATGTACGCGCATGTTCGTTGCAGCCCTGTTTACAGTTGCAAAGAATTGGAAACAAACCAAATGCCCCCAAACGGATGATTGGCTAAAAAAAATGTGGTACATATACACGATGGAATACTACGC